>CM029015.1:136596209-137051209 GCA_016801055.1 Panax notoginseng
TGTATTATCTCCATGTACAACTTATTATACCCAAACATACCATTTGATATACCTTAAGGGTCTTAAGGAATAAGTCAAAGTATAACTCATCATACACAAGATACTATGATGATCTCAAGTCCAAGGATCACTTGTACTCTATCACTACAGGAATTCCTATTGACAGACAAGTAAAACTCCATTAGGTATTCCTTAGTAAGCCACGTTCAGTGAACTTATTCTCTAATAAGCACCTACATACTTGCTTTAGTGTCTCCACACAAATGATCATGAGATCAATCATCCTCATCCAATGAGCGAGCAACATATGTACCAATCTATTCGGATTCACTAATCTCTAATTTAGTAATCCAACGATTGGGAACTATTTTAGTTTTAAGCTTTCTAAGAATTTAGATCTCATTAGAATGATCATCATCATTATTCTAAAAGCATTGCTTAAAACTATGGGTTTATCACATATTATAAAACAACATCATGTAGATAATTAAAAGCCTTTAATTAATTAATACTTTTTATTAATAAATGAATAAGATTGTTACAAAGTATATGCTTTATCATCAAACATGATTGACTTGTGTGCATACTACTTTCAGTGTATGTAAACTCGGTCTAAGAAGCCTACTTTGTTGCCTATCAAGGACAACAATAACGGGAGGGTTCGACGATTGAGTAAGGGTACTATTAGTAGTCAGAGGACATTGAAACACGGGAAGTCATGGCGACACCAGAGCATAAAGCATTGAGAGATTATGCAATAGCCGCAGATAAATGAATTACAATCTAGTATCACAAGGCCAGCAATAGCCGCCAATTCCTTTGAAATCATACTAGGCACAATCCAAATGGTGTAAAACTCGTTCAGTTTGGGGTATGGTTAGTGATGACCCGAATGAGCATTTACTAAGCTTCATCGAGATATGTGATACTTTCAGGTCTAATGGAGTATCGGATGATGCGGTGATGCTTAGACTCTTTCCATTCACTTTGAGAGACAAAACAAAGAGTTGGCTTCATTCGTTACCACCAGGGTCATTACCACTTGGGAAGATCTAGCACAAAAAATCTTGGCAAAATTCAACCCACCTGCAAAGATTGCCAAAATGAGGAGTGCAATTTCTACGTTTGAGCAACAAAGAATTTCTAAGAAAATGCCCTCATCATGAATTGCCTCAATGGATGGAAATAAATATATTTTACAATGGATAGGGTATTTAAATTCAGTCTAGCATTGACACAGCTTTAGGAGGGGCATTCATGGCCAAGAGTTATGAAGAGGCACATGAGTTACTAGAGACAATGGCTGCAAATGATTACAAATGGCCTACTTATAGACTTAATCAACAAAAAGTAGTAGGGGTATTAGAAGTTGATAAAATCACAACCTTAGCAGCTCAATTGTCGGCTATGTCAAAGAAAATTGATTCCATAGCAGAGTCAAAAGTAAAACAAGTGGCTTATGTTTGTGAGCTATGTGCGGGCACATGCCACCGATCAATGTGCTATCAACCTTGAGGCAATTCAATTCGTGGGTAGCTACCAGAGATCGCCAAATCCCTACCAAAACACTTACAATTGTGGAGCTCGAAACCACCCCAACTTTTCATGGAGTAACAACCAAACCCACTAACAAGCTCCAAGACCACAGTATCCCCCAGGGTTCCAAAACACACAACAACAACAACAACAACATCCAGCATAATCTTCACAACCAAAAAAGAAATCAGAAATGGAGGAGATGATGTTGAAATACATGGCTAACACCAAGGTGATGATAAAGAGCCAAACAATGGCTATTAAAACTTTAGAGAATCAAATGGGTCAAATGGCTAGCATACTGACAAATAGATCACAAGGAACTCTTCCTAGTAATATAGAAGATAATCTGAGGAGAGAAGGAAAGGAATAATGTCAAGCTATAACAACCAGAAGGGGAAAACAACTTCAGCAGGCAGGCGCAACTGCACGTGAATTACAAAGGGAGAACGCACAGTTGCGCCCTACCCCAGACTTTGAACCTGCAAAAATTTTTAAGGAGAAAGAAGATAGTGCAGAAAATGAGCCAGTACAGATTGAAACAGCTAAGAAAACACTTGTCCCTCCTCCTAGGACATAGCCACCAGTTCCATATGCACAGAGGCTACAAAAGCAGAAATTAGACAAACAATTTCCCAAGTTCCTTGAGGTATTCAAGAAGCTTCAAATTAAACATCCCATTTGCAGAAGCCTTAGAACAGATGCCAAGATATGCAAAATTTATGAAAGGGATTCTGTCTAGAAAGAATAAATTAGAAGATTTTGAGACAGTGGCCTTAACAGAGGAATGCAGTGAAATATTACAAACGAAGTTACCTCTCAAATTAAAGGATCTTGGCAGTTTTACTATCCCATGTTCCATTGGTATCATGTCATTCAACAAGTGTTTGTGTGACTTGGGTGCTAGCATCAATCTCATGTCTTTATCAGTTTATACACAGTTGGGTATGCCGGCACTAAAGCCAACAAACATATCTCTTCAACATGCAGATAAGTCTGTTACTTACCCAAGAGGCGTAATGGAGGATATACTCGTAAAGGTGGATAGGTTTATCTTCCCACCTGATTCATCATTCTTGGCTACGAGGAAGATAAAGACATTCCCATTATACTTGGGAGGCCATTTCTAGCAACGGGAATGACCTTAATAGATGTTTAGAAGGGAGAACTTACTATTAGAGTCCAAGATCAAGAGGTCACATTCAATGTGTTCAAAGCTATGAAATTCTCTACAGACGAAGAGGAATGCTTTAAGATGGATGTGGTTGATAGAGTCGTGGATGATGAGTTTCTAAGGATTATGCATAAGGACTCATTGGAGACTACACTGATGGGGGATATTGAAATAGATGAGCTACAATTGATTGAATATCTCCAGTTATTAGATGCACTACTAAGAGTGAACAAGTTCAAGGTGGCATTTGAGCCATTAGAAAGTTCAGATAACATCTTCAGACCGTTTGAGGCCATTCCTAGAGGTACCTCTAACACTTGAGCTCAAACCACTACCTTCTCATCTCAGGTATGCATACTTAGGCGAATCAGATACTTTACCTATTATTATTGCATCTCTACTAACGACATTTCAGGAAATTAAGCTGATTAGAGTCGTTCGAGAGTTCAAAAATGCTATTGGGTGGACCATTGGTGACATCAAAGAATCAGTCCCTCCTTTTGCATGCATAAAATTTTGATGGAGGATGATAACAAGACTATAGTTGAGCAACAAAGAAAGTTAAACCCCATCATGAAAGAGGTGGTCAAGAAAGAGATTCTAAAATGGTTAGATGTTGAGATCATTTAACCCATCTCAGATAGTTCATGGGTGAGCCCGGTGCAATGTGTGCCCAAGAAAGGATGGATGACAGTGGTGAAAAATGAGAACAACGAGTTGATACCAACATAGATAATGACGGGTTGGAGAGTGTGTATGAACTATAGGAAGCTTAATAAAGCAACTACGAAGGATCATTTTCCATTACCATTTATTGACCAGATGTTGGATAAACTTGTTGGACACGAGTACTATTGCTTGCTAGATGGATATTCTAGGTATAACCAAATTGTCATAGCTCTAGAGGACCAAGAGAAGACAGTATTTACTTGCCTTTACGACACCTTCGCATTCAGATGAATATCCTTTGGCCTCTGCAACACTCCTGCTACATTTCAAAGATGCATGATGGCTATTTTCTCGGAAATGGTCGAGAAAAATGTGGAAGTTTTCATGGACGACTTCTCTGTGTTTAGAGACTCTTTTTATAGATGTCTTGAGAATCTAATCATGGTGCTAAAGCGTTGTGTGGAGATCAACATTGTACTAAACTAGAAAAAATGTCATTTCATGGTTCGTGAGGGAATTATACTCGGGCATAAGGTGTCAGCAAAGGGATTGGAGGTTGATAAAGCTAAATTGGAGACAATTGAGAATCTACAACCGCCGACATCAATAAAAGGGATTGGTAGTTTTTTGGTACATCCATCGAAGATTTATTAAAGACTTTTCCAAAATTATAAAACCATTGTACAGTTTACTAGAGATAGATGTCCCATTTAGATTTGATGAAGATTGTTTGGCTGCATTTGACTTATTAAAGAAGAAGATAACATCGGCACCAGTGATTGTGGCACTAGATTGATCTTTTCCATTTGAGTTGATGTGTGATGCCATCGATTATGCAGTAGGGGCAGTTTTAGGTCAGCGCAAAGAGAAGATCTTTCATGTGATATATTATGCCAGTAAGACTCTATCAGATGCTCAGTTAAACTACACTGTGACAACCCGAGAATTTGGATATTTATTAAAAATCTTAAAAGATTGAATTAAGGTTAAATAATAAACCTAGACAGAAAATAAGTGTATGGATTTGACATTTTTGAAGGATTTTTAGGGATTTAAAATTTTTTGTGATGAATTATTCAGGATTAAGTATATAAGTGTATATGTTCTGTGTGCATGGTCATATATGTGTACAGTTTGTGGATAGGGGTCAAGGGTTGACCAGATAAATTATATCAGTGTCAAACCCTAATATTATATTAAGAACATCGACGTTCAGTTAGAAAACCCTAGCGATTGATAAGAAACTCTAATACCGTCTTTGGAAACAATAATTCCAGATTTCGAGAATTTGAAATCCTAATTCGAATTACGAAAACCCTAACGTGGGATCTCAGAGATTTAAGTGTATTGATTATAAGATTAATTAGGGTAAACTCTAGCGAATTAGTTAGAAAACCCTAATTTTAAGGTTTAAAATCCTAATTATTTCGTTAGAAATCCTAATGTACAATTATAGACCTAATTGCTAAATTAGCAATTTTAATTAGAAAATATTAATCCTAATTAGCAAGCTTGAATTATGATTAGGAAATCTTAGTATAATTAGAGAATCCTAATTATAATTTAGAAATATTAATTTTTATCTTTTGAAAATCTAAATTGGAAATCCTAAAAAATTGATTTTGAAGAACCTTAGGTTTTAACCTAAAAGGTTAACCCCTAAACCCTAAGGGTTGGACTAAAAGACAAATGTGCCATTAAAATGGATAGCAAAATGACCTAATTGCCCTTTGTTGCATTATTAGAGATAACTTGTAAATCTTTCCCTAAAGTGAATTGGTGAACCACCCTAGACTAGCCATGTGGCTGAAATCAATACTTATCAGCCATTTACATCAGCCAATTCATTGCATTCAAGTATTATATATATATATATATATATATATATATATATATATATAGAATTAGAGAGAGAAAAGTTCACAAAAATAGCCATTTGGTCACCAAACACTCAACCAACATTTTCTTTCTCTAGACCCAAGAAATTACTTAGTGATTCAGTCCTTAGTATGATCCATAGCATCCCAAGATCAGATCATGATGATCAGATTCAAGATCAAGGCTCAAAGTGGTATAAACCCTAAATCTTCAAAATCTTATGATCTAATGTCAATGTTGCTGTTTGTTGTTTAGAATAGTGTATAAGGGTGTTATATAGTGATCTGGGTTGTTATAACATGGATCCGTAACATCTAGATGCACGAAATGAAGTTTTTGAAAACTGACTATGATCCCTAAATTTTGGTCTGACAACCGAATGTCAGGGTCCATAGATCTTTACCGGTTAATTGTTTGTTGTGTTTAAGGTTATAGATTTGTTCTATGTTGTAAGGGCTTTAATCTGGAACTTGAATCAAGCCCAGATCATGAGTAGATAGTAAGTTATTAAGGGTCAAAGGTCGTTGACCGACCATGACGAACTGGTTTATGGGCAACCTAGAAACCCAGAAAGGGTCTGACAACAATTTCGTGGCTTCTGATCTTGCTATTGTTTGTTAGTTTGCCTAAGTTGTTATTTTTATCTTGTAGACTGGTGTATGAACTACACCTTCATATCATCAGGTTACCCATATCTTAATTAGGATCGAAAATAAAGATGGTCAAGGTAGGGTAGATGAAACTGCCGGATAAAGATTTTGGGTAACCCAGAAATCTTCAAAGGCAGATTCTGACCACTACTTTGACCGGCTATGATTTCTTATATTTGGTGATGTTAGGTTGATCTAATATAGTATAAGTGTTCCCTGTCATGTACACTATAAGTGTGGACCTTGAAATCATATTGAGCAAGCCCTGAACACAAGATTCAAAGGCTAGAAAGTTGGTACCTTGGTTGTTCTTCATTTCTGGGTAACCCAAAAAATGAAGAACAGGCCTAACAAGGTTTTGAGGGCCCAGATCTTTCTGATTTGATATAGAATGGCCATGATGTCTGTTTAGGGTTATAGTATTACATAAATACTATAATCTTAACACATAATCTAACCCAGATACATCAAGCTCTACTAATTATAGCTGGTCAAACCTCCTACCCTGATCACTGACTATGAGTTTCCGGGTTTGGCTCAACAACATGAAGAACACCTATAGCGACGGTTTTGTCGCTATAGGCCCCTTTAGTGACATTTAATTTCGAAAAATCAATTATTTTATTTAATAAATAGAAAAAAATAATTTTAAATTATTAAAAATTAATATTAAATTCCTAAAAATTATTTTAAAGTCCAAAAATGGATTTTTAATTATTTAGAATATATTTCATTAATATTTAATATTTTTGAAATATTAAAGGTATTTAATTTATTTAATTATAATATTAAATAAATTAGTTAAAAAATTTTAATACTTGAAAAATCATGAAAAATTATATTATGGTATAAGAAAATATTTTAAGTTATTTTTAATGACTTTTAATATTTTGCGATGAATTTCATCAATAAATTAATATTAATGATAATTATCTTATTTAATAAATGTATTAAATAAATTAAGGAAAAATAGAATTAATGATTTAAAAATCATATAAAAATAATTTAAGTGTTATAAAAATATTTTAAGTTATAAAATATAACTTTTGATATTTTGTCATAAAAATATTAATATTTTAATATTAATAGTAATTATCGGATAATGGATTAACTGTTTAGAAATTATATAAATATAATTTTAAGGTATTAAAAATACTTTGTGATATTATAAATATATTATAATATTATGTTATGATTTTTATTAATATTTAATATTAAATAAATATTAATGATAATGGAATTAAGTGGTATTTAATTCATATAATTACGATATTAATAATAGAAAAATTATGATCAATGGTAATAATAAACTGAAAATTATTACGAGCTTATGAAAAATATTTTTATTGATAATAAATTATCTAAGATATTTGTGAACTAGTTTAGACCGAGTCTTGGTGATATTAGGCTAGTAAATTATCCGACTAGGTCGTCGGGATATCGAAATTGTGTCGGATTCAACTCAGACTAAAATAGTTTGATTTAATACCGAGTCTTAGGTATTTTGTAGACTGATAGGGTTATATATTATGTGTTTAGGTTATTCTATGATTATATATAATAATATTATGTTATGATGATATTATTCTAATATTTGGAGATCGGTATTATTTATATTAGGTTTTCAGACAAAGCTAAATAAGTTGCGTAACGATAATCAACGGATCAGGTAAGTGTTTCCTTAACTCAGCTATGAGTTGTTTATTCAAATATGCTTATGGATAATCATTACTGATTACCATGTTTATGAATTGTTGAATCTTACTCAGTGCATATTGCATATATTTATCAAGTATGAAAGGCTGATCACATTCATTACCATTCGGTCTAGATATAATTGATATGTTCATGTTCAATGTTCGTTCAGCTATGAAAAATTGTCCATGCTAGTTCACAATTATATTGTTGAATGTTAGCCAGCTATTATTCAAAATTCTTCCTATCATGATATATCCTTAATTTATTGAACTTAAACTTGCTGGGCAAACTTGTTGCTCACCCTTGTTATATCATGATTAACATTGCAGATTAAGACAAATACGTCGAATATAGGAAATGACGAAGGCAAGTCCAGCTTTGGATTATGTGTAGATAACTGTAATAGTAATGTATGATAATAAATTATATGTCAATTAGGTTATGAATTATGTATAATTTAAGGTTACTCGACCTTGGGGATTAGTGTGTAATGTTTAATGTATAAACAAATTATGTTTATATCTTCCGCAATAGTTATAGAATGATTGTACCAGATCCGCGGTGATTTAGGACCCGGATCTGGGGACGTCACATACACCACCACTAAAAAAGAGTTATTAGCAGTTGTGTACGCATTTGACAAGTTCATGTCTTACTTCTTTGTGACGAGAGTAGTGGTATATACTGATCATGCGGCCAATAGATATTTGAAATCCAAGAAAAATGAAAAGCCTAGATTAATCATATGGATTCTTCTTCTCCAGGAGTTCGATTTGGAAATTCAGGACAAGAAGGGTACAAAAAATCAAGTGGCTGACCATCTTTCCAGATTAGTTAGTCCAGAGCTGAATAAGAAGGACCATGCAATGATCATTGAGTACTTCCCCGATGAACAGTTGTTTGTAGTGACTTCAAAAATTCCATGGTTTGCTGACTTCGTCAATTATCTAGTAAGCAACACATTCCCACCAGACTTGACTTGTCAACAGAAAAAGAAGTTTTTGTATGAAGTGAAGAGTTACATGTGGGATGAGCCATTCTTATTTCGACAATGTACAGATCGTATGATTCGCAGATGTATCCCATATAGTGAGACATCTAGTATTTTGTATGCATGTCACTTTTCACTATATGGAGGTCACTATGGGACTAAGAGGATTGCAGCGAAAGTGCTTTAAGAAGGGTTCTATTAGCCCACATTATTCAAGGATGCCCATCAGTTTGTTAAAAACTGTGATAGATATCAAAAGGGTGGGCAACATTTTTAAACGCAATGAGATGCCTCTTAACTCAATTTTGGAAGTGGAAATCTTTGATGTATTGGGGATAGACTTTATAGGGTCATTTCCATCTTGTATCAACAACCTCTACATTCTACTAGCAATTGACTACGTCTCGAAATGGGTGGAAGCTAGTGCTCTACCAACCAATGATGCCAAGGTCATCCTGAAATTCCTTCAGAAAAATATCTTCACCCATTTTGGCACCCCTAGAGCGATAATCAATGATGAAGGAAGCCACTTCTGCAATAAATACTTAACAACTTTATTAGCTATGTATGGGGTGAATCATAGGATTGCTACAACTTATCATCCCCAGACGAGTGGCTAGGCAGAAGTGTCCAATCGGGAAGTGAGGAAAATTTTAGAAAAGATTGTAAATCCATCTAGGAAGAATTGGTCTATGAAGCTTGATGATGCACTTTGGGCATACAAGATCGCATACAAGACACTCATCGGTATGTCACCTTCCTTTGGAGTTGGAGCATAAATCATACTGGGCTATCAGGAAGTTAAATTTCGATCTCTCAGCCTCAGATGAAAATAGGCTTCTACAGCTTAATGAACTTGATGAATTTTGTCTGCAAGCATACGAGAATTCAAAATTGTATACGGAAAAGGTAAAAAAGTGGCACGACCAGAAAATCATCGAAAGGAAGTTTGAGTCGGGGCAAGCACTACTTCTATTTAATTCTAGACTTAGACTATTCCCAGGAAAGTTCAAGTCCCATTGGTCCGACCCTTTAATGATAAAGACCGTATTTCCACGCGGGGTAGTTGAGTTAGTGGGAAAAGTTCAAGATCAACCTTTCACAGTCAATGGTCAGTGTTAGAAGCATTATTAGGGAGGCGCAATTGACGGCTAGAAGTCTTCAATTGTCCTCTCTAATCCATAATGAATCCCGGGACAATCGAGCTTTACGACTATAAACAAGCGCTCGATGGGAGGCACACCATTCTCTCTCTTACCCTTGTTTAATTCTTAGTTGTTGTTTAACGTATTTTCTCTCTTTCTCATGTTTAATTCTGGCTCGATATCTAATTTCCCCCTCCCCTATGTTTAATTCTTGATGGTGTGAGTAAATAGTCCATTTTTGATATAGTGAAATAGATTTAACAATCCATTTTTAATAAAGTTTAGTAGATTTTAATATTACATTTTTTGATTAGAATGGAAGTAGTTTGAATATTACAATTTTGTTTGCGTGGAATAAAGCTTGATACTCTATTTTTGGTGCACTCTCATAGGTACAATGAAGTGAAAGCAATTGGGCAAAAGTTAGTGTTACAGCAGACCTCTACTTCTCTGGATTTAGGGTAGCGCAGCTGCGCCTGAAATATAAAGGCTTAGTGAGCAGCTGCGCCGACTAGAAATTTTTAGAAATAAAAGCCCTGGCTCGCAGCTGCGCACAAACCTTATATAATTGAAGCGCAGCTGCGCCCAAGTGACAATTACTTTTTTTTAAAAGGAGCTTGAAGGATAGCCGTTTAAAAAAATCCTAATCAAAACACAACTCTACTCTCTCTTCCAAACAAAACCGAAACAAAACACTCCATCTCCTTCTCAACTTCTACATCACTATCAATCCCTATTATATACCCATTCAAATCTGACTCTCTCTCTCCCATATATATAAAACCTAAGTTCTCTATTCCATTCTCACAAAGTAGAAACACATATCTCCTATAGGAAAAGCAAAGCTTTGCCCATCAGTTGTTCGATATAAGGTTTGAAAGAAGTTTAGAGATTATTCTCCATTGTCAGAATTCACAAGTTATCAAACCCTAATTATATCAATAGGCCTATGCATGCCTGAACACCCCAACCATCTTCTTCTACCAGTTAGGATCAGGGATAGAGCATTAATACTTTAGATTCGAGCAAGTTTATTAATCTATTCGTACAACATCACTATTGGAATACATTGGTTAAAAAATCGTTTATGCTAGATAAGGGATTTAAGCCGAGTAAGGACGATGGAAAGCTTCTGGAACAGATTAGAAGTGGAGGTTGGATTTTATTTGCAAACTCGCCATGTCTAGTCCCAATGGCAATTGTACGTGAATTTTATGCCAATGCCCACAAAACTCAAAATGGGATATCCTATGTTTGGGGCAAACAAGTTTTTTACACTTCAACGACGATCAATGACTTGTATCACTTCCCTCTGCCATCCATGGAAGACACTGAATAGGTTTAATCTAATTACTTTGAAATAGATTTGGATAAACTGATGAAAGAGATGTGCAAACCGAGAACAAGTTGGAAGACTAAGGCAGGCACCACACAGAGGATTCACTTCCCACATACTACACTGAACATATATGCCAAGGCTTAGTATAGTTTTAGTTATGCCAGCATACTTCCCACCAGTCACCACGCAAATGTGACCATAGAGAGAGTGGTGATATTATATAGGATTATGAAGGGGCAGGCATTTGATCTTGGGCATCTACTAAATCAATCGATGTTACGCTTTATGAGAGCGGGTACCTCAGGTGGGATTCCACACGTTGCTATCACCACACACCTTTGCCAGGCGACAAAGGTGAAGTCAGACGATGAGACCCTACAACAGCAATGCGTGACATAGATAGCGCCACCATCCAAAAGTACACAATTTGGGCTGGAAGAAAATCTCATCCGAAGGGTTTAGGTTTCATTTTGCCTGAGGATGAGTCTGACAGTGGTGAAGAAGATGATGAAGAAGATTAAGATGAAGAATATGCCCGGCTACAGGCCCCCCAGTTAGCAGGGCAGCCTTCAGACTACATTGCTAAGCATGATCGTCAGGTGAGGCACTTGCAGACCAGAATGGACGCCATGCACATGAACTTTCAGGCATATGCAGATGGTTTGTCGAGGTCATTGGTGCAGGCATTTGCTCAACATGGAGTACTTGTGGAGTTTCCCAAATATGGTTTAGTTGCTCCTTATCCATTGCCATATACACCACCCGAGCAAGATGAGGGTGGCAATGATGATGCCACCTAGGGGAGTTTCTTTACCCTTTATCTCTAATGAGGACATTGACGTATTTTAATTTTGGGGGTATTGGGTGTCATATTAGTTATTAATTGCATTTACATATAGTATAGTTAGTTGTATTTTAATTTAGAATGTTTCTTTATTTCCTATTTTTCCTTATAATATATATATGTGTGTGTGTGTATGTGTGTGTGTGTGTATATATATATATATATATATATATATATATATATATATATATATATATATATATGTATATATATATATTGCTTTAGCTGTGCACTTAGATTAGTAATCATATTGCATGAATCCAGTTTTCAGTTAGTGTGAAATTCATTTGGCCTATGATGAGATTGTGTTGGAAAATTGCATATTTAAATTTGATGTTGAAAGTAAATATTCATGCTTATATGTAAAGTCCTTCAAGGAATACATGTACAAGGACTTAGTGATAGATCAAACTTGTTAGGTTGATTTAAGCTTTAATGTTTATCATTCTGTAAATGAATGTATAAAAGAAAAGATCAAAGTTGTTAGGTTGATATATATCTTGAGATATAATAGATAGGCTTCAACATAATCATAGTCTGTCGAGCCAGCCAATCGATTGCAGAAGCCAAGACTGAATCGTAGAGCATTGAGAATTATAGTCTGTCTGCTTTGGAGGGCCTCTCCCAGAATCGTAGAGTGGTCCAAACGCCTGCTGAGTCAACTCAAGAATCGTAGTGTGCTCTCGAAAGCATAGAGTCTGTAAATCAAGCAAGAAAAGATCGTAGTCTACCAGTACTTAAGAGAAATTATAGTGTTCTCATCTACTAGTACCAGATCAAGCACTAATGTTGCAATACACCACGATCATGATCGTAGTGTATCATCTGTCTGCATCAGAAGCATTGAGCCTTGTCCATTTGTTTAAGAATAAATTACAACTAATGTGGAATGGATTATAGATGTTGAGACTATCAGGAATCCCAATGACACAACACTCATCCTCAGTATATAACAAAGAGACGTATTGAAGAAGCTAAGAAAAGTACTACCTGTCAGCCAAAAACACATTTTCAGGTGTTAGGTGAGATATCAGTCTGTTGTGTCAGTGGGCCAGACGGTTAAACAAAAGATTTGTAGAAAGTCACCATCAGTGCTCAGAAATATCAAATACAATTAATGCTTCAACGGATGCCTTCAAATGGATACATTTCAAAGGCACCTTATATACAAATCAAATGCAGAAGTAAGGATGAAGCAAGTCCACAACGAAAAGCTTAAGAACACTCAAAGCTCAAACTCTACAATCTGAAAAGAAAGCTTGCTCAACTACTCAGTTCTTTCGAACACAAGCTTAACGGCAACTGAGTAACACCATTCAAGAACTCAACTATCATTAAGTGAAGTAAGAAGTTCTAAGTCTGTTGGACTTAAAGAGTTCTAAGTGAAATAAGAAGTTCCAAGTCTACTGGACTTTAAGAGTTCTAAGTGAACTAAGAAGTACCAAGACTGTTGGTCTCGAAGGAATCTAAGTGATTCAAAGATTGTAAAGACATCCTTAGTGGATTTTCTACTCAAGGAGTAGAAGAGTGGACTAGGAGCCTTAAGTGCTCTGAACCACTTAAAAACACCGTGTCTCTTATATTCTTGTTATAACTACTATATCTGTCATAATTGCTTATCACCTATTAAATCAGTTTATCTTAAAGGGAAACAAACAAATCTCAAATTCCGTTGTGATTAAATCATTAACAAATCTGACAAGTATTTTGTAAAATAAAATTTTAAGATATCTATTCAACCCCCCTTCTAGATAACTATTGTGCCTCTGGGAACTAACAATTGGTATCAAAGCAGGTTCTCTCAATCAGCCTACAAAGCTTGAGTAGATCCAATGGCACATCTGATAAGAGAATCAAAGACTGAAGGAGGCAGCAAGCCACTAATGTGCAACAAAGATAAATTTGCCAATTGGAAAGTTCATATGCAAGCATACATGAACTCAATAGATGAAGAACTATTTGAAACTGTCATGAATGGGCCCTACATTCCAACAAAGCTTGCACCAACTCCAGAAGTTCCAAATAGAGTTCAAGTCAAGGTCAAAACTGAATGGAATGACAAAGAAAAAAAGCTGTCCAACTCGACAAAAAGGCCAAGAACATTTTATTCCAATCCTTAGAAGATGATCTGTTCGAAAATGTGGTCAACAGCAAAACTGCCAAGGAAGTCTGGGAAGCGTTGCTCATTATGCATGAAGGAATAGAAGAAGTCAGAGAAAACAAGTAATCTCTTCTGACTCAATAATATGAAATGTTTGCCCATGTTCCAGGTGAAAATGTCACTTTCACTTATGAAAGATTCAATGTTCTGCTCAACCTTCTTCAAGCTTTTGGAAAGATCTATCCAAATAAAGATCTCATAAAGTTCATGAGAGCTTTACCTAGCAAGTGGGATGCTAAAACCACTGCCATAAGAGAGTCAAAGAATCTCCATGAAATGACTTTTTAACAACTCTATAGCAACCTTTTCACCTATGAACTGGAGTTGACTCAGCGAGCAGAGACTCTATTTGAAGGAAGAAAGAAGGACAAAGGAGTTGCTCTCAAAGCAACAGATACCATCTCCAAAGCTAACACTGAAAATTACTCTGACTCTGAGGAAGATGATGATGAGGATATTGCAATGCTGGTAAAAAGGCTCAAAAGGTTCATGCGTAAAGGCAGAAGCAGCAAACCTAAGAGATTCAACAACAACAGTAGCCAGGAGCAGATAAATGACTTATGCTACAACTGCAAGAAGCCTGGCCATTTCATTGAAAACTGCAACAAACCTCTTAGAGAAGAACTAAAGAGGAAATTAAATTCAAAGAAAGAATTTAAAGGCAACAAGAGGCTCCAGAAGAAAGACAAAGGTCTTGTGGCTGGGGGATCATGGAGTGACTCAAATAATGACACAACTCCTGAGTCTGACGATGATGAAGATCCTCAAGTAGCAAATCTATGTCTAATGGCCAAACATGCAAAGAATAAGAAAAGCCCTGACAATCATGAAGTAAGTATCGATGAGGTATTTGACTTTAAATCTCCTGATGTAGATATTGATGATTAAGAACTGCACTACATGGCATAACATCTGATCTGCATCAATACATGAAATGGTTCAGAGTTCTATCTAAAGATTATTCTCTTCTTCATAAAGAGAAAGAGAAAGTTCAGGAAGAACTGGAAATAACTCTTCTACGTACTAACTCTCTCTCTAAATTTGAAGCTGAGAATAAACTCTTAAAATAGACAAATGAATTTAATACACAAAGAGAGTCAAATCTAACCTCTAAGATTGAGGAACTAGAAAAGACAATCTTAACATGGAATAGATATTTTTCATCCATGGATTACCTGATCTCCAATCAGAGAAGTGCATCTGATAGAATATGATTAGGTTTTGGGGAATCCACCTCAGAATCACATTTGGAAAAGTCAAAGGAAACTAACATCAGCAATGCTTCAAACCTTAATAGAAGCATTGCATTTGTGAAATACTCACAAAAGGAAGAACTAGCCCATCCCTGCTCTTTTGATCCAATCTATGCTACAAGGCGTACCGAATCCCATGCTGGCCTAGGATTCAGAAAAGAGAAGAGTAACTTAGTCACTGCTCTCCAACCTCGAAGGATCGTGGATTCGAACAAAATTAACTCCACGAATCAACCAGGTGGAAATAGCAGAGTTAAGTTACACTCTTCACAAATCATGAATCACAGTGACACATCGAAAAAGAAGAATCAGTATAAAGGAAGGACAGCCAAAAATCCTTATAAGTTCAAATGGAAAAAGAATCCTCACACACTCACAAACATGCATCATATTAGATGTTTTATATGTGAAAAGATTGATCATAAGGCTGCAATATGCTACAATAATTTTATGCATATTAAACCCAAAGTCAAGCAGATTTGGGTTCCAAAGGGTACTAACAAGGTAGGACCCATGCAAGTATGGGTACCAAAATGAGAGCTTAAATCTCAATGCAGGAACGGAGCTCCACGATCATAACTTGGTACCTGGATAGTGGATGTTCACGACACATGACTGGGAACAAAGCCCTCCTATCTAACTTTATAGAGAAAGAGGGTCCAACAGTTATCTTTGGAGACAATGGCTCTGGCAAGATAAGAGGTTATGTCTCAACTGGGAATGGTGCAGTATCCTTCAACAAAGTAGCCTATGTGGAAGGACTAAAGCACAATCTTTTGAGTATAAGCCAACTCTGCAATAAGGGTCATCAAGTTACCTTTCTCAAAAATTAATGTCAAGTCAGAGACCTGAATACCTCTTCCATAAAGCTGACCAGAACAAGAGAAAAGAAAGTCTACACTGTTAATCTTGATAAACTGAGTTCTAACGAGACAATATGCTTTCTGGCTAAAGCTTTTGAAGAAATGAGCTGGCTGTGGCATAGAAGGTTGTCTCATCTCAACTTCAAAAGCATTGCAAAATTGGCCTCCAAGGATCTAGTAGCAGGCCTACCCAAGATCAATTTTATCAAAGAAAGGCCATGCAACGCCTGTCAACTTGGAAAGAAAACTAGAAGCTCTTTGAAAAGCAAAACTATCAACTCAATTGATAAGCCCCTACAGCTACTTCACATGGATCTATTTGGACCAATCCCAACCATGAGCCTTGGAGGGAAGAGATACTCATTGGTCGCAGTGGATGACTACACAAGATTTACATTGGTGTTCTTTCTAAACTCAAAAGATGAAACAAGTTCCCAATTCATCAAGATGTTCAAACTGGTGATGAACGAGAAAGGAGAAAAAATCAAGGCCATAAGGAGTGATTATGGTAGAGAATTCGACTTCTCTGAAATGGATCAATTCTACACATACAATGGCATCAGTCACAACTTCTTAGCACCACAAACTACACAGCAAAATGGAGTAGCTGAAAGAAAGAAGAGAACGTTAATTGAAGCTGGAAGAACTCTACTAGCAGCAGCTCGTCTGTCTGAATACTTCTGGGCAGAAGCTATCAACACTGCATGCTACACTCAGAACATATCTCTTGTGCTCTCTAAGATAAAGAAGACTCCCTACGAGCAATAGAGAGGAAGAAAACCAAATGTCAGCTACTTCCAAGTGTTCGGTTGTGCATGCTATATTCTGAACAATGGAAAATAGTATCTGACTAAGTTTTAACCCAAGTCAGACGAAAGAATCTTTCTCGAATATGCCACAGACAGTAAGGCTTATAGAGTGTTCATGTGACACCCCCAAATTCGGGTATCTTCTAACCCGACAGATGGTGCTACACGGTGCTACAATTCACACATACATTCAATTGAAATGCCTCAAAAGAGTGAATATGTCTTCTATATATTCCAAATTAATATTACCATTCCCAGGTTCTTTATAACCATTACATGTGTTCTTGTCATAATATCAACTAATTACAACATTCATCATATACTATTACAAAGGCAACTTATTGGTTCATCTTAACCTTCCTTTTATCTTTACTAGGTCCTTTAGTCCATTTAGTCTTAGCTGCATTCATATGGTTTAAACAAGAGTGAGCATAACTAGCTCAACAAGTATGACAATTTCATTTAAACAACAGGCTTGAATCATATAAATCATATATCTTCAATAACTGAATCAATAGTTATGAAGTAATATCGATAATTCAAAATAGCACTTCTCTTTTCTTTAAAATGTTTCACAATGAACAACATTCATTAAACATCAATATTGGTCCCAGACCTTGAGGATTTCATTCTTTCGTTGAAAAGGACAACCCGGCTCTAAGTTCGTAAGACCTATATATCTTACAAGCACGTCTAGGTGATCAGCCTATAGTACTCTATGTTGTACAACACTACTTTCTCTAAACATATGTATGTTTAAGGTTTGGCAACCTCACGTGCTTGTCGTTTGACGACAAAACATTTGTTTATCATACTAAGTCTTTCGTTGAAATCAATACCAAAATAGTTTGGCAAAAGATAGCAATATTTACAATACTTTGATAGATTTATAAAGAAATCCACAAAACACATTAAATCTAACCAAAGGAATTGGCTTCGACTTCATTATACATCAATTTATGCGTAAGTTACATGAATTATAAAGCTTGTCTAGAAGAACATAGACAAGGTTAGAACACTTTTCTTCAGCGTCTTCTACAGTTAATATACTTTTCCTTTTAGTCTTTAAGGATTCTACAATGCATGATCACATAACATACCACATTAGGTCATATATAATCAAGTATATTTACTAATTTATATTACCCTTCTTCTCAATCTAATCATGCCTTAGATTGGTTAATATCATATTACATTGTGTTTACATTCTAGTAATTGTTTGTCAACTTTTAGTTGTAATCCTTAAGGTTATACTCATCTTTAATGATGCTACTTCAAGTTAATTAAGTATATAATTCACCTTTGATCACTTTCTACATTCACTACATTCATGTTCATTCTTTACTGTGCCCTTCCTAGTGATGGCGCTGCGGCGCCAACTTCCTTCATATAGCTCGCGATGCGGTGCGAATTCACAGTATCTTTGCCCCGGACTCGGTGCTGCGACGCGAGTCCCTTTGCCAGCAGCCGTGCTGCGGTGCCACTTCACAGTGGCTGAGGGTGAAGTCTGGCACTGCGGCGTTGATAAGTGGGTTTTATACCTGCGAATCAGTTCCTAATTCAAGCTTAATTGGTGTTAATTCTCTATTTTCTAGTTTATTTTTACTTGTTTGTGATTGTTTTATGTGTAGGTTGGTTGGTGTGGCAAGTGATCAAAAAGGAGGCAATTGGGGTGAAATTTTAGCAAATTTGGAGCTTAATCAAAAGTCAGAAGTCAGGAGCACAGCCCGCCGGGGCGGGCATGTTTTGGCCTTATACCCCCGCCGGGGCAGGGGTTCTTCAAGTCTGCAGGACAGGAGCTAAACCCGCCAGGGCGGGGGGTGCAAAAGTTGTGCAGTCCTTTACTGATTCAAACTCTGCTAAAGTGTGAACTTAGGTGATTGCATGGCTTTGGGACTCTAAATGACATTGGATTTCGACCAGCATTCATGTATTGGATATATATTGAGCAACGAACAACAAGATCATCACCACGCAAGGTAATTAACAGAGATTAAGGACAGATTTTCATAGCAAGCGTTGGAGTGAAGATTTTGAAGGAACTATCATATCGATTGCGAATTAAGGCTAAAGTGAAGAATGTTCTGAAATATACCTTTTCTTTAGTTTTATATTTGTAATTGGGAGGATGATATCTTTAATTTATTCAGTTATTATTTCATTTATAATGAACTAAATACTTTTTAGGCTTAAGACGGATCTTTAAGCGGAATGATGATTATGTTACTTTGATTTTCAGTTTAATAAGCTATTATCTAGTTTATCTATACTAATTTGAGCTTGAATTTATGAATTGCCTGATCAATAATTCTTTGTGGACTTGTATGAATTCGAGAGATGAAATACGAGTCTAGACTTATTTAATATAGCATGTGTTATTAAATTTTGTGAATGAACATAATCTTGATGAATGTTAGGGTAGAGATACGCTTGACATCGCATGTAATCAGATAAAGAACTTGAACGTAATCCTTCTTTAATTGTAGTTCACATAGAGATATAGTGAGTTAGTTTATTAAGGTGTTTAACTTGATTCTATCTTATTTGTGGATTTGAGTAAATACAGTATTAGTACATCGAGAGGTGGCTAGTTCTACATACGTGTTCTTGATTAATAAACTGGGATAGTGAATTAAACTGGAATAAGGTGTAATAATCAGAGTGATGCTTAGAGTTAAGTCGTAAGCTTAATTCTCCAATATTTGTTTGAAAAATTCAGTTCTTCAGGTTTGTTGATTGTTTGGTGATTTTAATATTTTTAGTTACAAACTGAAAATTGATTAGTTTAATAAAATCAGGATTAATAGGAAATTGGTAATTGTGAGGGTTAGTTTCTTATTACAGTCTTTGAGGGAACGATACTTTACTTACTATTATATTACTTGTTGATCACGTATACTTGTGTGCTGTGCATAATTAGATTTTACCCAACAAGTTTTTGGCGCCATTCTGGGAACTTTAGTATAGATTTTAATATTTTGCGATATCAATTTAATTAGTCCAGTTTTACTTAAACATTTTTATTTTTTTTGTTCGTCTTATTTTAGGTTATTAAAGTTGGTTTATGCAAACTCGATCCAAAAATCAAGACTTGCTTCCTTTTGAGGACGACATTGAAAGACGCCTTCAAAGGCTAAGTAAGTGGATTAAGGAAACAAGGGACGACTTTGAAAATTCTGAAAAAGAAGAAGCAATGGATGTCGAAGACCAGAAAGCTTTGAGGGACTTTGCTACACCCAAGGTGACTGAGCCGCAGTCGAGTATCACCAGGCCTGCTATAGCCACGAACACATTCGAGATTAAGCCTGGGACTATTCAGATGATCCAGAACTCGGTTCAGTTCGGGGGACTTGCAAATGATGATCCGAATGAACATTTGATCAGCTTTCTGGAGATATGAAACACGTTCAAATACAATGGGGTGCCAGATGAAACAATCAGAATTTACTTGTTCCCATTCACTCTGCTGGACAAGGCGAAGAGTTGGTTACATTCTCTACCATCGGGTGGATGACCTGGCTCAGAAGTTTCTAGCTAAATTTTTCCCACCAGTGAAGACTACAAAGATGAGAAATGAGATTACCATGTTTAATCATCAACATCACGGATTGCCTAAGTGGTTGCAGATGAACACATTTTACAACGGATTGCATTGGAATCTCAGGACTAGTATTGATGCTACGTCGGGGGGAGCTTTTATGGCAAAGAATTATGAGGAGGCATATCAGTTGATAGAGACAATGGCAGCTAACAAATATCAATGGCCCACGACAAGAATGACACAACCTACGGTAGCTGGAGTGTTAGAGGTAGATGGAGTGACGACAATAACATCACATATTTTAGCACTCTCTAAGAAGTTCGATGCTTGGTCAGGGGTACAGACACAACAAGTTGCAGTTATTTATGAATTGTGCGCGGGTGAACATCCTACAGATCAATGAGCAATCAACCCAGCGTCAGTGCAATTTATGGGTAGCTACAACAGAATTCCATAGAATACGTACCAGAATACATACAATCCGGGGAATAGGAATCATCCTAACTTTTCGTGGAGTAATAATCAGCATTAGCAGGCTCCACGCCCATTTTATCCTCCAGGATTTCAGAATCAACAGCAACCAGCTCAACATCAAGAGAGGAAATCAGATTTAGAGGAATTGTTGTCAAAGTACATAACAAGCAACGAAGCAGATATGAAAAACCAAGCAATGGTCATGAAATCACAAGAGTTAGCCATCAAAAATTTGGAAAATCAGATGGGACAAATTGCTCTAGCGTTGAACAATAGACCGCAAGGGTCTCTGCCAAGTGACACCGAAAAAAATTTGAAGGAAAATCACGAACAATGTCAGGAAATCACCTTGAGAAGTGGAAAACATCTAAATGGGAAAAGTACAGAAAATTCAGTGAGAACGGATGAAAAAGTTGATGAGAACAAAGTGGTTGAAGAAAAACAGGGTGAAGATAAGAAAGTTGAGCAAACAAAGTTAGATGACAAGTCAGTTGTGTATCCTCCACCGCCGTTTCAGCAGAGAGTCCTAAAGCAAAAATTAGATAAGCAGTTAGCAAAATTTTTGGAAGTTTTCAAGAAACTTCATATTAACATCCCTTTCGCAGAAGCCCTAGAGCAAATGCCAAGTTATGCGAAATTTTTGAAAGGTATTCTGTCTAGGAAAAAGAAGTTGGAAGATTTCAAAACAGTGGCATTAATAAAGGAGTGTAGTGCGGTTTTACAACGAAAGTTTCCACCGAAGTTGAAAGATCCGAGGAGTTTCAACATTCTGTGCACGATTGGGAATATGGCATTCAACAAATGTTTGTGTGATTTGGGGGCAAGTGTGAACCTTATGCTGTTATCAGTATATAAAGAATTAGGTTTACCAGCTCCAAAGCCTACGAACATCTCATTGCAGTTGGCAGATAGGTCAGTCACGTACCCGAGAGGCATTGTAGAGGACATTTTGGTGAAGGTTGACAAGTTTATATTCTCTGCGGATTTCATAATTCTAGATTTTGAGGAAGATAAGAACATCCCAATTATCCTAGGGAGACCTTTCTTGGCTACGGGTAGGACACTCATCGACGTACAAAAAGGTGAACTAAACATGAGGGTCCAAGATCAAGAAATAAAGTTTAATGTTTTCAAGGCCATGAAATTCCCTACGGATGAAGAAGAATGTTTCAGGATGGATGTCATTGATCAGATAATCAGCGAAGACATGGTTAAGAGTTTGGTTAACGATCCATTGGAAACAACATTATTGGGAGATAAAGATTTAGATGATCCAAAATTTGCGGATTACTTGCAAATGGTAGACTCCCTGCCATGAGTTAGTTGTAACGTCCCGAAATTCGGTCTATCTTCACACCCAGATTTTTTACGTCACGAGTACATCATTCATCCAACATACATCATTATATATTGAAATATAACAACATATATTCTCAAATCTCAGGTTCTCGAAACCTTAAAACCTCTTTCATTTCAAATAATGATAATTGCATTATTCTTTACATCTTTCACAAGTGATTTTCATCCGCCACCAAGGATACATAAAGGTTCATTAAACTATTCTATAGTTTAATTTTCTTCTTTCTACATTACAAGTCTTCACTTGATCTTCACGCTCATTCATATAATGAATGGCCCCTGGTCTGGATACCGATCATCTTGAACTTTACGGGATCCTTAAGTTCTTTCTAACATCGTACACTGAAAATATTTTTTATTTAAAGCAAGTGTGAGCATTCAATTGCCCAGCAAGTCATAACAGTCGAACAAACAACTTCAAGAGTTTAAACATTATTCAAAACTTCGATAACCGAACAAAGGTTATGAAGCAGCTTGAATAATAGGAATAGTCTCGATTCCTATCATTTTACAACATTCATCACATACTCTTTACACCACTTTTATTCTTCTACCTTTTTTTTCATACATATCTTGTCTGGCTAGAATCATTAGCACAGACTTAATAATAACGGTTCATGTATAAACAGAACATTCTTTTATTGAACAGTTCAATCACAGAACAATTCATCTCAAAGAAATACCGAAGTGTTCACATTGCGGCACAAGACCTCATACGTTCTACCACTTTGTACAAATATCACACATTCGCACACATACAGAACTTCTCAAGTTCAACATCTGAGAAGTTTAAGAAACTAGCATTCATGTAAAATATGAATGAAGTTAAGAAACTTGCCTTACGCACAACTACAGCTTATAGTTTACGCTGAAATACTCATTCCAAATCCCTATATAACACATAAGGAAATAACACGTACACCAATTAGTCATATACTTGCTTACGCATTGGTTTACTTAACTTTACTTCTTAAGGTTCGCGTTCTTGTAATTTAAGCTTACACGACTAACTTTCATTACCAGATTACGGCTTTATGACATACTGAGATGTATTATTCATACATTTATCATCTTTAATGACTTATATTCTTATTTTTTTTCTTATAACTCTCCTAGGACTCAGCACACATCGTGTCTTTGCTAGTAGTCCATATGGTACTCTGAATGGTTTCCCATAAACAACCAACAAACAAGTTCTCGTCTCGTCTACACTGCTCACACAGTGAGTTAGATCGGTTATCAGTTTTGTATATACCTTCGCTCTCTAAAGAAATTGTTTATCCCAGCTCCCATATGTCAACCATCAAAGGTTACGATTGTACCACATCCTAACTTCTCTTAACTTATCTGAACCATTAAACTATAATGTTCATTAAGTCAAACTCATATTCTTTACGGCTTTCTGGCAACTAAATGCCATACATCAGGATTCATTCTTTATCGTCTAAGTCATACAGTCATTTGTATACTCAGAGCGATCATTCAACGTCAATACTATAAGGTCATATCATTAACCATTTCATATGAATTTATTCATACCTTAAAACGTCCAGTTCCTTCAACTCGGAACGTTTATCCAAGTTATACTTATTAACTCGGCTTCTTAACGTTATACGTTATTATCTTCAACTCAGTTTCTTCACCATTCACAGTTAATCAACATTCTTCATTACCTTACGACTTTCTTGATACCATTCGTATCTTACTTACTACTTTCATCAACGTCTAGGTCATACAACTAGGTATACTTAGAACGTTCGTCCAACGCGAATACAATTCACAAGGATCGTTTACGTATTCAACGTTTACGTTGCTCGTCTCTTAATCTCTCATTCAACCTTTATTCAAGGTTTTAATCACTTTCGATTGTTATCCATCCCATGAACCCCATGTTCATTATTCTTTCTTAATGTCAAAGCCATACTATTCATTGTATACTAAGACCGATCGTTCTTCGCAACAACGTTGCGTTCACAGCGTCTATACGCTTTACGTTCATCTTACAATGCCTTGTCATAACATCGGAATGTTATTCATTTCCTTCGTCACTCAACGTCTAAGGAATCACAATCACAGTAATCCCTCACGTTCATTCATTACGACTACGGTCCCCGGATATCGGTTACGTAATCTAGCGCTTAAATTCTTCATCTTTTAATCTCGTTTAATATTTTCGTTCAACCTTCACTAAAGGTTTAACACACTTACTTAAGTGCTACATTATGTGAACTACGTGTTCATACTTCTTTCTTGCACATCCCCTAGTAATTGAGAAATAAAAATCTCATTTCTGGGCCTTGCCCTGCACCGGTGGTGCGGCGCCGTGCCCCTTCCTTTCTCTCGCGCTGCGGCGCGACCTACTTCTCTCTCTTCTCTTTTGGCCTGGCGCTGCGATGCCAAGTCCTTTGTTAACACTCGCACTGCGGCACCACTCTCCAGAAGATTATAGCCGAGTTCACGCTACGGCGCCGGCCTTTAAGGCACTACTCGAGCTGCGGCGCCGAGCATGAAACCTAGAAAATTTTTTCTAAGTCTTTTACAAGCTTGAGACGCTGATTTCAAAATCTCATAACTTCTTTGTTATAACTCGGAACGAGATCGTTCCAAAGCTATTTTCTTCCTTATCTTACGTACTTCGATTACCCACAGACAGAAATTTGTTCTGAATCCGTTGACATGCCATTCATTTGGCTTAATCTTCACTCTTCGTTCATTTTAACGTTTTTAACGTTCTTCGTACGTTCGTCCGTAATTCGGTCATCCAAACTCGGAATTCGTTCGTTCTTGAGTCCACGACTCACATTTTATATGTTCTCTTATATTCTTATGAAACCCTACACATTCGGGTTCATTCTCTAACTTTCTAATTCGCGTTCATCTTTTACGAAATTATGTCATAACTTCGTTATAGCTCCGTTTTAATTCGTTCTTCATGAACGTTTCTAACGTTCCTAACCAAGCAATAAGCATCTAACTTATACATGATGGTTTTAAACTTGTCCATCAACAACAAGTACACTACGATGGTTTTAAATTTGTTCATCAACAACGTTCTTCGTGTTCTTCACGTGTTCTTCATGTTCTTCGTTCGTTCTTCATTTTAATCAATATTTTGGATTACGATTCTATTTTTTCTTAGAATTTGATGTTATAGAACATCATTCCTTACTAATTTAACCTACTCATTCATAAAATTCATTCGAATCACTCAAAATCCTTTTGAATCTTATACTTCCTTAAGAGATTCATAAAATAAATTTTTAATTCTTATTTCTTCATTTTCTCATGATTTCAACCATATGAAATCATTTTTAACTTCATCTACTTCTTATCTTCATTAAATTATGTTTTTGAACATAAAAACTTAAAAAAAAAAAATAGAAGAAACTAGTGTTCAGATTACCGTTCTTCTTTAATCTCCTTCCGTCGGACAAAGCGTGAACTCGGGCTAGCTTTTCCTCATTCTTCTCCTTCTTTTCCCACATCCGAGCTCTCTCTCTTTCTCTCTCTAAGAGTAGGATTTTCAAAATCCATTCAAATGAGATTAAGCTTCCTATTTATAGATTTTCAAGGCTAGGGGTATTTTAGTCATTTCCCCTCCTAATCTCCTTTGTAACGACCCCAAAATAGGTCCATTCCATCCAACCTATTCTGAGTCGCCAAATACATGGTACAAAAAACAACTACAACTTTATTACAACAATTGTCGTACAAAATACAACAACACATATGATGTGAGTTTGGATACAAATATATACCAAATGTGACTCATGTTCCAACCGTGGACATCACCTCACAATGACACCTTACATAAAGGTATAGTCAAAAACTGTTTTAGAAATTAGAATATTTGGGAAGTGCTCAAGGAAACCTTCGTACATGGGAGGCTACGCGTCTAGGTTATGATAGATATCATATGGCCACAGAATTATCCTTGGTTGACCCAATAGACCCCAAAGAAAAACGAGAAGATTACTATCATATTCTTCCCAATGGTAAGTCTTCTCTTGACTTATCATTATCTCCACTGTCTTTAATCGTGAATTATACTTCAAACAAACACCAAGATTATATAGGTAGTGCCCATAGATATACTCAGCAAGTGGATGAGCACAACCCTGTCTTATGATGACACGAGGTTGTATGTCATTAGACATCTTGTATGATAGTGACAAAACACCCTTCCAATGTTGGGTTCGCCTCACCCTATTTTCTTCACCAAATATAACTACTAAATGATGACCACTGTTCTATTTTTCCGTTACCCTCGCTCGACCCAGCTACACTCTTATTACCTGAAAGGAATTGTGAAGCAAAAGGGTGAGCACAACTAGCTCAGTAAAGAATATCATGACTAAAGATAATTAAATTATCAATAGCCTTCATCAATAATAAATCAGAGATTTAGAACATATGGTAAATGATAAAAATTTCAACCATAGTTGCAGCGGAACGAGCAATCCATTAGAAGAGTCAAATAGACTATAAAGTCTATTATCTTCTCCATATTAAAAATCCACCAACAATGTTTTATCCCTGTAACATCAATCAACAGTTCTGGTCCACAATCATATAAATAACTCATAATCATAATTATGATTCTAAATTCCTCTTCACATCCAGAACGAAGAAAATTTTCATCACCTGTCTTTACCTGAAACATCAAAGATCATGGTTATACCAAATCACAGTTCATGTTCATAATCATACTAATAAATCCATCTTTGTACTACGGCCAAAGATATTCAATAACAGTTCATCTTTGCACTACAGACCAAAGATATTCATCAACAGACCATCTTTGAACTACAGGCCAAAGATATTCAACAACAGTTCATCTTTGCACTACGGGCCAAAGATATTCATCAACAATTCATATTTGCACTACAGGCCAAATATATTCATATCTCAAAGAAATATATAATCATTTCAGAATTTATATAAACAATAATTATAACCATGTTGATCAATTCACCTATGCACTTAAGCTTAAGATATTCAATTATAAATTCAATGGTCATGATCATACCAGTCACAATTCAACTTTGCACTACAGGCCAAAGAGAACCCTAGTCATAATCATACCAATAATTTACCCATCTTTACACTCCACTGAAAGAGAATTTCAACATCAGGGTTATAAAAATATTATATATGATAATAAAATCAATATAATCAATACATAGTTTTAATCTCAAGAGTAATATTCATAACTCAACTATAATTTGGTTAGAAAAAGAAACCAATTTTGTCGTGAATAGTAACTCGTGAATAGTAACTTATGAATAATAACTCATGAATAGTAACCCCGACACAAAAAGGTAGAAATTCCACAATAAAATACATACCAATATTTCGGTATAATGATATTGAAAGAATAATATTTCTTAAGCTTATAAACAATTTATTTTAATTGTTTACACTTTACTAAATAATGCATTTAATCATTCTAAAATGCTAAACTCATAAGATTTCATCACCAATAATCAAAACCCTCATCAAAAATTTGCATATACCTCATATAGGATTCTCAAGTCATAAAATCTTATTTTCCAATTTTCTTACTTCACAAAACATATTTAATTCATTTACTCATAACTGGACTATTTTCATGAAAAATACCAAATTAGTTCCAAAAATATATTTTTTCTGAGATTTAGCATAATATAGTCTCATAGTGAACATATATTTTTCTCAGAATTTTTAAAACTCATTTACTATTTTTCATATGGCCAAAACCGCCGAATATTTAGACATTTATCATAAATTGTACTTTCATCCAAAAATTCTAAAATTCCCAGAGTACACTCCTATCATATACATGTACTCCCAATAAAAATTTCATCAATTTTGGAGTTAACCACAAGGAATTATAAGCGGTTACTTTTAAAATAGTTTTTTCCCGTAAAATTCATAACTCTTAATCTATACATCCAAAAATCACCATTTTTGGACACAATCAGTAAAACTCATCAAAATATTATTTCAAATTTTTCCAGAATTTTTGAAGTCCAGAAAAATTACGAAACTGAAAAACATAACAACCCTTAAAATCCCTTACTATCCCTTACTATCCCTTAACTCAAAAGAGCAGTACTTCTGATCGGTATGCAAAGCCGAAGGAAACTTGCACTGAATAACAACTCTCAAAGTATCTAAATACTCACAAAATATGCTTCATAATATAGAGAGAGAAAGAGAGAAAACTTGTTTCTGGTGTGATTTTCAATTCTAACTTAGCCCTCTATTTATAGGAAAATTTTAGTAGGCTTGACCTACAACCTGATGGCTTTACCTGCTACTATTTCCACCCACCACATTTGAAATATAATTCAGCACATTTCTTCACCAACCACAAGTGGGGCCCACCAATTCTAGAATTTTCCACCAAAATGATTAACTCCGAAAATTCAACAATTTCTGAACCAGTCATCTCGTAAAATTCATAATAAATCATACGTTCATTTTTAACGGTTCAAAATTTGTGGGCATATACTCAACTTATACATGTATAACATATCCAAAAATTACCACGATCCAACGGTCGGATTAAAAATTATAACCCCCGCAAAATATCTCAAAAACCCTTATTTTTAATACCTCCATTCCGACAAAAATACGGATAAAAACCTCAACATTAACTCCTTCGTTTTTAACCACAAAAATATATCCCTCGTTTATATCTACATAAAATAAATATTTCCTTATCATATGAATCAATAATTAATTATTCACAAATAATATTACAGAATCACATTTATGACAACCAGGCCGTTCCCAGGAAAGAGGGGGCTTTCCAATAAAGATTTCTCCTTACTAGCGCGCAATTAGATGACCAAACCTCTCCTTAGACATAACTTTTTAGACATTGCCAATAATGCTATCTAATAATATTATTCAAATAATATGAATTATTGATCTGATAATGGGAAATACTATGCAGTGACAATTATTGAACAACACTAATATAAAATTTTAACGTAGCAATTATTGAATCAATAAAATAAAATATTGAACAGTAATTACTGTAACAATTATTGAGTAGTGCCTTCTTACGTAAGAATTAATAATTTCAAAAATATTGTGCAATACCGTGTGCTACTGTGCAATAACGCGTATTACTGTATTTTAACCACCGGGTATTTCAACAGTATTAACGGTAACATCTACGCCGTTATTTGTAAAAACTCAAATTTGTCGTTTTCTTCATCCGACAGTTATTCGTTATGGGGCCCACAAATAGCTGCGCCGTCGTACGAATATTTCCCGACAGAAAGAATATTCCACGACCAAACGAATATTCCCCGACAACAATGATTATTTTATAACCACTTGCTTATTTTGAAAAAAAATTCATATTTCACCCATAACTTTAAACTTTTATCAATTTAACCATTTACTGAATAGTAATTATAAGAAAAATTGAATACTTTTATTTCATAAAATTTGAGGTCTTACATCCTTACTATTCGTAACTTAGCCACCAAGTTTACTTGGTGGCCAAGTGGCCGCCCCACCTCCTTTACCTAGCTTCCCTTGGAAGCTTCGTGCTTCCGTAATTCGGAATTCATCCGACAGTTCGAAAACTGCGATTCTCAGAATCCAAATATGTTTGGATATTTTGTCTTTGGCCATAACTGAAATATTATTAAATATTCCATCACGTCTCAACATTTTACGTAATCTATAACTTCTCGGAATTTCAAAATAAAACTCCGAGCAGAAATTGATGAATAGTGCATATTTCGTCTTTTTCCCCGAAAAATATTTTGTTCCCGAAAAACATTCATTTTCGTCTTGAAAATTCTTACTAGTTCAATCTAGCTCGTAGCCAGAATATTCCCGACTTATAATCATCCTATGTTATAGAACAATTAATAAACACATAGCACAGAATAGTATTAATAAAAATTCATTTTATTAATAACTAATTCTTTAAACCTAAATTCTGGATAATCCAAAATTCCAGGTTGTTACATTCTTCCCTCCTTATAAAAATTCCGTCCTCAGAATTTCTTAAAACCAAACCCTTACCTGGGTTCTCACATTCTTCCCTTCTTCACAGAATTTCATCCTCGAAATTTTAGCTTACACTTCTTCTCAACTTCTCTTCAAAGAAGTTCTTATCTTTCCATCATTCCAACCTCCATAACGTATCAAGAATCATGAAGTAGAAGGAATAGCGAGGAATATAAAATATCCTTTAAAATATCTCATACTTTTGCTGAGGGGTCAAATTGACCATGATCTCTTTACTAGGTTGAACAGCCTTTCGCCATAAACCTTTCTTTCCACGGTAAGTTTATAATCACAAAGAAGGTAAACTACCTCTTTCCATACATAGGTGATCAGCCTAACGTATATCTCCATTTCGGGGTATGTTCACCTTAGACTTAATTATTAGATTCCGCACCAAAACAATTTGGCTTGGCATAACTTTTTCAAAGAAAGCTCGATTTTCTTATAACATGACATACCATTTGTATTAGCCAAATCAATTAGCTTAGACCATACCAATAAATTGGACATCAACTTGAAACATTAGTCTAGTCAACTCACTTGACATCGACTACTTCTTTAAATTCTTTTCGCAATACATCAAAACGTTTTATGACGTCATGATACCATACTCTTCACAGTACGTTGAGGACTTCGTCAGTTTATGACTTCGTCATTATACATCTTACCATAGTGGTTTGTTGATCCTAAGATCACATCCCACCAGGTTCAAGGGCATTAACAACTCCATCTTTTTACCACCCTTGCATTAAATGCACAGATGATATAAAAATTCTTTTTCATATTTTAAAATCAACTTCTGTCTAGCCGTAGCAATTGACATAGACATACCAAGAACAGCTCTTTTAAAATCCATTGGTTCCGAAAGTTGAACCAATTCCTTCTTTTTCAAACTGTACATTTCAGCACGATTTGAATAAACTTCGAAATCTAGCATAGCTAGAGGATTTGGAATATCCTATCCTCCATCTTCCTTCATTGTCTTAATGTGACAATACTTAAGCTTCTCTAGCACCTTCAATGCTAAGTCTACTGAAAATACTTCGTTTTCAGTCTAAACATCTCTATACTTTAGTACAGTCCATCAACTTACCATACATTATGAGTTCAGGAACTTCCCATAATAGTATGAGTTTAAGAACATCCATACAGACCTTAGGCGTCTATTCGTTGAGACGTTCGAAAACATACCATATTATTATGAGTCACGAACTTTCCATAAGTATGAGTTTCAAGAACTCGCACCTACCTTATCGTTCTCTACCTATCAAGTATATATATGAGAAAAGATTCACCTTCTTGTCATATACATCTTAATAGCGCAACCAATTCCAATGATTATCACTGTAATAAACTGAGTAGTTGTTACACCAAGCACAAACCTCTGCCCATACAAAGGTTCATACAACTCAGCCATCACATGAGTCCTCAATTGAAATCTTACAACTTCTAAATTTCTCTTTACTTAATACGAATTTTTTTTAATTCGTATGTTATCCTTCTCAACTTAATCTAAGTTCTTCTTCCCGTACTACTTCGTAGTACCATTTATTCATAGCATTAGCTATAAATCATTCATCGTTTAACATATCATCTGTTACTACGATTTACTATAATCACGTGGTGATCTTCTTATCCTTCTCTTTACGATTATAGTCTTAGGTACTCATACCTAAGGTTTATAACCTATCAGCTCTGATAACAACCTGTAACGTCCCGAAATCCAGTCTATCTTCACACCCGAATTTCGTACGTCACGAGTACATCATTCACCCAACATACATCATTATATACTGAAATATAACAACATACATTCTCAAATCCCAGGTTCTCGAAACCTTAAAACCTCTTTCATTTCAAATAATGATAATTACATTATTCTTTACATCTTTCACAAGTGATTTTCATCCGCCACCAAGGATACATTAACGTTCATTAAACTATTCTATAGTATAATTTCCTTCTTTCTACATTATAAGTCTTCGCTTGATCTTCACGCTCATTCATATAATGAATGGCCCCTCGTCTGGATACCGATCAACTTGAACTTTACGGGTTTCTTAAGTTCTTTCTAACATCGTACGCTAAAAATATTTTTCATTTAAAGCAAGTGTAAGCATTTAATTGCCCAACAAGTCATAATAGTCGAACAAACAACTTCAAGAGTTTAAACATTCTTCAAAACTTCGATAACCGAATAAAGGTAATGAAGCAGCTTTAATAATAGAAATAGTCTCGATTCCTATCATTTTACAACATTCATCACATACTCTTTACACCACTTTCATTCTTCTACCTTTTTTTTCATACATATCATGTCTGGCTAGAATCATTAGCACAGACTTAATAATAATGGTTCATGTATAAACAGAACATTCTTTTATTGAACAATTCAATCACAGAATAGTTCATCTCAAAGAAATACCGAAGTGTTCACATTGCGGCACAAGGCCCCATACGTTCTACCACTTTGTACAAATATCAAACATTCGCACACATACAGAACTTCTCAAGTTCAACATCTGAGAAGTTTAAGAAACTAGCATTCATGTAAAATATGAATGAAGTTAGGAAACTTGCCTTACGCACAGCTACAGCTTATAGTTTACGCTGAACTGCTCATTCCAAATCCCTATATAACACATAAGGAAATAACACGTACACCAATTAGTCATATACTTGACTTACGTATTGGTTTACTTAACTTTACTTCTTAAGGTTCGCGTTCTTGTAATTTAAGCTTACGCGACTAACTTTCATTACCAGATTACGGCTTTATGACATACTTAGATGTCTTATTCATACATTTATTATCTTTGGTGATTTACATTCTTATCTTCTTCTTATAACTCTCCTAGGACTCAGCACACATCGTGTCTCTGCTAGTAGTCCATATGGTACTCTGAGTGGTTTCCCACAAACAACCAACAAACAAGTTCCCGTCTCGTCTACACTGCCCACACAGTGAGTTAGATCGGTTACCAGTTTTGTATATATCTTCGCTCTCTAAAGGAATTGTTTATCCCAGCTCCCATATGTCAACCATCAAAGGTTACGATTGTACCATAACCTAACTTCCCTTAACTTATCCGAACCATTAAACTATAATGTTCGTTAAGTCAAACTTATATTCCTTACGGTTTTCTGGCAACTAAATGCCATACCTCAAGATTCATTCTTTATCTTCTAAGTCATACAGTCATTTGTATACTCGAAGCGATCATTCAACGTCAATACTATAAGGTCATAGCGTTAACCATTTCATATGAATTTATTCATACCTTAAAACGTCCAGTTCCTTCAACTCGGAACGTTTATCCAAGTTATACTTATTAACTCGGCTTCTTAACGTTATACGTTATTATCTTCAACTCAGTTTCTTCACCATTCACGGTTAATCAACATTCTTCATTATCTTACGGCTTTCTTGATACCATTCGTATCTTACTTGCTACTTTCATCAACGTCTAGGTCATACAACTAGGTATACTTAGAACGTTCGTCCAACGCAAATACAATTCACAAGGATCGTTTACGTATTCAACGTTTACGTTGCTCGTCTCTTAATCTCTCATTCAACCTTTATTCAAGGTTTTAATCGCTTTCGATTGTTATCCATCCCATGAACCCCATGTTCATTATTCTTTCTTAATGTCAAAGCCATACTATTCGTTGTATGCTAAGATCGATCGTTCCTCGCAACAACGTTGCGTTCACAGCGTCTATACGCTTTACGTTCATCTTACAATGCCATATCATAACATCGGAATGTTATTCATTACCTTTGTCACTCAACGTCTAAGGAATCACAATCACAGTAATCCCTCACATTCATTCAATATGACTACTGTCCCCGGATATCGGTTACGTAATCTAGCGCTTAAATTCTTCATCTTTTAATCTCGTTTAATCTTTCCGTTCAACCTTCACTAAAGGTTTAACACACTTACTTAAGTGCTACATTATGTGAACTATGTGTTCATACTTCTTTCTTGCACATCCCCTACTAATTAAGAAATAAAAATCTCATTTCTGGGCCTTGCCCTGCACCGGCTGTGCGGCACCGTGCCCCTTCCTTTCTCTCGCGTTGTGGCGCGGCCCACTTCTCTCTCTTCTCTTTTGGCCTGGCGCTGTGGCGCCAAGTCCTTTGTTAACACTCGCACTGCGGTGCCACTCTCCAGAAGATTGTGGCTGAGCTCGCGCTACGGCGTCGGCCTCCAAGGCACGACTCAAGCTACGGCGCCGAGCATGAAACCTAGAAAATTTTTTCTAAGTCTTTTACAAGCTTGAGACGCTGATTTCGAAATCTCATAACTTCTTCGTTATAACTCGGAACAAGGTCGTCCCAAAGCCATTTTCTTCCTTATCTTACGTACTTCTATTACCCACAGACAAAAATTTGTTCTGAATCCATTAACATGCCATTCAATTGGCTTAGTCTTCACTCTTCGTTCATTTTAACGTTTTTAACGTTCTTCGTTCGTTCGTCCGTAATTCGGTCATCCGAACTCAGAATTTGTTCATTCTTGAGTCCACGACTCACATTTTATACGTTCTCTTACATTCTTATGAAACCCTACACATTCGGGTTCATTCTCTAACTTTCTAATTCTCGTTCATCTTTTACGAAATTTCGTCATAACTTCGTTATAGCTCCGTTTTAATCCGTTCTTCATGAACGTTTCTAACGTTCCTAACCAAGCAATAAGCATCTAACTTATACACGATGGTTTTAAACTTGTCCATCAACAACAATTACACTACGATGGTTTTAAATTTGTCCATCAACAACGTTCTTCGTGTTCTTCGCGTGTTCTTCGTGTTCTTCGTTCGTTCTTCATTTTAATCGATATTTTGGATTATGATTCTACTTTTTCTTGGAATTTGATGTTATAGAACATCATTCCTTACTAATTTAACCTACTCATTCATAAAATTCATTCGGATCGCTCAAAATCCTTACGAATCTTATACTTCCTTAAGAAATTCATAAAATAAATTTCTAATTCTTATTTCTTCATTTTCTCATGATTTCAACCATATGAAATCATTCTTAACTTCATCTACTTCTTATCTTCATTAAGTTATCTTTTTTAACATAAAAACTTAAAGAAAATTTAGAAGAAACTAGTGTTTGGATTACCGTTCTTCTTTAATCTCCTTCCGTCGAACAAAGCGTGAACTCAGGCTAGATTTTCCTCATTCTTCTCCTTCTTTTCCCACATCCGAGCTCTCTCTCTTTCTCTCTCAAAGAGTAGGATTTTCAAAATCCATTCAAATGAGATTAAGCTTCCTATTTATAGATTTTCAAGGCTAGGGGTATTTTAGTCATTTCCCCTCCTAACCTCCTTACTATTCATAACTTAGCCACCAAGTTTACTTGGTGGCCAAGTGGCCGCCCCACCTCCTTTACCTAGCTTCCCTTGGAAGCTTCGTGCTTCCGTAATTCGGAATTCGTCCGACAGTTCTCGGAATCCAAATATGTTTGGATATTTCGTCTTTGGTCATAACTGAAATATTATTAAATATTTCATCACGTCTCAACATTTTACATAATCTATAACTTCTCGGAATTTCAAAATAAAACTCCGAGCAAAAACTGATGAATATTGTCTATTTCGTCTTTTTTCCCGAAAAATATTTTGTTCCCGGAAAATTTTCATTTTCGTCTTGAAAATTCTTACTAGTTCAATCTAGCTCGTAGCCAGAATACTCCCGACTTATAATCATCCTAGTTTATAGAACAATTAATAAACACATATCACAAAATAGTATTAATAAAAATTTATTTTATTAATAACAAATTCTTTAAACCTAAATTCTGGATAATCCAAAATTCTAGGTTGTTACATTAGCATATTCAAAACACCCTTTGAACCATTGCACACGGAGGAAAGAGCCACAACAAGGATGAAACCGTCATGGGAGGAGCCACCGTGACAACCCGAGAATTTGGAAAATTCTTAAAATTTTAATTAATTGATTTATGGTTCAAAATTAGAACCTAGACAGAAAATAAGTGTATGCGTTCGATATTTTTAAGAATGAATTTTGAGGATTTCAAAATTCTGTGAAGGATTTAAGTGAATTATTCAGGATTAGGGTATACATTAATATGTTCTGTGTATATGGTTGTTTATGTGTACATTATGTGGTTAAGTGTCCAGGGTTGACCAAATAAATGATATCTGTAACAAACCCTAAGTTTATATTAAGAACGTCAACGTTCGGTTAGAAAACCCTAGCGAGTTATAAGAAACCCTAATTTCAAATTTAGAAAACCCTAATTTCTGGGTTAGAAACCCTAATTTATAATTAGGAAAAACCTGAGTATTAATTTAATAATTTTAATGTTATTTAAGATATATTAATTCTAATTTTCAAGTTAAGTAATTAGAAAACCCTAATCTAATTATAAAATCTAATTTCTAATTTAGAAAATTATTTTTATATTAGAAACCTTAATTTTTGGGTTGTAAACACTAATCCGTAATTTTGACCCTAATTGCTTAATTAGAAATTTTAATTAGGAATTATTAATCCTAATTAGCAAGATTTAATTTGTGATTATGAAATTTTAATATAATTAGAAAATTCTAATTATAATTTAGAAATATTAATTTTCTATTTTTAAAACCGAAATTCAAAAATATTATAAATTAAATTTGCAAAGTTAAGGGTTAAACCCTAAACCCTAAAATGGCTCAAATTCTAAACCCTAACCAAACCCTAAACCCTAAGGGTTTGGTCAAATGTCAAGAATGTCGTTAAATATAAAATCAAAATGACCATTCTACCCTTATTGCATTATTTAGTAAATTGCTTACAAGTCTTGCTCTAGCGTGAGTTGGTGACCAGCCCTAAGCATAGCATGTGACCAATACCAGCTAAATCAGCCAACACCTCAGCCATTACATTACATACAATAGATATATAAGATTAAAGAAAGAGAAAAATCTCACTTTAATTCTCATTTTCTCCCAAGACCCTCTCTCTCTAGAAATTCGGGAGATAGAGTGAGAAGCTAAAGCCATGATCATTTCATAGCAAGCTTAGATCAGATCACAAGGTCAGAATCAAGATCAAGCCTTAAAAGTGGTATAAACCCTAAATTTTAGAAATTATATGATCTGATGTTATATGTTGTAATTGATTATGTTAAGTTGTGTAATAAGGTGTCTTTTAGTGATCTGGGTTGTTAAATCCCAGATTCATAAAATCTAGATGCACGAAATTAAGATTTAAGCAAATCTGGAAAAAATTCAAAAAGTGGCCTGACGGTCATATGTTAGAGGCCCTAGATCTTTCTGTGTTTTTGATATTAGTTGTTTTATCTAATAAAGGTGTTTTATGTCATGAGTACTTTGATATGAAGCTAGAAGCAAGGCCAGATCCTTAGTATATTAAGAGATGCAAGCGGTCAAACCGCATTGACCGTTCACAGAAAACCTTTCTGGGCAACCCATAATATTTCCAGTGGTCTGACAACATTTTTAACGTCCCAGATCTTGTTGTATGTTAATGGGTTGGTCCAGTTGTCGTTTGTTTGTTGTAGCCTGACATTTAGTCTACATACTAAAGTCATTAGATCACCATGGTATTGCTCAGAATAAAAATTAGGAGTGGTCAAACCACCGTTGACCAACACACGGGAAGGAGATTCTGGGTAACCCAGAATCTTCAAGACCCGTTTCCTGACCCTTAGTTTGACCAGGCCAAATCTTGTGTATATGATGTTTTTATATTGTTATGATGTTATGAAGCTATACTATGACATCCAGACTATAATTTTGACCTTTTATATTACACCAAACGAGCCCAAAATGCTAAGATCCAAAGGCTCAAATGTGTCACCTCGACTGTTCTTCAATTTTTGGAAAACCCAGAAATTGAAGAACGGTGTCTGACAGGTTTTGTGTAGCTTGAATCTCACTGATGTTATGTGTTATGGCCATGAACTTAGTTGGTAATTGTTGTATTACATTAGTACTACATTTTCCATCCTTGAGATATCCCAGAACATGTTTGGATCATGAATTCTAGGCAGTCAAACGTGACTCCTTGTACACTGTCTAGCAGTGTTCTTGAGCACCCAGAACACCTAAGACTACAGACAAGTGTCGCTATAGGATATAGCGACGGTTTTATTTATTTTATTTTCTGAATATTCCAGAAATTATTTAAAAATAGATAAAAAAAATAGTTTTTAATTATTAAAAATACTAAATAAATTCTGAAAAATTATTTTAAAGTCTGAAAAATAATTTTTAATTATTTTGAGTATTTTTCATAAATATTTATTATTTTTGGAATATAAATGGTATTTAATTTATTTAATTATAATATTAAATAAATTATTTAAAAATAATTTTAATTCATGAAAAATTATATTATGATATTAGAAAATATTTTAAGTTATTTTTGATGACTTTTAATATGTTGTGATGAAACTCATTAATTAATCAATATTAATGATAATTAGTTTATTTAATAACTATATTAAATAAATTAAGGAAAAATGGAATTAATGCTTTATAAATTTATAAATATGATTTAAGTGTTAGAAATATATTTTTAAGTTATAAAATATAACTTTTGATATTTTGTCATGAAAATATTAATATTTTAATATTAATAGTAATTACCGGATAATGAGTTTAAGTGTTTAAAAAATCATATAAATATGATTTTAAGGTATTAAAAATACTTTGTAATATTATAAATATATTATAATATTATGACATGTATTTCATTAATATTTGATAATAATTAAATATTAATGATAATGAAATTATGTGGTATTTAATTCATTTAAATACGTGTTTAATGATTGAAAATTTACGATAAATAATAATAATTATGTGAAAATTATTACGAGACTTAGAAAAATATTTTGACTGATATTAAAATTATTTAAGTTAATTGTTAAGTGTTTAGGCAGAGTTTAATTGAACTTAGACTCGATAAAAGTCCGAGTAGACCATCGGGATGTCAGATTTTTGTCGGGTTCAACTCAGACTGTAAAAGTTTGACTTGATACCGAGTCTTATGTGTGTTATAGACTGATAGGGTTATGTGTTTAGGTTATTCTATGTTTATATATATAGTAATATTATACTGTGATTATATTATTCTAATATTAGAGATCTATATTACTAATATTAGGTCTTCGGATAAAGCGATATAAATTGCGTAGCAGTAATCAACGGTTCAGGAAAATTTGTTTTTATTTAACTCTATTAAGAGTTGTTTCATTCGGATAAGCTTATGGTTAATCATTGCTGATTGCCATGTATAATTGTACTCTATACATATTACATGTATACGTCAGGTATGAAAGGTTGATCACCTTCATTACCAGTTGATTCAGATATATTTGTTCATGTATAATACTTGTTCAGTCATAAATTTGTTCCTGCTTGTTCACAATTATATTGTTGAATTATAGCCAGCTTATTATTCAGACTCTTTCAATCATGATATATCATTATATTATTGAACTTAAACTTGCTGGGCAATTCTTATGCTCACCCTTGCTATATCATGATAAACATTACAGATTAAGGCGAACACGTCGGATACAAGGAAAGGTTAAAGTCAGTTTCAGCTTTAGTATACGTGTGCAGATAGAATTGTAATAGTATAGTTTAATAATATGTTATGTGTTAGACAGGTTAAGAGTTGTATCTATGTGAAGGTTACTCGACCTTTGGGAAAAGTATGTAAGTTTAATGTATAAACAATTTATGTTTATATCTTTCACAAATATAGTAATAGTGTCAGAATGATCGAACCGGATCCGCGGTGATTCGGGACCTCGAATTTGGGGCCCACACAGTTGGTATCAGAGTTGTTGGATATGAAGCTTAGGTAGGAATACCTGAGACCAATAACCGAATTGATTAGGATAAGTACTAACTCAAATAGAGTTAGTGGGTCGATATGATTCAAAGACGAATCTCGAAGAGTTAAAAGATACAGAGTTCCCTAACTCTGATAATAGAGTTAAACAGTAGTGATGAATAGATAGAGTCTAAAGGACTAAAATTACAGTGATAGAAGATCGTAAAACAAAACGATCATAGCATAGAAATGAATCGTAATATATACGATGAGATCACTCCGTGATCTGCTAAGTTAATAGCAGAGAGAAGAATCAATCTAATGATTGAACAGCTTACAGCAAGATTGTTGGGTGCTAATTGTACTATAAATTGGTACAGATTTAGGAAAAGTTTATGAATACGAGTTGAATGAAATTTGTATTGAGAAGGGGGTTAGTGTTAGGTGGGGATTCAATTGAGGATTCATGTCGGCAGCTGAATTGTATGATTCCTTGTATGGGCGGGGAATTGTACTTGGTGTAAAAACTACTTAGTTTTTGGCATTGATAATCATTGAAATGTTTGTGTCGCGCTATTTGCTATATGCATGTTAAGAGGGTGATTTCTTTCTCATGTGTATAACAGATAGATAGGTCATAGGTAGAGAATATCAGGTTAAGTACGAGTTCTTAAAATTCATACTTATGTGACATTCTTGATTCATAGTTATATGAAATGTTTATGAACCCCTCAGCGAATGGACGCCAAAGGTCTGACTAGGACAAGTTCTTAAACTCATATGACTGTGGCAAGTAAATGAACTCATAAGTGTGGTTTGACGAACTAGGTGTAGTTGTGTGTAAATGAAGAATTAAGGATAATAGGAATAGATAGATTGTTAAGCAAATGATTATTAGTGGAGACATAAATTTTCCAAAACTCCTAGCTATGCTAGACTTCGAAATTTTGACATCAAGCTAAATACGCACTACGTGCTTTTAAAAAAAATAAAAATATGTAGACTCGTAATTATTTTTGAAACGGTTTAAAGTATAGTCTATGCTACTTATTTCAGCTAGACGCAAATGATTTGAAATATCAAAATATATTTTATTTATCACTCATGTACCATGTAACCTGGTGCAAAGATGATAAAAAGTTGATGGAGTTGTAAATGCAGGAATACTTAGTGTTGAATTTGATATAAAATCGTTATTCCACTATAGTATGATGTGTTATGACAAAGTCATACAATGACGGCATCCTCAAACGGACTGTTAATACAGTACGACATCATGGCGTCATTCTCAAAAATTATTTTCAAAAACTTTAAGTTGCCAACGGGGTTTGGCTACACCTAAATAATTCGATTGAATTGAATTATTGATATGAGTCTATGCTATTCGATTCAGCTAGACGGATGTTTATAAAAACTCTAAGTGTTCATTGAAAAAAATTTCCCGAACCAAATTGTTTTGGTGCGGAATCCAATAAGACTGAGGTAAGAAATTTTGTGCGCCTAAGGCGGATAAGAGGAACAAATTGTTCTGACCAGCAGTACTTGGCTAGTACAGGGCATATAGGGCTAATCACCCTTTGTGTCCGTAAGTAATGACGGTTTGCGGATGAATTTCCATAAAACCTTTGCGAAAATGACAGACAAATAGTCTATATGACTCCTTAGCACAATTTCAAAATTTTTACTCTTGTGAGAGGTGTATTGGGTAGCATATGATGCTATGTATGTATGGTGTATGGTGTAAGGTGTAAGGTGTAAGGTGTAAGATGTAAGGTAAATTTCGGGGATGAAATTTTTAGAAGAAGGGGTGAATGTGACAACCGGAGAATTTGGAAAATTTTTAAAATTTTAATTAATTGATTTAAGGTTCAAAATTGGAACCTAGACAGAAAATAAGTGTATGCGTTCGATATTTTTAAGAATGAATTTTGAGGATTTCAAAATCATGTGAAGGATTTAAGTAAATTATTCAGGATTATGGTATACGTGAATATGTTCTGTGTATATGTTTGTTAATGTGTACATTATGTGCTTAAGTGTCAAGGGTTGACCAGATAAACGATATCTGTAACAAACCCTAGGTTTATATTAAGAACGTCAACGTTCGGTTAGAAAACCCTAACGAGTTATAAAAAACCCTAATTTCAAATTTAGAAAACCCTAATTTATGGGTTAGAAACCCGAATTTATAATTAGGGAAAACCTAAGTGTTAATTTAATAATTTTAATGTTAATTAGGATATATTAATTCTAATTTTCAAGTTAAGTAATTAGAAAACCCTAATCTAATTACAAAATCTAATTTCTAATTTAGAAAATTATTTTTATATTAGAAACCCTAATTTTTGGGTTGTAAACCCTAATCCATGATTTTGACCCTAATTGCTTAATTAGCAATTTTAATTAGGAATTATTAATCCTAATTAGCAAGATTTAATTTGTGATTATAAAATTTTAATATAATTAGAAAATTATAATTATAATTTAGAAATATTAATTTTCTATTTTTAAAACCGAAATTCGAAAATGTTAGAAATTAAATTTGCAAAGTTAAGGGTTAAACCCTAAACCCTAAAATGGCTCAAATTCTAAACCCTAACCAAACCCTAAACCCTAAGGGTTTGGTCAAATGTCAAGAATGCCATTAAATATAAAATCAAAATGACCATTCTACCCTTATTGCATTATTTAGTAGATTGCTTACAAGTCTTGCTCTAGTGTGAGTTGGTGACCAACCCTAAGCATAGCATGTGACCAATACCAGCTAAATCAGCTAACACCTCAGCCATTACATTACATACATTAGATATATAAGATTAAAGAAAGAGAAAAATCTCACTTTAATTCTCATTTTCTCCCAAGACCCTCTCTCTCTAGAAATTCGGGAGATAGAGTGAGAAGCTAAAGCCATGATCATTTCATAGCAAGCTTAGATCAGATCACAAGGTCAGAATCAAGATCAAGCCTTAAAAGTGGTATAAACCCTAAATTTTAGAAATTATATGATCTGATGTTATATGTTGTAATTGATTATGTTAAGTTGTGTAATAAGGTGTCTTTTAGTGATCTGGGTTGTTAAATCCCAGATTCATAAAATCTAGATGCACGAAATTAAGATTTAAGCAAATCTGGAAAAAATTCAAAAAGTGGCCTGACGGTCATATGTTAGAGGCCCTAGATCTTTCTGTGTTTTTGATATTAGTTGTTTTATCTAATAAAGGTGTTTTATGTCATGAGTACTTTGATATGAAGCTAGAAGCAAGGCCAGATCCTTAGTATATTAAGAGATGCAAGCGGTCAAACCGCATTGACCGTTCACAGAAAACCTTTCTGGGCAACCCATAATATTTCCAGTGGTCTGACAACATTTTTAACGTCCCAGATCTTGTTGTATGTTAATGGGTTGGTCCAGTTGTCGTTTGTTTGTTGTAGCCTGACATTTAGTCTACATACTAAAGTCATTAGATCACCATGGTATTGCTCAGAATAAAAATTAGGAGTGGTCAAACCACCGTTGACCAACACACGGGAAGGAGATTCTGGGTAACCCAGAATCTTCAAGACCCGTTTCCTGACCCTTAGTTTGACCAGGCCAAATCTTGTGTATATGATGTTTTTATATTGTTATGATGTTATGAAGCTATACTATGACATCCAGACTATAATTTTGAACTTTTATATTACACCAAACGAGCCCAAAATGCTAAGATCCAAAGGCTCAAATGTGTCACCTCGACTTTTCTTCAGTTTATGGAAAACCCAGAAATTGAAGAACAGTGTCTGACAAGTTTTGTGCAGCTTGCATCACTGCAAAAAAATGGGCCTTTAGAAACGATTTTTCAGGCAACGACTTTATAAGTCGTTGCTAAAAGTATATGTTTAGCAACAAAATTTGTCCTTCGTTGCAGATTGTGTCAGGCTTTCATTTTTTGCAACGAAATTCATAAGTCGTTGCAAAATTTCGTTGCTAATTCATTGGCGGGAAAAAATTTCGTTAGAAATTCGTTGCAAAATTTTCGGCCACTTACTTTCTCGTCATCTTGGGCAACGAAAGTTTTTTTGTTGCAAAAAATGGGGCTTTAGCAACGATTTTTCAGGCAACGTCGTTGCTAAAAGTGTATGTTTAGCAACAAAACTTGTCTTTCGTTGCAGATTGTGTCAGGCTTTCACTTTTTGCAACGAAATTCATAAGTAGCAAAATTTGGAAACAAAATTCGTTAGAAATTCGTTACAAAATTTCTAACCACTTGATTTCTCCTCATCGTGGGCAACGAAGTTTTTTTTGTTGCTATATTTCGTTGCTTAATATGAACCACATTCATTGGCAACAATTTTTATTTTCGTTGCATATTTTATACAACTTTTTGCAACGACTATTAATGTGACGCCCCCAGAATAGGTATACAACACCCATTCTGAGTCGCCAAATACATGGTACAGAAAGCAAACTACAACTTCAATAATACAATTGTCATGCAAAATACGACAACACATACTGTGAGTTTAAATACAAATATTGTCTTCTAGACAATATCCACACTCAAATAAATCCTCATTACAATTATTCAAACACTATTTTACATAAATAGTGAGGACTGTAATACATCTTTCTAGAACCATCACTCCATACCCCGACTAGATCCTGCTATGTTCTCACCTCCTGAGAAGAAAAATGGAAAAAAGGAAAAGGGTGAGCTCAACTAGCCCAGTAAAGAATATTATGACTAAGATAATATACAACAAATTATCGTTAGTCTTCAACAGGGAAAAATCTGATAAAATATAATCGACAACAAGTTTTAGATCAACAACTGCAGCGGAAACAGCAAACCATTAGAAGAGTCAAGTAGAGAAAGAATTCTACTATCTTCTAAGATTTAAAAGTCCATCATCAATATTTTATCCCTGTAACATCAATTAATAATCATCTTTAACCAAATATTCATCTTTGCACTACAGGCCAAAGATATTCATTTGTATCATCAGTCGGTCATGTTCATCTCAACACCTGTTCATCTTTGCACTACAGGCCAAAGATATTCATCAAGTAATTATACATCTTTGCACTACAGGCCAAAGATATTCAGTAATATCATCATTTAGGACTGAGAATGATGAAAAATATCTTAAAGAGAACGAATCCAATGAGACAGAAGGACAAATAGTAGGGATTCGTATAACAGTTTATCCAAGATCAATAATACTTCATAATAATCAATTGTGAAGCAGAATTCAAAAATAAAGATCAAAACATGGATACAATCAAAGATAGTAACCATAATAGACATCTTGGACAAAAAGGAAAAATTTTATTTTTCGGTGAATAGTGCCGTATTCGTGAATAGTGTCGTATACGTGAATAGTACCGTATACGTGAATAGTAACCCCGACACAAAAAGTTCCAAATTTGATAAAAACTCGTATCAATATTTCAGCATAATGATATTGAAGAAAATAATATCATTTAAGAAGAAAATAATATCCCTTACCTCAAAATATCAGTACTTCTGGTCGGAATACCGGTATAAGGCTGAAAGAAACTTGCTCTGATGAATAGAAACTCTCAAAGTATCTAAATACTCACAAAATACACTCAACAATCTAGAGAGAGAAAGAGAGAAAACTTGTTTCTGGTGTGATTTTCAATTCTAACTTAGCCCTCTATTTATAAGAAAATTTTGGTAGGTTTGACCTGCAACCTGATGGCTTTACCTGCTACTATTCCCACCCACCACATTTGAAATATAATTCAGCACATTTCTTCACCAACCATAAGTGGGGCCCACCAATTCTAGAATTTTTCACCAAAATGATAAACTCCGAAAATTCAACAATTTCTGAATCAGTCATCTTGTAAAATTCGTAATAAATCATACGTTCATTTTTAACGGTTCAAAATTTGTGGACATATACTCAACTTATATATGTATAACATATCCAAAAATTACCACGATCCAACGGTCGGATTAAAAATTATAACCCCCGCAAACTATCTCAAAAACCCTGATTTTTAATACCTCCATTCCGACAAAAATACTGACAAAACCTCAACATTAACTCCTTCATTTTTAACCACAAAAATATATCCCTCATTTATATCCACATAAAATAAATATTTCCTTATCATATGAATCAATAATTAATTATTCACAAATAATATTACAGAATCACATTTATGACAACCAGGCCGTTCCCAGGAAAGAGGGGGCTTTCCAATAAGGATTTCTCCTTACTGGCGCGCAATTAGATGACCAAACCTCTCCTTAGACAGAACTTTCTAGACATTGCCAATAATGTTATCTAATAATATTATTCAAATAATATGAATTATTGATCTGATAAATAAAAATACTGTGCAGCAACAATTATTGAAACAACAATAATATAAAATATCAACGCAGCAATTATTGAATCAATAAAATAAAATATTGAATAATAACTACTGTAACAATTATTGAGTAGTGCCTTCTTACGTAAGAATCAATAATTGGTGCAATACCGTGTGCTACTGTATTTTAACCACCGGGTATTCCAACAGTATTAACGGTAACAACTACGCCGTTATTTATAAACAACTTATACTTGTCGTTTTCTTCATCCAATCGCTTTCCGTTATGGGGCCCACATAGGCTGCGTCGTCGTACGAATATTCCCCGACAGCAAGAATATTCCACGACCAACCGAATATTCACCGACCAAAAATAAATATTTTATAACCACTTGCTTATTTTGCAAAATTTGCACATTTCACCCATAACCAAAGTATTATATTAAATTAACCCCTTATTATTCACAATAATATTTAGAGAAAATTTGATTTTATTCATTAATAAGTTGGGGTCTTACAACCTCCCTCCTTATGAAATTTCGTCCTCGAAATTGACGTACGTACCTGATGTTTTAAAAAGGTGAGGATACCTCGCTTTCATTTCTGATTCCAACTCCCAGGTCATTTCATCAATAGCATGGTTTCTCCACAAAACCTTAACTTGTGGTATAACCTTCGTGCGTAGGACATGCTCTTTCCTATCCAAGATCTTAACAGGTACCTCCTCGTACGTTAAATCTTCAGCTATCTCGTCTGGTTCTAACTCAATAATGTGGTTCGGGTCTTTAACATATTTACGAAGCATAGATATGTGAAAAACATTATGAACACGAGACATGCTTGGAGGTAATGCGAGTCTATATGCCACATTTCCTATTCGCTCAAGAATCTCAAATGGACCAACAAATCTTGGATTGAGCTTTCCTCTCTTCCCAAATCTTGTAACTCCCTTCCATGGTGCAACACGTAACAATACATGATCCCCAATATTAAATTCCACGTCCTTCCGATGAAGATCCGCATAACTCTTTTGTCGATCCTGTGCCGTTTGTATACGTTGTCGAATAGTTTGGATCTTCTCTGTAGTAATGCGTACCAATTCTGGTCCCAACAATGTTGCTTCACCCACCTCGTCCCAGCATACTGGAGAACGTCATTTTCTTCCATACAACGCCTCAAATGGAGCCATACCTATGCTCGCCTGATAACTGTTGTTGTAGGAGAATTCCACCAATGGTAGGTACTTATCCCAACTCCCTTTGAGATCTAAGACACAAAGTCTTAATAGATCTTCAAGAGTTTGAATAGTCCTCTCTGATTGTCCGTCCGTTTGAGGATGGTATGCTGAACTGAATCGTAAATCCGTGCCCATAGCTTTCTGCAAGCTAATCCAAAATCGTGAAGTGAATCTTGGGTCACGATCCGAAACTATGGATACTGGCATGCCATGCAATCTCACAATCTCGTTCACGTACATACTAGCAAGACGTTCAAGGGAATAAGTCTCACGTATCGGCAAGAAACGAGCGGACTTGGTTAATCTATCAACAATAACCCAAATCGCATCTATGCCTTGAGAAACCTTGGGAAGACCTGTAACAAAATCCATAGTAATGTGTTCCCACTTCCATTTCGGAATCTCAAGTGGTTGCAATGGACCCTTTGGTACTTGATGCTCCGCTTTTACACGTTGACAAGTTAAACATCTCGAGATAAACTCCGCGATCTCTCTTTTCATATTGCTCCACCAAAATGTATGTCGAAGATCGTGATACATTTTGGTACTCCCAGGATGGATTGCAAACGGTGTGTTGTGTGCCTCCATCATTATTCTATGCTTCAAGTCAAAATCGTTAGGAACACAAAGTCTGGAGTTGACTCGAAGTATTCCTTCTTCATCGATTCTTGCTTCTGGAATAGCACCTTCTTGCACTTTCTTCTTCATACGCATCAGCTCTATATCCGTAGCTTGAGCAGCTTTAACTTTATCGATTAAAGTCGGTTCTACTCGTATATTTGATATCATCATGTGGGTACTTGGAGCCTTCATCTCTATCTCCATCCTTTGCAAGTCATACAAAATGGGCCTTTGTGTTAAAAGCATTGCACTCGTACCCGCATATGATCTTCTACTCAATGCGTCAGCTACTACGTTTGCTTTTCCAGGATGGTATTGGATGGTATGATCGTAATCTTTCAACAGCTCAAGCCAACGTCGTTGCCGCATGTTGAGTTCCTTTTGGGTGAAGAAATATTTGAGGCTTTTATGATCTGTATAGATCTCCACTTTCTCCCCATACAGGTAGTGTCTCCAGATCTTCAACGCAAAAACGACTGCTGCCAACTCCAAATCATGAGTAGGATAATTCCTCTCATATTCTTTGAGTTGTCGTGAGGCATAGGCTATGACTTTCCCATGTTGCATGAGAACACATCCTAACCCTTTGCCTGAAGCATCGCTGTAGATAACAAATCCATCCGAACCAGATGGTATTGTCAAAACAGGTGCCGAAATGAGTCTCCTCTTGAGTTCTTGGAAACTCTTCTCGCATTCCTCACTCCATACGAATTTTGTATCTTTCCGAGTCAGCTGAGTTAACGGAGTAGCGATTCGAGAAAATCCTTCCACAAATCTCCGATAATAACCAGTTAAGCCCAGAAAGCTACGTACTTCGGTTACCGACTTCGGTTGCTCCCAACTTTGTATGGCTTCAATCTTCGCCGGGTCGACAGATACTCCATGTTTTGACACCACGTGCCCAAGGAATGCTACTTCCTCAAGCCAGAACTCGCATTTCTTCAGTTTGGCATATAGCTTGTTTTCACGAAGCCTTTGCAGTACCAGCTTCAAATGGCGCTCATGATCTTCATGGCTTTTGGAATAGATGAGGATGTCATCAATAAAGACAACAACGAACTGATCCAAATATTCTTTGAATACACGGTTCATCATATCCATGAAGGCAGCAGGAGCATTAGTCAATCCAAAAGACATTACTAAGAATTCATAATGCCCGTACCGAGTTCTGAAGGCAGTCTTTGGAATATCCTCAGTTTTAATCTTCAGCTGATGATATCCAGAACGAAGATCGATCATTGAAAAGAATTGTGCTCCTTGCAACTGGTCAAACAAGTCATCAATGCGAGGTAGCGGATACCTATTCTTGATGGTGACATGGTTCAATTCTCGATAGTCAATACAAAGTCGCATACTCCCGTCTTTCTTCTTTACGAATAAAACAGGAGCACCCCAAGGAGACGTACTAGGACGAATAAAACCGATGTCCAACAACTCCTGTAGTTGGACTTTTAACTCCTGAAGTTCAATAGGAGCCATTCGATATGGGGTTTTAGAAATGGGCTTTGTACCGGGTTCAAGGTCAATAAAGAATTCAATTTCTCGTTCCGGGGGTAGACCGGGAAGTTCTTCAGGAAATACATCGGAAAATTCTCTAACAATAGAAATATTATTCAAATCTGACTTGTCTTTGTTCAAATCCATAACATGGGCTAAGAAAGCTTGACATCCGTTTTTCAATAAACGAATAGCTTTGTGGCTTGATATGACAGTGACTGATTTTAGTGGTTTAGTAGTTTGAATTCGTATGACAGGTTGGTTAGGAATATGAAAACTAACAACCTTACGAAAACAATCAATTTTAGCATGATGAGTGGTTAACCAATCAATTCCTAAAATCACATCAAAAGCAAGTATCTTTAAAGAGATAAGATCAACAGGTAATGTGATAGTGCCAACTTGGATCATGCAAGATTTATAAACTGTAGATGTAACGAAGGTTTCACCCAACGGAGTTTCAACAGATAAGTTAAAGTCCAATTTCTCCGGAGTCAAGTTTAAACGTTGAGCACAAGCAGGAGAGATAAAAGAATGGGTAGAACGGTATCTAGTAAAGTATAAACTTCGCAAGAATTCAAGATTAGCTTACCCGTGATCACCTCGTTCGGGTTTCTCGCGTTTTGGCCAGTAACGACAAACGCCCTTCCAGGAACCGCTGATTTCGACTTATCCGGGATAACTTTTGGAGTCACCATCCCCGCTGAACTTGGTTTTGCTACAGAACACTCTCGATATATGACCTTCCTTTCCACAGTTATAACATACCTTGGATTGTTGTGGGCAGTTTGGGTTGATATGTCCCTCTTTCCCACATTTGTAACATACGACCGGTGGTCGTTCTCCTCCCCTAGAAACAGTTGATGTTTGTGCTGACGTCTTCACGTTATCATTGTTGTACCTTCTCTTCTTGAAATCTCCTCCCGACTCGCTCCTTCTATTATCACGACCACGATTACCACCAGAGTGGTTACCGCTTTTGTCCGAATGTTTTCCTCCCTGCTGGTTTTCATTGCTTCGATGACTGCCGCCACGGTATGACCCTGGTTGTGGTCCCTCGGTTGCACATACTCATTATCTCGCTCTAATAATTGAGCCCTGTTTACAACATCTGAATATAAAGAAAATTTATGAGAGATAAGATATTGCCGAATCTCGGGTTTTAGACCTCTCAGAAACATCCTTGTCATTCGTTCCTCATTTTCGACCAAATGAGGTGCAAACCTGGATAACTCTGCAAACTTCGCCTCGTACTGGGACACCGTCATGTTGTTTTGTTCCAGTCTAATAAACTCAACCTCCTTCATATGACGAATACTTTCAGGAAAGTACTTGTCATTGAACAGTTTTTGAAATGTTTCCCAGGACATGTTGAGTGCGTCAGGCTGGGTACGCTTCACAGACTCCCACCAGTAGTCTGCCTCACCGCGGAACATAAATGTGGCGAATGGAACCTTCTGTTCCTCCGTGCATCCTAAGACATCAAATATCTTGGTAATTTGCTTGACCCACGTTTCCGCCATGATCGGATCCGGCTTTCCCTTAAATTCTGGTGGTCCCAATTCTTTGAACTGCTTAGCTGTGACAAACCGCGCGTTGTTATCATTTCCACCCGTATTCTGCACACGAGTCTCCCTCGTCTGATTTTGAATGAACTGCAAAAAGCTCCTAAACATTCCATCATTCATCGTTTGCTCGGTAACGTTGTTTATAGGAGGAATATTGCCTTCCTGTTGCACGTTCCCCTGGGTAGTGATCAAAGGTGTCTCCACGGTCTGATTTACTCCATTATTAACGTTCTCAGCTGCCATTCTTAAATACTGCCATAAAACAAGGGTTAATAGTCATGTCATATATTATCCCTATACTCTGACCGACCAAATAAACTTAGTCAGGTCATACTAGCGAAGGAATTCCCCGTCTCTCCCCTCCTAGTTCTTGTCTCACATCTCAGCCAGGGATCATATCCCTAAGCTCTGATACCAACTGTGACGCCCCCAGAATAGGTATACAACACTCATTCTGAGTCGCCAAATACATGGTACAGAAAGCAAACTACAACTTCAATAATACAATTGTCGTGCAAAATACGACAACACATACTGTGAGTTTAAATACAAATATTGTCTTCTAGACAATATCCACACTCAAATAAATCCTCATTACAATTATTCAAACACTATTTTACAGAAATAGTGAGGACTGCTAATACATCTTTCTAGAACCATCACTCCATACCCCGACTAGATCCTGCTATGTTCTCACCTCCTGAGAAGAAAAATGGAACAAAAAGGAAAAGGGTGAGCTCAACTAGCCCAGTAAAGAATATTATGATTAAGATAATATACAACAAATTATCGTTAGTCTTCAACAGGGAAAAATCTGATAAAATATAATCGACAACAAGTTTTAGATCAACAACTGCAGCGGAAACAGCAAACCATTAGAAGAGTCAAGTAGAGAAAGAATTCTACTATCTTCTAAGATTTAAAAGTCCATCATCAATATTTTATCCCTGTAACATCAATTAATAATCATCTTTAACCAAATATTCATCTTTGCACTACAGGCCAAAGATATTCATTTGTATCATCAGTCGGTCATGTTCATCTCAACACCTGTTCATCTTTGCACTACAGGCCAAAGATATTCATCAAGTAATTATACATCTTTGCACTACAGGCCAAAGATATTCAGTAATATCATCATTTAGGACTGAGGATGATGAAAAATATCTTAAAGAGAACGAATCTAATGAGACAGAAGGACAAATAGTAGGGATTCGTATAACAGTTTATCCAAGATCAATAATACTTCATAATAATCAATTGTGAAGCAGAATTCAAAAATAAAGATCAAAACATGGATACAATCAAAGATAGTAACCATAATAGACATCTTGGACAAAAAGGAAAAATTTTATTTTTCGGTGAATAGTGCCGTATTCGTGAATAGTGTCGTATACGTGAATAGTACCGTATACGTGAATAGTACCCCGACACAAAAAGTTCTAAATTTGATAAAAACTCGTATCAATATTTCAGCATAATGATATTGAAGAAAATAATATCATTTAAGAAGAAAATAATATCCCTTACCTCAAAATATCAGTACTTCTGGTCGGAATACCGGTATAAGGCTGAAAGAAACTTGCTCTGATGAATAGAAACTCTCAAAGTATCTAAATACTCACAAAATACACTCAATAATCTAGAGAGAGAAAGAGAGAAAACTTGTTTCTGGTGTAATTTTCAATTCTAACTTAGCATCTATTTATAGGAAAATTTTGGTTGGGTTTGACCTGCAACCTGATGGCTTTACCTGCTACTATTCCCACCCACCACATTTGAAATATAATTCAGCACATTTCTTCACCAACCATAAGTGGGGCCCACCAATTCTAGAATTTTTTACCAAAATGATAAACTCCGAAAATTCATCAATTTCTGAACCAGTCATCTTGTAAAATTCGTAATAAATCATACGTTCATTTTTAACGGTTCAAAATTTGTGGACATATACTCAACTTATATATGTATAACATATCCAAAAATTACCACGATCCAACGGTCGGATTAAAAATTATAACCCCCGCAAACTATCTCAAAAACCCTGATTTTTAATACCTCCATTCCGACAAAAATACTGACAAAAACCTCAACATTAACTCCTTCATTTTTAACCACAAAAATATATCCCTCATTTATATCCTAATAAAATAAATATTTCCTTATCATATGAATCAATAATTAATTATTCACAAATAATATTACAGAATCACATTTATGACAACCAGGCCGTTCCCAGGAAAGAGGGGGCTTTCCAATAAGGATTTCTCCTTACTGGCGCGCAATTAGATGACCAAACCTCTCCTTAGACAGAACTTTCTAGACATTGCCAATAATGTTATCTAATAATATTATTCAAATAATATGAATTATTGATCTGATAAATGAAAATACTGTGCAGCAACAATTATTGAAACAACAATAATATAAAATATCAACGCAGCAATTATTGAATCAATAAAATAAAATATTGAATAATAACTACTGTAACAATTATTGAGTAGTGCCTTCTTACGTAAGAATCAATAATTGGTGCAATACCGTGTGCTACTGTATTTTAACCACCGGGTATTCCAACAGTATTAACGGTAACAACTACGCCGTTATTTATAAACAACTTATACTTGTCGTTTTCTTCATCTAATCGCTTTCCGTTATGGGGCCCACACAAGGCTGCGTCGTCGTACGAATATTCCCCGACAGCAAGAATATTCCACGAACCAACGAATATTCACCGACCAAAAATAAATATTTTATAACCACTTGCTTATTTTGCAAAATTTGCACATTTCACCCATAACCAAAGTATTATATCAAATTAACCCCTTATTATTCACAATAATATTTAGAGAAAATTTGATTTTATTCATTAATAAGTTGGGGTCTTACAATTAAAATGTTGCCTTAAATTAAGATAATAATAATAATAATAATAATAATAATAGTACTAATAATAATAATAATAATAATAAGAATAACAATAATAATAATAATAATATTACTAATAATAATAATAATAATATAATATTATAATAATAATAAATAATAATAATAATAATAAGAATAATAATAATAATAATAATAATAATAATAATAATAATAATAATATAATAATAATAATAATAATAATAATAATAATAATAATAATAATAATAATAATAACAACAATAACAGTAATAATAATAATAGTATTACTACTACTACTACAATAATGATAATAGTACTAAATACTAATCCTTGCAAAATAATAGCAACTAGCCCTAGGTGCTTGGGTGGTCATTGAATTAATATTCTAAACTGGAGATCTTGGGTTCGAATATGTGCATTAACATATTTTTGGGGATAAAGTTCAATATTCGGCACGTTAGCCCGTCCACATATGATATGTACTTGTGTGTGTGTGTGTGTGTGTGTGTGTTATATATATATATAAGCTAAATATATATAAAATATTAAACTAAATATTTATAAATTTATCTCTAAATATTCATATAAATATTTATAACAAATTTTCGTATCTAAATTTTATAAATTTTAGATGAAATATTTATAAATTTATAAATAAATATTTGTTTATAAATTTTAAAGATAAATTGATATGAATATTTGTTTATAAATGTGACAACCCCAAAATAGGTTCATTCCACCCAACCCATTCTGAGTCGTCAAATACATGGTACAGAAAATAACTACAACTTTATTACAATAATTGTCGTGCAAAATACAACAACACATATGCTGTGAGTTTGGATACAAATATATACCAAATGTGACTCATGTTCCAACCGTGGACATCACCTCACAATAACACCTTACATAAAGGTATAGTCAAAAACTGTTTTAGAAATTAGAATCTTTGGGAAGTGCTCAAGGAAACCTTCGTACATGGGAGGCCACGTGTCTAGGTTATGATAGATATCATATGGCCACAGAATTATCCTTAGTTGACCCAATAGACCCCAAAGAAAAACGAGAAGATTACTATCATATTCTTCTCAATGGTGAGTCTTCTCTTGACTTATCATTATCTCCACTGTCTCTAATTGAGAACTATACCTCAAACAAACACCAAGATTATATAGGTAGTGCCCATAGATATACTCAGCAAGTGGATGAGCACATCCCTGTCTTATGATGACACGAGGTTGTATGTCGTTAGACATCTTGTATGATAGTGGCAAACCACCCTTCCAACGTTAGGTACGGTACACCTTACCCTATTGGATTCACCAAATAAAACTACTAAATGAACTTTTCTTTAATGCTTCGGGAGAACATCCACAGCTAGAGACCACCGTTCTATTTCCCCGTTACCCTCGCTCGATCCAGCTACACTCTTATTTCCTGAAAGGAATTGTGAAGCAAAAGGGTGAGCACAATTAGCTCAGTAAAGAATATCATGACTAAAGATAATTAAATTATCAATAGCCTTTATCAATAATAAATTAGAGATTTAGAACATATGGTAAATGATAAAACTTTTCAACCATAGTTGCAGCGGAACGAGCAATCCATTAGAAGAGTCAAATAGACTATAAAGTCTATTATCTTCTCCATGTTAAAAGTCCACCAACAATATTTTATCCCTGTAACATCAATCAATAATTCCTGTCCACAATCACATGTATAACTCATAATCGTAAATGTGATTTTAAATTTTTCTTCGCACCCAGGACGAAGAATATTTTCATCACCTGTCTTTACCTGAAACATCAAAGATCATGGTTATACCAAATCACAGTTCATGTTCATAATCATACTAATAAATCTATCTTTGCACTACGACCAAAGATATTCAACAACAGTTCATCTTTGCACTACAGGCCAAAGATATTCATCAACAGACCATCTTTGCACTACAGGCCAAAGATATTTATCAACAATTCATCTTTGCACTACAGGCCAAAGATATTCCTCAACAGTTCATATTTGCACTACAGGTCAAATATATTCATCAACGGTTCATATTTGCACTACAGGCCAAATATATTAATATCTCAAAGAAATATATAATCATTTCAGAATTTATATACACCATAATTATAACCATGTTAATCAATTCATCTTTACACTTAAGCTAAAGATATTCAATTGTAAATTCAATGGTCATGATCATACCAGTCACAATTCAACTTTGCACTACAGGCCAAAGAGAACCCATAGTCATGATCATACCAATAATTTACCCATCTTTACACTCAAGCGAAAGAGAATTTCAACATCAAGGTTATAAAAATATTATATATGATAATAAAAACAATATAATCAATACATAGTTTTAATCTCAAGAGTAATATTCATAACTCAACTATAATTTGGTTAGAAAAAGAAACCAATTTTGTCGTGAATAGTAACTCGTGAATAGTAACTCATGAATAGTAACTCATGAATAGTAACCCCGACACAAAAATATAGAAATTTCACAATAAAATTCATACCAATATTTTCGGTATAATGATATTGAAATAATAACATTTCTTAAATGTATAAACAATTTATTTTAATTGTTTACACTTTACTCAATAATGCATTTAATCATCATAAAATACCAACTCTTAAGATTTCATCATCAATAACCAAAATCCTCATCAAAAATCTACATATACCTCATATATGATTCTCAAGCCATAAAATCATATTTTCTAATTTTCTTACTTCACATAACAAATTTAATTCATTTACTCATAACTAGACTATTTTCATGAAAAATACCAAATCAGTCCCAAAAATATTTCTTTTCTAGGATTTAGCAGAATATAGTCCCATATTGAACATATATTTTTTTCAGAATTTTTAAAATTCATTTACTATTTTTTATATGACCAAAATAGCCGAATATTTAGACATTTATCAAAAATTATACTTTTGTCCAAAAATTCTGAAATTTACAGAGTATACTTCTATCATATACATATACTCCCAATAAAAATTTTATCAATTTTGGAGTTAACCACAAGGAATTATAAGCGGTTACTTTTAAAATAGTCTTTTCTCATAAAATTCATAACTCTTAATCTATACATCCAAAAATCACCATTTTTGGACACAATCAAGAAAACTCATCAAAATATCATTTCAAATTTTTCCAGAATTTTTGAAGGTCAGAAAAATTACGAAACTGAAAAACATAACAACCCTTAAAATCCCTTACTATCCCTTACCTCAAAAGAGCAGTACTTCTGACTGGATATCGGATATGATGCTGAAGAAAATTTGCACTGATGAATAGCAACTCACCAAGTATCTAAAAACTCACAAAATATGCTTCATAATATAGAGAGAGAAAGAGAGAAAGCTTATGTTTCTGGTTTTATTTTCAATTCTAACTTAGCCCTCTATTTATAGGAAAATTTTGGTAGGTTTGACCTGCAACCTGATGGCTTTACCTGTTACTATTCTCACCCACCACATTTGAAATATAATTCAACACATTTCTTCACCAACCACAAGTGGGGCCCATCAATTCTAGAATTTTTCACCAAAATGATAAAATCCGAAAATTTAACAATTTCTGAACCAGTCATCTCGTAAAATTCATAATAAATCATACGTTCATTTTTAACGGTTCAAAATTTGTGGACATATACTCAACTTATATATGTATAACATATCCAAAAATTACCACGATCCAACGGTCGGATTAAAAATTATCACCCCCGCAAAATATCTCAAAAACCCTGATTTTTAATACCTCCATTCCGACAAAAATACTGATAAAAATCTCAACATTAACTCCTTCATTTTTAACCACAAAAATATATCCAACATTTATATTCACATAAAATAAATATTTTCTTATCATATGAATCAATAATTAATTATTTACAAATAATATTACAGAAACACATTTATGACAACCAGGCCGTTCCCAGGAAAGAGGAGGCTTTCCAATAAGAATTTTTCCATACTGGCGCGCAATTAAATGACCAAACCTCTCCTTAGACAGAACTTTCTAGACATTGCCAATAATGTTATCTAATAATATTATTCAAATAATATGAATTATTGATCTGATAATGGAAAATACTATGCAGCAACAATTATTGAAACAACAATAATATAAAATATCAACGCAGCAATTATTGAATCAATAAAATAAAATATTGAACAATAACTACTGTAACAATTATTGAGTAGTGCCTTCTTACGTAAGAATCAATAATTTTAAAAATACTGTGCAATACCGTGTGCTACTGTGCAATAACGCGTATTACTGTATTTTAACCACCGGGTATTTCAACAGTATTAACGGTAACAACTACGCCGTTATTTATAAAAACTCAAATTTGTCGTTATCTTCATCCGACAGTTATTCGTTATGGGGCCCACAAATAGCTGCGCCGTCGTACGAATATTCTCCGACAGAAAGAATATTCCACGACCAACGAATATTCCCCGACAACAATGATTATTTTATAACCACTTGCTTATTTTGAAAAAATTCATATTTCACCCATAACTTTAAACTTTTATCAATTTAACCATTTACTGAATTGTAATTATAAAAAAAATTGAATATTTTTATTTCATAAAATTCGGGGTCTTACAATAAATATTTATATGAATATTTGTTTATAAATTTATTAATATATATATATATGTATATATATATATATATATATATATATTATATATATATTACTTACAAGTACTCCCTCACTCCGAGAATGAAAGTGATGATTGATTTTATGCGAATTTAAAAAAAATGTCAAATGATAAAATTATTCATATTTAAATTCTCATCTAATTGCATATTTTTCTATACACGACTAGTAATATAATATAAATATTTATAAATAATAAAAATATGACATTTAAGGATATTACGCACAAATTATTGTAAAAAAATAGATTATTTAATATAAGTAAATAGTTAACTTAAGATTACATAAAATAATAAGAACTTTTATTCTTAGACGGATGGAATAATTTAAATCATGAACATATTTTTAAGTCCAAAAATAAAACATAAAAAGAAGAATAGTAATGGTATACCCATAGTTATTCCTAGTTCTCCTTTTACCTTTTTTTTCCAAATATATTATAAATTTATTTATAATACTATCAGTTCTAAGGGAAAACAAAAAAGATGAAGAAAGTTTATTATGTTTTATGAACTAAAACAGAATAAAGTTATTTAAAATGACTTATAAGTCATTCGTAATAAGTTAGTTTGACCCATATTAATGTAATATCAATTTTATCCCTATTTTATTAATTTTTTTAAAAAAAATAATTGAATTTATAAAAAAGAAGAGTAAGATGCAACGTCACTTTAATTGACGTTAGAATTTTTATATTTATTGTTTTATAGTTGAAGTCTTATATACTCCTTCATTTCCAACGCCGATGATAAAGAATAAACATAAAAAAATATTGATGTTTGTAAACGAGTACAAGAGATTAAAGAAATTAAAAAAAAAAGATTCCAACGTCAGTTAAAGTGATGTTACATATAAAATATAATTAATTTCTAAAATAATTTATATGAATTTTTCTTGTAACTCGTTATTTTATATATATAATTTCTGACAAGGGATGGCCAAGGAATCGAAAGCGCTCTCAAAATTGCACCAAAAATCGACCAAACTGCACCGATTAAGTCGCGCCAATGGTTCCGACATAGACCAATTAAATTGCACCAATGATGTGTAAGTTCTTTTTTAATTTCCCTTTTTCAAATTCTCCTTTTTCTTGACTTGTAATTTTTTTTATAATCAAATATTAATTTCTCTTTATATCTTGAATTATAGCAGATGTTTAACAATAACTTATAAGTTGGTCAAACTAAGTTATAAATCATTTGTTATTATTTAGTGTTTGACAATAACTTAAATTTTAACTTTTTTTTACTTATAAGTCATTATTAAATTTTTTTCATGCTTCATATGCTATATTTTTTATGTATTAGATAAATTTTACAACCATATATATATATATATATATATATATATATATATATATATATATATATATATATATATATATATATAATTAAAGTAACTATGAATATTTTTATATATAAATATATATATATGTAAAAAAAATATTTATAAATTTATCTCTAAATATTCATATAAATATTTATAAAAAATATTTATAAATTTATGTCTAAATATTCGACTGTTTTGGCCATATGAAAAATAGTAAATGAATTTTTAAAATTTCAGGAAAAATATATGTTCAATATAGGACTATATTCTGCAAAATTCCAGAAAAGAAATATTTTTGGAGTTGATTTGGTATTTTTCATGAAAATAGTCTAGTTATGAGTAAATGAATTAAATATGTTTTGTGAAGTAAGAAAATTGGAAAATAGGATTTTATGACTTGAGAATCCTATATGAGGTATATGCAGATTTTTGATGAGGGTTTTGATTATTGGTGATAAAATCTTATGAGTTTGGTATTTTAGAATGATTAAATGTATTATTTAGTAAAGTGTAAACAATTAAAATAAATTGTTTACAAGCTTAAGAAATATTATTCTTTCAATATCATTATATCGAAATATTGGTAGGTATTTTATTGTGAAATTTCTACCTTTTTGTGTCGAGTTTACTATTCATGAGTTACTATTCATGAGTTACTATTCACGAGTTATTATTCACGACAAAATTGGTTTCTTTTTCTGACCAAATTATAGTTGGTTTATGAATATTACTCTTGAGATTAAATCTATATGTTGATTATATTGATTTTATTATCATATATAATATTTTTATAACCCTAATGATGATATTTCTCTTTCACTTGAGTGTAAAGATGGGTAGATTATTGGTATGATCATGACTAGGATTCTCTTTAGCCAGTTGTGCAAAGTTGAATTGGTGACTGGTATGGTCATGACCATTGAATTTATAAGTGAATATCTTTAGCTTAAGTGCAAAGGTGAAATGATCAACATGGTTATAATTATTGTTTATATAAATTCTGAAATGATTATATATTTCTTTGAGATATGAATATCTTTGGCCTGTAGTGCAAAGATGAATTGTTGATGAATATCTTTGGCCCGTAGTGCAAAGATGACATGTTGTTGAATATCTTTGGCCAGTAGTGCAAAGATGAACAGATGTTGAGATAAACATGACCAACTGGTGATACAAATGAATATCTTTGGCCGTAGTGCAAAGATGAAGTTATTAGTATGATTATGAACAGGAAATGTGATTTGGTATAACCATGATCTTTGATGTTTCAGGTAAAGATAGGTGATGAAAATTATCTTCGTCCTGGATGAGAAGAGGAATTTAGAATTACAGTTATGATTATGAGTTATTCATATGATTGTGGACCAAAATTGTTGATTGATGTTACAGGGATAAAACATTATTGGTGGATTTTTAACATGGAGAAGATAATAGACTTTATAGTCTATTTGACTCTTCTAATGGATTGCTCGTTCCGCTGCAACTATGGTTGAAATTTTTATCATTTACCATATGTTCTAAATCTCTGATTTATTATTGATGAAGGCTATTGATAATTTAATTATCTTTAGTCATGATATTCTTTACTGAGCTAGTTGTGCTCACCCTTTTGCTTCACAATTCCTTTCAGGTAATAAGAGTGTAGCTGGGTCGAGCGAGGGTAACGGGGAAATAGAACGGTGGTCTCTAGCTGTGGATGTTCTCCCGAAGCAGTATAGAAAAGTTTATTTAGTAGTTTTATTTGGTGAATCCAATAGGGTAAGGTGTACCCAACGTTGGAAGGGTGGTTTGCCACTATCATACAAGATGTCTAACGACATACAAACTCGTGTCATCATAAGACAGGGATGTGCTCATCCACTTGCTGAGTATATATATGAGCACTGCCTATATAATCTTGGTGTTTGTTTGAAATATAATTCTCAATTAGAGACAGTAGAGATAATGATATGTCAAGAGAAGACTCACCATTGGGAAGAATATGATAGTAATCTTCTCGTTTTTCTTTGGGGTCATTGGGTCAACCACGGATAATTCTGTGACCATATGATATCTATCATAACCTAGACGCATGGCCTCCCATGTACAAAGGTTTCCTTGAGCACTTCCCAAAGATTCTAATTTCTAAAACAGTTTTTGACTATACCTTTATGTAAGGTGTCATTGTGAGGTGATGTCCACGGTTGGAACAAGAGTTACATTTGGTATATATTTGTATCCAAACTCACAGTGGCACATACAACAACACATATGCTGTGAGTTTTGATACAAATATATACCAACTGTGACTCTTATCCCAACCTTGGATAGTATGTCACAATGGCACCTTACATAAAGGTATAGTCAAAAACTGTTTTAGAAATTAGAATCTTTAGGAAGTGCTCAAGAAAACTTTCGTACATGGGAGGTCATGCGTCTAAGTTATGATAGATATCATATGACCACAGAATTATCCTTGGTTAACCCAATAGACCCCAAAGAAAAATGAGAAGATTACTATCATATTCTTCCCAATGGGGAGTCTTCTCTTGACATATCATTATCTACACTGTCTCTAATTGAGAATTATACTTCAAACAAACACCAAGATTATATAGATAGTGCTCGTAAATATACTCTGCAAGTGGATGAGCACATCCCTGTCTTATGATGACACGAGATTGTATATCATTAGATATCTTGTATGATAGTGATAAAACACCCTTCTAACGTTGGGTTCGCCTCACCCTACTAAATGACGACCATCGTTCTATTCCCTTGTTACCCCCGCTCGACCCAGCTACACTCTTATTACCTGAAAGGAATTATGAAACAGAAGGGTGAGCACAACTAGCCCAGTAAAGAGTATCATGACTAAAGATAAATAAATTATCAATAGCCTTCAACAGTAATAAATCAGAGATTTAGAACATATGGTAGATGATAAAAAATTTCAACCATAGTTGCAGCGGAACGAGCAATCCATTAGAAGAGTCAAATAGATCATAAAGTCTATTATCTTCTCCATGTTAAAAATCCACCAATAATATTTTATCCTTGTAACATCACTCAACAGTTCTTTTCCACAATCATATGAATAACTTATAATCATAATTGTGATTCTAAATTTTTCTTCGCACCCAGGACGAAGAATATTTTCATCACATGTTTTTACCTGAAAACATCAAAGATCATGGTTATACCAAATCACAATTCCTGTTCATAATCATACTAATAACTTTATCTTTGCATTACGGCTCAAAGATATTCGTCACCAATTTATCTTTGCACTACTGGCCAAATATATTCAATAATAGGTCATCTTTGTACTACGGGCCAAAGATATTCATCAACAATTCATCTTTGCACTACAGGCCAAAGATATTTCTCAACAGTTCATATTTGCACTACAAGTCAAATATATTTATCAACAGTTCATATTTGCACTACAGGCCAAATATATTAATATCTCAAAGAAATATATAATCATTTATATAAACAATAATTATAACCATGTTGATCATTTCACCTTTGCACTTAAGCTGAAGATATTCAATTATAAATTTAATGGTCATGATCATATCAGTCAATAATTCAACTTTGCACTACTGGCCAAAGAGAACCCAAAGTCATGATCATACCAATAATCTACCCATCTTTACACTCAAGTGAAAGAGAATTGCAACATCAGGGTTATAAAAATGTTATATATGATAATAAAAATAATATGATCAACATATAGATTTAATCTCAAGAGTAATATTCATAAATCAACTATAATTTGGTTAGAAAGAGAAATCAATTTTATCGTGAATAGTAACTCGTGAATAGTAACTCATGAATAGTAACCCCGACACAAAAAGGTAGAAATTCCACAATAAAATTTATACCAATATTTCGGTATAATGATATTGAAAGAATAACATTTCTTAAACTTATAAGAAATTTATTTTAATTGTTTACACTATACTAAAATAATACATTTAATCATTCTAAAATACCAAACTCATAAGAATTCATCACCCATAACCAAAAACCCTCATCAAAAATCTGCATATACCTCATATAGGATTCTCAAGCCATAAAATCCTATTTTCCAATTTTCTTACTTCACATAACATATTTAATTCATTTACTCATAACTAGTCTATTTTCATGAAAAATACCAAATCAGTTCTAAAAATATTTCTTTTCTGGGATTTAGTAGAATATAGTCCCATATTGAACATATATTTTTCTCAGAATTTTTAAAACTCATTTACTATTTTTTATATGGCCAAAACCGCCGAATATTTAGACATTTATCATAAATTGTACTTTTATCTAATTATTCCGAAATTCACAGAGTACACTGATATTATATAGATATACTTTCAATAAAAATTTTATCAATTTTGGAGTTAACCACAAGGAATTATAAGCGGTTACTTTTAAAATAGTCTTTTCTCATAAAATTCATAACTTTTAATCTATACATCTAAAAATCACCATTTTTGGACACAATCAATAAAACTCATCAAAATATCATTTCAAATTTTTTCAGAATTTTTTGAAGGTCGAAAGAAGTACGAACTGAAAAACATAATGACACTTAAAATTCTTTATTATCCCTTACCTCAAAAGAGCAGCAATTCTGACTGGATATCGGATATGATCCTGAAGAAAACTTGCACTGATGAATAGCAACTCACCAAGTATCTAAATACTCACAAAATACACTCGATAATCTAGAGAGAAAAACTTATGAATTCTGGTGTGATTTTCAATTCTAACTTAGCCCTCTATTTATAGGAAAATGTTAGCACGCCGAAGCAGACTTGACCTGCTACCTGATGGCTTTACCTGCTACTATTGCCACCCACTACATTTGAAATAAAATTCAGCACATTTCTTCAGCAACCAAAAGTGGGACCCACTCAATTCTAGAATTTTTTACTAAAATTATTTATAAACTTAATTTTCGAATCAGTCACCTCTTAAAATTTATAACAAATCATACGTTCATTTTTAACGGTTCAAAATTTGTGGACATATATTCAACTTATATATAAATAACATATCCATAAATCACAACATTCCAACGGTCAGATTAAAAATTATAACTCACACAATAAAGCTGTAAGAACACTGATTTGATTTTTTAATACCTCCAATTTGACAAAATACTGATAAAATATCTCAACATTAATTGCTTCATTTATAACCACATAAATAAATCCATCATTTATATCCACATCAAATAAATATTTCATTATCATATAGATCAATAATTAATTATTCACAAATAATATTACAGAATCACAATAATGACAACCAGGCCGTTCCCAGGAAAGAGGGGGCTTTCCGATAAGGATTTCTCCTTACTGGCGCGCAATTAGGTGACCAAACCTCTCCTTAGACAGAACTTTCTAGGCATTGCCAATAATGCTATCTAATAATATTATTCAAATAATATGAATTATTGATCTGATAATGGAAAATACTGTGCAGTAACAATTATTGAAATAACAGTAATATAAAATATCAACGTAGCAATTATTGAATCAATAAAATAAAATATTGAACAGTAATTACTGTAACAATTATTGAGTAGTGCATTCTTACGTAAGAATCAATAATTCAAAAATACTGTGCAAAACCGTGTGCTACTGTGCAACTACGGATATTACTGTATTTTAACCACCAGGTATTCCAACAGTGTTAACGGTAACAACTACGCCGTTATTTATAAAAACTCAAATTTGTCGTTTTCTTTATCCGACATTTATTCTGTTATGGGGCCTACAACTTGTTGCGCCGTCGTACAAATATTTCCCGACAGAAAGAATATTCCACGACCAAACGAATATTCCCCGACAACAATAAGTATTTTATAACCACTTGCGTATTTTAAAAAATTTCATATATTACCCTTAACTTTAACTTATTATCAATTTAACCATTTACTAAATAGAAAAATTGAATACTTTTATTTCATAAAATTTGGGGTCTTACATACAGACTGTACAACCTTGTTCTTGTATATGTATCTAAATTACACCTAAAACATGTACACTATATTTTGTAAAAATTTCTGTTGTAATAAATACTATATATTTTTTGGGAGTCACAATCAAAAAAAATAAAATGTCCAATATTTCGGTCTGTCAAGACTTATTGAATTAATTACCCTTCTTTGTTTATGAATTTGTATTGATATAAATTGAACATATGAAAAATATGAGACGAAAATGTGTTTTTTTAAAAAATAATTTTGGTTTTCTTTTTGTCTTTAAAACAGTCTCAAAAATATCTTTTTTAGATAATTTAAAAGTTTAAAATGGAAAATATTGTCATTTAGTTATTTTTAACAAGTCACTTAACAAATAACTTTTTTTTATTCAGTGTTCAATTTTAATCAGTTCATTCAGTTATTTAGAACTATTTTATTCAATTTTATCAAACAGCCCTTAGCCTATTTGGGAATGACTTATAAGTTGATCAAACTAATTTATAAGTCATTTGTTACTATTCACTTGTTTGGGAATGAATTATTTTTTTATTTATAAATTGAGTTTTGAGTTTTAGTTTGACCAAATAAAATATCTATTTTGTCTCTTTTATATTTTGTATTTTTTTTTATTAATATCATTTTTAATAATTTTTACATTTATTTTAATTTATAAATCATTATAAACTTACAACTTTCATAATTTATTTTAACTTAATTTTAATTTATAAGTTAAAATATGGAGCATTGACTTAAAATAACTTATAAATCAAATTATATTTAGGCAGTACAGATTTGGGAATTAGCTCGCCTTCTTCAGTACTGGTAGGGCTGAGCAAGTAACCAAATTGGAATCGAAATCGCACCAAAAACCGCACGAACCGCACTAATTAAAATCACACCAACGGTTCCGGCGTATGTGGCGGTTTTAGGTGGGTTGAATAACCAAATTTACGGTTCCGGTTTGGTTACTAGCCAAAACCAAACTGCATAAAACCGAAACCGCACCATATGTGTGTATGTATGTATTATCTCTAGTAAATTCTAAAGTTGCTCTCGAGCACTTGATGCATTGGTTAATGTCAATGCTATAATTGTAATAGTCTAATAGATTATTTTTAGTCCTCCCTGCAATATATTTTATTCTATTTTTAGTATATACTTTTAATTTTTGGAGAACTAGATAAACATTCTTGCTTATTATCGAATAGTCTCCGTTGTTTTATATAGCGCATATTTTAGTTTTAAAGCATGCTTAATATAATTCTCATTGTCTACTTTGTCATTAAGTTAATTGCTCGATGTAAGTTTCATGTTAAATTTTATTGAAGGCTTAAATTTTTTTGTTGTTTCAATTGGTTTTGGAACCGAAACCGCATCAATTAAAACCGAACTGCACATTTTAAAATCGAATCGTACCAATCACAAATAATTTTAAGTGTAATTTTAAAATTTTTAAATCGTAGCTATACAGTTTGATTTAGACTTCAAACCGCAACATGCTCACGTTACCTGTACCACTTCTTTCAACCAAAGCTAGCTTTTGGCCAAAATTTGCGGAGAGCAAAAACCCCAAAAATCTCTACTCCCAATCCTCTACTCCACCCTTCTTCTTCTTCTTCTTCCCGTTCGGCGGAATCTCCCCAAGCTCCTCCTCAATCTCCCCCTCTGTCGACCGATAAAACGGAGGCGAATGCCGAGCAGCCTCCGCGTGTTCGCAATAATAATCCGCGTACGACTTCGGCAGGGTTTGACCCCGAGGGGTTAGAGAGAGGTGCAAAGAATCTGCGAGGCATTAACAACTCTTCCCATGCCAAAAAGGTTTGTTATTTGTTTTTTGTAATTTCCTATGACGGGTTTGTATGTTCTGCTCCAAGCGCGTAAGGTTTCAGGTTATGTATATTTTGTACCAAATTATTCTTATGAATATTGTGTTCCTTGAAAATTTTCGATTTGAGCATATATTGCCAATTTAGTATTATTAATTGGGTTTATTATACTTGTTAATTTTCATAATGTAGGATTTATGTGTTGACATGTGATTGATGGTAGTCAGTGTGTAGAAAGGGGTGATTTTGCTACGTAAAGATTTGTTAAATATTGTTGCCATTTGATGTTTCCTAGTGAAATTAATGTGATTTGGTGTTGATTTAGGTTTTGAGAGGATCAAGAAGCAAGAAGAGACTATACAGAAGAAATTTTCTGCTAAATCGGCAGAATTTAAGGCAATGCAAGCTCAGACAGAAAGTGTAAGTCTAATTTTTGCTGTGTATGCTGGTATAATTACTTGCAGTTTATTTGCATTTTTCATAAATGTGTTATGAGCCCATGCATTAGGATATTTTACTTGGTTCTGCGAGGCATTAACCAGCTAGCATTTTTCATAAAGTTGTCTGATGAATATTTTATTGTATTTAGGGGGTTTGCGAGCAATATTAACTTATCAAATTAAGTTGGTTGCAGCTGTTGGGGGTGTTACAGCTCTTGCAGGTGGGATCTACACAACAAGGTATATAAATTATGTCAATTAGTTGAATATTTTCAATTCTTCATTCTCTTGGATAGTCTAAGTCTGTATTTCGGGTCCCCGCGTTTCCTTGAGCTTATGACTCAATCTATGCCATTGTATAAACCTAGCAGTGTACTTTTTCTGGTAGGTGTCTGTTATTGTGTTGGTAATGAGTTCTGTAAGGCTGAATTAGTCATATGCTGTTATGCATCCTTCTGATGGAGAAATAATTTGGTTGACATAAGGTTATAGTTGACAGATCTTGTAAAAATAGTAAAGGTTTACACTGGACATGTTTGATTATGAAATAGAATGCATACACATGCTTGCAGTCAATGTCATATTGCTCCAGATGCGGGCTTGGTAAGGAAGCAAAGTAGATGGTCTATTCTGTGTCATATATGATTAGAAGTTTTACTAATTTATATATATGCTAGCATCATGTGTGTGTCACTACACGCGGAAGATATTCCCTTCTTGCAAACAACTGCAAATTGAATCAATTTTTTACTTTAGATAACTAAAAAGTCTATTGAATATGTGACATATTTGACTGGAATAGCTGATGATACTTTTAGTATTACCTTCAGAAATTTTACTTGATGGCTTTTTGCTCCCTCTTCTCCATTAAGTATTTCATTGTTGCTCAGGATAGTACTTCAACCCAAAGATTGGTAGGTTAGCGGTTTTGCATCGTCAAGATGCATTACTATGTTGATAGTATGGTCCTTTTTTCTTTTTCACCGGGAGTTGGGGGGGACCACAACGAGAACAGTAGGATAGCTATTTTGGCATAAATATTTTGATAAGTTGTTATAGCATAAATATTCTTACCAGGTGTTTATTTGATTTTAATGGCTTATGGATTACAGAAAGGGTGCAAAGGTGATTTGGAGTTACGTGGACAGAATATTAGGACAACCATCATTGGTTAGAGAGTCTACCATTAGAAAATACCCTTGGTCAGGCTTCTCACGTGGCATTAGCACTCACTCACGTGGTGCTGATAAAGGGTCTGCCCTTAAAAATGGGGATGGCTTTGGTGACGTCATCTTACATCCTTCTCTTCAAAAAAGAATTCAGCAGTTGGCTAGTTACTCTTTTGTCTTTCTTTTATCTTTTTTATGAAAAGGCATTGATATCTTTTTTCTGATACAGGGTTTGGAAAGCATGTACAATCTCGCTCAGAAATGCATGCAGTCAAAACCAGCGTCCAGCCCCCATAAGTTGATGGAACTTCTAACTGGGAATTCTTGGAGAAAATACAGAGGTGAGGAAGGTGGATCGACATTGCTAACGTACAATGTTTTGTCTTTGGCCTTTTATCTGTCTAAATATTATCTACGTTTTCTTTCTGGTTCAGGTTGTTTTAGCAGCATGCTCAAGATCATTTGGTCCCTGGTGAGCTGCTAATCTAACTAGTTTGTTTGATTTAGTCTTGCTTAGTTTAGGAAGTGTTATTTTTTTTCTCATTTTCTATTGCATGGTCAGTTGAGGTTTCTATCTGACGCTGTTGATCTGTATGCTATGTAAGCATTAATCAGAATGTCATGATTGGAGGATTGTCAATCTCTAAATGAACCACAAAAATCTTTTATCCTTGATTGAGCTCCTTTTTTCTTTAAATCCGGTGGTTGCTGGTGACTAGCTAATAAAAGCCCTATGCCCCTATCCCGTAGGTCGAGGATAGATTTATATCTTTCTCACTGACTGTTCGCTAGTCTTCGAAGAACTAATCCACACCTAATACATTGGAGATCCACGTTTACAATTCCAAAATGGACAGTTTTTGAGGGGTTTATGGTGGGTATGGCTAATGCCCCCACCCGTACATGCAACAGAAAATAAAAAGGATGAGTGCAATCTGTAGTCCTCTTGACATTTTCTTGATGGAACTTTTTATCATTCTTCCTTGCAGGATGGTTGCCCATGCTGCAGAGCTGTTAACTGCTGGGAGCGCACATGCATAAATTTTACCACATGAAGAGCGTAATAATCTGGGGGGAGTTAGCTTAGAGGAGCTCTATCGACTGGTCTATGCTCAAGTTCTGTCATCTCATGCATTAACTTGGTAAGTGAGTGCAAGTTAATTCAAAATCACTTTATATTATGTCTATATGATTAGTGTTCATTTTTTCTTACAATTATTATAACTATTCTATATTTTCTTCAGAATTTTCTTTGCCTTCTAGTGCATTTGAAAAGGTTTATGTCTTGTTTGGATAAAGTGGTTTCATATTTCAAACTTTGAGTTGTGCATATTTGACAAGTTTGAAAAGGTTTGTCTTGTTCGGATGGAGTGGTTTCATGTCGAGAATTATTTATTATTTCCTACAGATTGCTCCAATATATTTGACATCATGTATGAAAAAAGGAATGGGCTTGTTGGAGATTTTGTCGTACAAGCAACCTGTACGACACAATCAAGTACTACTCAAGGTGATAAATCTATACCTTTTTTTTTTGCCTTTTATTTTCCTCACCTTTTCTGTAACTTTCAAAAACTATTTTCGTCTGAAGTTGATAGCATCTGCTTTGACTGTATATGTTTCTGATAATTGACCCCTGTAAATGTATCTTAAGCAAAATATAGAGATTTGCCGTATGTATGAACTTGACAGTGTTAGTTCAAATGCTATGAAGGTATGTTATCATGAAATCCTTCATATTTTCCTGTTGATGCATATACAGCTATATGATATTATTTACTTCCAGAAGTTTATTTCATACATCTTATTGAATAAATTTTTTTCTAAAGCTCAGTATCATCCTAGCTATAACTTTTGTTAAAATCTCATGTAAGATTGCTGGAGTGCATCACTGGAAACATGGCCAACTAATATTGATTATGAAACTGATGCTTTTATACTGTGGTGCAGCGTGTACCAGAAAACTCAGTTTTTGTGATGGGTGATAATCGCAACAACGGCTATGATTCGCATGTATGGTATGTAGTTTCAATCTTCAGCTCATAAATGCTTTTTACAAGATATCATTTTTCAAATATTTTTGCATGCTTTTTGAAGATAACCCATCCCCTTATTAAATTGAATGCAATGATGGGAAATATTTTTGGCAATGGAAAGTGGAGTTCTTGTTCTAACTTATGCTATAACCAGGTTAAAGAGTGATTATGCATTGATGTGCCAACCATATTTGTTGTTTAATCACTCAAATTGAACAAGAAATTGGTGGTATTCTAAAGTATTATGAAATAGGAGCTAAGCCTTGACATTGTACCACGTAGCAATTCTATTGTCTGTGTATTGATTTTGGCACTAAGTGCCTCTGGTGACCTATTTGCTTCATTTTTCTAACTTGCTATTATTTTTAAATGCGCAGGAAGACTGCTTCTACGACCTGCCTTACACTACTGGGTATCAAATTTTCGTGCTACGTTTACGGAAGACAAGGGACGAAATTATGAAGTGTACTCCCTCTATATATGTAGATATGTACTTTTATTGAAGAACTGTGGTAGCTTTAGATGGTTAATTGTAAAGATAATGAATGATTATGTAGTGGATGATTTTATTAAGTTAATAATATTTAGTTTTTTGTATTTTTGTCATTATTTGCTATGGGAACATTGAGACAGCCAGGTACACAAAAAGAATGTCAAATTTTGATTTGACAACAATATAATTCGTTACCAAAGCATTGAATAACTTTTAATATAGAAATAATTTTTGTTGCTAATGGCATTAAAAACATAATATTTGCAACGAAAAATAAACTTAATAACAACAGAGAGGATATTGTTGCTAATACTAAAATAAAAGGTAACATTTTTTATCATTGCAAATTATATCAATTTTCGTTGCACATATAAAGAAATGACAACATATAATGTCGTTGCTAATCGACGACTTTCGTTGGTATTGAAAAACAACTAGCAACAAACATTTTCGTTGCTGATTCAGCATAATGTCGTTGCCAAATAATATAATTAGCAACGAAAATCGTTGCTAAAAAGTTTACATTCCGCAATGAAAGCAAGTTAGGCAACAATTTTCATAATTTACTGCAACGAAAAATATCGTTGCAAAATAGTGTCAATTGCAACGAAAATGCATGGGTGTTGCAAAAAAAAAAGGGTCATTTCGTTGCCAATTAGCAGGCTTTTGCAACGAAATGAGGTTTTTAACGACATTTTAATTATTCTGCAACAATACATTTTGTTGTTAAAAGATTGATGTCTCTGTACGAAAGTCAAATTTCGTTGCAAAATATATTACTTTTGGCAACGAAAAAAATACGTTCGTTGCGGAACAATTAGCAACGCTCATTGCGCAACGAAAGACGCAACGACAGTAAAATCGTTGCCAAAAATCTTTAACAACGAAATTTGGCACCTTTAGCAACGAAAATCGGTTGTTACTGAAGCCCCATTTTTTTGTAGTGTTGAATCTCACCGATGTTATGTGTTATGGCCATGAACTTAGTTGGTAATTGTTGTATTACATTAGTACTATATTTTCCATCCTTGAGATATCCCAGAACATGTTTGGATCATGAATTATAGGCAGTCAAATGTGACTCCTTGTACACTGTCTGGCAGTGTTCTTGAGCACCAAGAACACCTAAGACTACAGACAAGTTATTTATTTTATTTTCTGAATATTCTGGAAATTATTTAAAAATAGATAAAAAAATAGTTTTAATTATTAAAAATACTAAATAAATTCTGAAAAATTATTTTAAAGTCTTTAAAATAGTTTTTAATTATTGTGAGTATATTCATAAATATTTATTATTTTGGAATATAAATGGTATTTAATTTATTTAATTATAATATTAAATAAATTATTTAAAAATAAATTTTAATTCATGAAAAATCATATAAATTATATATGATATTAGAAAAATTTTTAAGTTATTTTTGTTGACTTTTAATATTTTGTGATGAAACTCATTAATATAATCAATATTAAAGATAATTAGTTATTTAATAACTATATTAAATAAATTAAGGAAAAATGGAATTAATGCTTTATAAATTATATAAAAATGATTTAAATGTTAGAAAAATATTTTTAAGTTATTAAATATAACTTTTGATATTTTATCATGAAAATATTAATATTTTAATATTAATAGTAATTACCGGATAATTAGTTTAAGTGTTTAAAAATCATATAAGGTATTAAAAATACTTTGTAATATTATAAATATATTATAATATTATGACATGTATTTCATTAATATTTGATAATAAAATAAATATTAATGATAATAGAATTAGGTGTATTTAATTCATTTAAATACGTGTTTAATGATTGAAAATTTCACGATAAATAATAATAATTATGTGAAAATTATTATGAGACTTAGAAACATATTTTGACTAATATTAAAAATATTTAAGTTAATTGTTGTGACGCCCCCAAAATTAGGTATACATCACCCATCTTGGGTCGTCAGATACAAATACAACTGATTAATACATCTGTCGTGTACAATACGACAAACATAAACTGTGATTTGAATACAAATAATTATCTTCTAGAGAGTATTCATACTCAAAAGGAGTCCTAATTACATTTTGAATAACACACCATTACATAAATAGAGGACTACTAACTAATACTATCATTCGACCATCACTCCGTACCCCGACTTGTCCCAGCTACGTTCTCATTTCCTGAAGAGAACAGTGAAAGAAAGGGTGAGCTCAACTAGCCAGTAAGAAATATTATGACTAAGATAATGCAGAATAAATTATCATTAGCCTTCAACAATGTTAAACTGATAAAATATATAGACATCAAGTTTAACTGTAGCGGAACAAGCAATCCATTAAAAGAGTCAAGTAGAAAATAAACTCTACTATCTTTTATGATTTAAAAAGTTTTTCAACACTGTAATCGCTGAGACTCAGCTTAATAAAATAATCCACATCATCGAATCACCCCTGCACTACGGCCAAGGATATTCGTGTATTCATTAATGGTCATGATCATGCCAACAACTGTCCATCAATGCACTACGGGCCAATGAGGACTTTTTACCACATCATTTGTAACATTACGGTCATGATTATACCGAATATCCTGGTCATAATCATACCAAGTCCATCTATGCACTACATGCCACAGATGACTTTCAACATTTTATGAACATGAGGATGATGACAATGATATAAGATTCAATAAAACAAGTCAAGAATTAGTTTTATCCAGGAATTAATAACGTCCAAATTGTCAACATGATACTGCTTTGTGGAGTAAAATTCAAGAATACTTAGAAAATATTTTCTTGAAAAGATACTGGATGAAACGCAACTATCAAGGATATTCCACAAATTTCATGGAGTATAAAGTCAAAACTTAACCAACTGAGTATAATAAAGAATGAAATAACAAAAGAAATCACCATGCATGCGATGACCGCACAGACAGGTTATTCCAATAAATAAATAAACAATGGAACCAGGTCCGGCGTAAACGCACAGACAGGATATTCCGACAGAATAATAAATAATGAACCAGGTCCCGTGTAAAACACACAGACAGGATGTTCCAACAGAATAATAAAAAAACGGAACCAGGTCCGTGTAAAACACACAGACAGGATGTTCCAACAGAATAATAAACGAACCAGGTCCGGTGTAAAACACACAGACAGGATGTTCCAACAGAATAATAGAAGAATGTCACCAAGTATAGGGTAGACCGCGTATACTGGTTATTCCAACATAATATAACAAATGGAATAACAGAAGTTCTCTTCATGAATATAAAAGAAATATATTCCCTACCTTAAAAGAACTGGATATTGGAAAGTGATGTAGCAGAATACTTTTCTTCTCTCTCTCTATAGTTTCCTCTCTAAGTTCAGTGAATTCGGAAGAAATAATGAAGGAATGAGTTTCTATTTATAGGAGAATTGAAGGATACTATTGGACTGTACAGTAGGAATTCAGACGGAATCAGTTGCTGATTCACAGCTCCACTGATCCAACGCATCAATAATTTTTGTCAAAGAGTTAGCTAATGAAAAAAATGAACACATGCAACATTAAAAGCCTTGACCAATTAAAATGCTCCATAATTTACGAGTTGCCAAATCTGCTACATGATTGAAAAAAATTTGCCAATAATATTCAAGCTTGGAAAAATCAATCCGAATCCTGCCATTTCTTTCTTCTTCTTTTCTTTCCAATCAACATCCCACTATCATATATATATATAAAATAATAATACTCTCTCCACCACAACCCACTAACATAAATATATATATAATAATCACACACCTGCCAATACTCCTCCACCCACAACACACCACTACATAATAATTCTTCCACCAAAACCCACTACCACACACACACACTCCTACAACACACGAAACACACACACACACACACACAAAAGTAAATATTATATATACTTTAACTTTCGTCCGATAATTTTGAAAAACGGTAAAATAGGGATCCAAATAATAAGCAAAACTGAGTGACTTCTCACGTAGCATCATAATTAATACCGTGTGCTACTCTCCACCACGCGTATTACTGTACTTTTACTACTGGGTAGTTCAACAGTTTTAACGGTAACACCTCAGCCGTTATTTTTATAGAAAGATAATGTTTGTCGTTTTCATAATTCCGTTGTGGGTCCCCAATGATTGTGCCGTCGTATGAATATTCCCCGACAAAAAGAATATTCCCCGACCAAACGAATATTTTATAACACTTGCTTACTTTGCAAAATTTATAAATATTACCCACAACTATATCATTATATCAAATTAACTTCATAATATTCAAAAATGATATTTTATAGAAAATTCATCTTTATTTATAAAAATTGGGGTTTTACAACCTCCCCTTCTTATGAAATTTCGCCCTCGAAATTAGGGTACGTACCTGGTATGTCGAAGAGGTAAGGATACCTTGATTTCATTTCTGATTCTAAACTCCCAAGTCATTTCCTCAACATCGTGATTTCTCCACAAAACTTTGACTTGAGGTATAACCTTGGAGCGTAGAATATGTTCCTTCTTATCCAAGATTTGAACAGGCACTTCTTCATACGTCAAATCCTCCGCTATTTCGTCCTTCTAACTCAATAATGTGGTTCGGTCTTGCCACATATTTGCGTAACATGGATATGTGGAAAACGTTATGAACACGAGACATACTTGGCGGTAAAGCGAGTCTATAAGCCACAGTTCCTACTCGATCGAGGATTAAAAATGGACCGATGATCGAGGATTTAGCTTTCTCTCTTTCCAAATTCCAAATCTCGTAACTCCTCCTTCCATGGACAACACGTAAGAAACACATGATCTCCTACATCAAATTCCACGTCCTTTCGATGAAGATCAGCATAACTCTTTTGTCGATCTTGTGAGGTTTTTATACGTTGTCGGATCGTTTGAATCTTTTCTGTAGTCATACGTACCAACTCCCGGTCCCAACAACGTTGCTTCGCCCACCTCATCCCAGCATACTGGAGAACGACATTTTCTTCCATACAATGCTTCGAATGGAGCCATGCCAATACTTGCTTGATAACTGTTGTTGTAGGAAAACTCCACCAATGGTGAACTTGTCCAAACTTCCCTGAAGTCAAAGACACAGAGTCTTATAGATCTTCAAGAGTTTTGAATAGTCCTCTCTGATTGTCCGTCCGTCTGAGGATGATATGCTGAACTAAATCGTAACTCCGTGCCCATAGCTTTTTGTAAACTAACCCAAAATCGTGAAGTGAATCTTGGTCTCGATCAGAAATTATGGATACTGGCATACCATGCAGTCTTACAATCTCGTTTATGTACATACGAGCAAGACGTTCAAGTGTATAAGTTTCTCGTATCGGTAAGAAATGAGCAGACTTGGTCAATCTATCAATAATGACCCAAAATCGCATCAATACCTGAGAAACCCTAGGAAAGACCGGTAACGAAATCCATGGTAATGTGCTCCCACTTCCATTCTGGAATTTCAAGTGGTTGCAATGGACCTTTTTGGTACTTGATGCTCCGCTTTGACTCGTTGACAAGTTAGACACCTTGAGATAAACAACGCTATCTCTCTCTCATATTGCTCCACCAAAATGTATGACGAAGATCATGATACATTTTGGTACTTCCAGGATGGATTGCAAACGGTGTGTTGTACGCCTCCATCATGATTTCATACTTTAAATCAGGGTCGTTAGGAACACAAAGTCTGGAGTTGACTTGAAATATCGATTCTTGCTTCCGGCATAGCACCTTCTTGCACCTTCTTCCTCATACGCATCAGCTCTAGGTCTGTAGCTTGAGCAATTTTAACTTTATCAATTAAAGTCGATTTTAATCGTATATTCGTTATCTTCACGTGGGTTCGAATATTCACACTTGTAACTGTATACGATCTTCTACACAACGCGTCAGCTACCACGTTCACTTTTCCACGATGTTATTGAATGGTACGATCGTAATCTTCAACAGCTCGAGCCAACGTCTTTGGCGCATAATACGTTCGTTTTAGTTGAAGAAATATTTGAGGTTTAAGAAATAGGTTTTGTACTGGGGTCAATACAAAATTCAATTTTACGCTCTGGGGTAGGCTAAGAAGTCTTCAAGAATACGTCAAGAAATTTATTAACAATAGAAATATCGTTCAAAACTGTGACTCTCATCCCAGACTTGGATAACACGTCACATTGATACCTATCAGCTTGCCATCGTCATTTACAACGTCTCCTACGGAAAGTCTGGTTTCGGTGCATTCCCCACCAGGAAGTCAACAATGAAAGGAATGGGGATCCTTACTTATGGCTTGATATGATAATGATTGACTTTAGTGGTTTGGTTGCTTGAATTCGCATAACAAGTTGGTTAGGAATATGAAAATTAACAACCTTACGAAAAGCATAATGGGTAGTTAACCAATCGTTTCCAAAAATCACATATCGACAGGTAACGTGAAAGTGTCAATTTGAATCAAACAAGATTTATAATTAGTAGAGTTAACGAAGGTTTCTCCTAACAGAGTTTCAACAAATAAGTCAAGCCTAATATTTTTTTTTAAAGGGCCAAGTTTAAACGTTGAACACAACTAGGTGAAATATAAGAGTGGGTAGAACCAGTATTGAATAAGGTACAAACTTCGCAAGGGTTTATGATTAGCTTACCCGCGATAACTTTATTTGGGTTCCTCACTTGTTGGGAAGTCATGACAACCGCTCTCCCTTGAACTACCCGGCTTTGACTTGTCTGGGGTAGCATTTGATGTCATCTCTATCGTTGGAATTGACTTTAATATCGGACATATTCCACCCTCAACTGCTTCATCGTACTCCTGCTTCATATCTGAATCATCAATCTTCGATCCATGTCGAGTTCAGATTGACCGCTCTGTACAGGGTAATTCAAAACTCGATGTTGGGTTCTCCCAATTGCTGTCCAAAAAGAGAAATGTATATCATCTATTTTAGCCTTTTTGGATCGGACATCTCTTTCTACAATATCAGCACGTCGTGCGGCCTTTACCCATGCATCCTTCATTCTCACTCGTTCAGTTGTTTCTTCTTTCAGCTGATCCTTGATATTTGAATTCTCAGATTCCAACTTTAATATCTTACACTCTGCCAAAGCATGATTTTGTTCGAGCAACAACATATCGGGTAACAAAATTTTGAATCGTTACATCTCTTTGCTCCACGACCGCCTGTCGTTCTTCAGCATGCTCTTCTAACTCATGAACACGATTTTGTAATTCTAAGTTTTGATCATAAATTTCTTCTAACCAATTCTCCTCAGGTTCCTCTTCGTCCTCTTCTTCCTCTTCTTCCTCGCTCTCAGCTGCTACCTCTGCCACTAGCTCGGGTGCAACTATGAGTTCTTCACTTACCACATAGATATCTCTAATTTCTTCTTCGCCTGATATTACATTATCCTGGTTGGTGATTAGAGGTGCCACGGTCTCATTCACTCCAATGTTGACATTTTCAGCTGCCATTTTCAAATACTGCCACAAAACAAGAATTAACATGTCACATATTATCAATATACTTTGACCGACCAATTAAATACAAAATAACTTAGGTAGGTCATACTAGCGAAGGAATTCCCCGTCTCTCCCCTCCTAGTTCTATTCTCACATCTTAGCCAGGGATCATATCCCTAAGCTCTGATACCAACTGTGACGCCCCCAAAATTAGGTATACATCACCCATCTTGGGTCGTCAGATACATAGTACAGAATACAAATACAACTTAATAATACATCTGTCGTGTACAATACGACAAAACATAAACTGTGAGTTTGAATACAAATATTATCTTCTAGAGAGTATTCATACTCAAAAGGAGTCCTCATTACATTTATTAACACACCATTACATAGAATAGTGAGGACTACTAACTAATACTATCATTCGGACCATCACTCCGTACCCCGACTTGTCCCAGCTACGTTTTCATTTCCTGAAGAGAACAGTGAAAGAAAGGGTGAGCTCAACTAGCCCAGTAAGAAATATTATGACTAAGATAATGCAGAATAAATTATCATTAGCCTTCAACAATGTTAAACTGATAAAATAATAATAGACATCAAGTTTAACTGTAGCGGAACAAGCAATCCATTAAAAGAGTCAAGTAGAAAATAAACTCTACTATCTTTTATGATTTAAAAAGTTTTTCAACACTGTAATCGCTGAGACTCAGCTTAATAAAATAATCCATATCATCAATCAATCACCCCTGCACTACGGCCAAGGATATTCGTGTATTCATTAATGGTCATGATCATGCCAACAACTGTCCATCAATGCACTACGGGCCAATGAGGACTTTTACCACATCATTTGTAACATTACGGTCATGATTATACCGAATAATCCCTGGTCATAATCATACCAAGTCCATCTATGCACTACATGCCACAGATGACTTTCAACATTTTATGAACATGAGGATGATGACAATGATATAAGAATTCAATAAAACAAGTTCAAGAATTAGTTTATCCAGAATTAATAACGTCCAAATTGTCAACATGATACTGCTTTGTGGAGTAAAATTCAAGAATACTTAGAAGAATATTTTCTTGAAAAGATACTGGATGAAACGCAACTATCAAGGATATTCCACAAATTTCATGGAGTATAGAAGTCAAAACTTAACCAACTGAGTATAATAAAGAATGGAATAACAAAAGAAATCACCATGCATGCGATAGACCGCACAGACAGGTTATTCCAATAGAATAATAAACAATGGAACCAGGTCCGCGTAAACGCACAGACAGGATATTCCGACAGAATAATAAATAATGGAACTAGGTCCGGTGTAAAACACACAGACAGGATGTTCCAACAAATAATAATAAAAACGGAACCAGGTCCGGTGTAAAACACACAGACAGGATGTTCCAACAGAATAATAAACGGAACCAGGTCCGGTGTAAAACACACAGACAGGATGTTCCAACAGAAAATAGAAGAATGTCACCAAGTATAGGGTAGACCGCGTATACTGGTTATTCCAACAGAATAATAACAAATGGAATAACAGAAGTTCTCTTCATGAATATAAAAGAAATAATATTCCCTACCTTAAAAGAACTGGATATTGGAAAGTGATGTAGCAGAATACTTTTCTTCTCTCTCTCTATAGTTTCTCTCTCTAGAGTTCAGTGAATTCGTAAGAAATAATGAAGGAATGAGTTTCTATTTATAGGAGAATTGAAGGATACTATTGGACTGTACAGTAGGAATTCAGACGGAATCAGTTGCTGATTCACAGCTCCACTGATCCAACGCATCAATAATTTTTGTCAAAGAGTTAGCCAATGAAAAAAATGAACACATGCAACATTAAAAGCCTTGACCAATTAAAATGCTCCATAATTTACGAGTTGCCAAATCTGCTGCATGATTGAAAAAAATTGGGCCAATAATATTCAAGCTTGGAAAAATCAATCCGAATCCTGCCAATTCTTTCTTCTTCTTTTCTTTCCAATCAACATCCCACTATCATATAAATATATATAAAATAATAATACTTCTCTCCACCACAACCCACTAACATAAATATATATATAATAATCACACACCTGCCAATACTCCTCCACCCACAACACACCACTACATAATAATTCTTCCACCAAACCCACTACCACACACCACTCCTACACACACGAAACACCACACACACACACACAAAAGTCAAATATATATATACTTTATAACTTTCGTCCGATAATTTTGAAAAACGGGTAAATAGGGATCCAAATAATAAACAAAACTGAGTGACTTCTCACGTAAGCATCAATAATTAATACCGTGTGCTACTCTGCCACCACGCGTATTACTATACTTTTACTACTGGGTAGTTCAACAGTTTTAACGGTTTTAACGGTAACACCTCAGCCGTTATTTTTTATAAAAGATAATTTGTCGTTTTCATAATTCCGTTGTGGGGTCCACCAATGATTGTGCCGTCGTATGAATATTCCCCGACAAAAAGAATATTCCCCGACCAAACGATATTTTATAACAACTTGCTTACTTTGCAAAATTTATAAATATTACCCACAACTATAACATTATATCAAATTAACTTCATAATATTCAAAAATGATATTTATAGAAAATTCATCTTTATTTATAAAAATTGGGGTTTTACAATTGTTAAGTGTTTAGGTAGAGTTTAATTGAACTTAGACTCGATAAAAGTCCGACTAGACCGTCGGGATGTCAGGTTTGTGTCGGGTACAACTCAGACTGCAAAAGTTTGACTTGATACCGAGTCTTATGTGTGTTATAGACTGATAGAGTTATGTGTTTAGGTTATTCTATGTTTATATATATAGTAATATTATAATGTGATTATATTATTATAATATTAGAGATCTATATTACTAATATTAGGTCTTCGGATAAAGCGATATAAATTGCGTAGCGGTAATCAACGGTTCATGCAAGTTTGTTTTTATTTAACTCTAATAAGAGTTGTTTCATTCGGATAAGCTTATGGTTAATCATTGCTGATTGCCATGTATAATTGTACTCTATACATATTACTTGTATACGTCAGGTATGAAAGGATGATCACCTTCATTACCAGTTAGTTCAGATATATTTGTTCATGTATAATACTTGTTCAGTCATAAATTTGTTCCTGCTAGTTCACAATTATATTGTTGAATTATAGCCAACTTATTATTCAGATTCTTTCAATCATGATATATCGTTATATTATTGAACTTAAACTTGCTGGAAAATTCTTATGCTCACCCTTGTTATATCATGATAAACATTGCAGATTAAGGCGAACGCATCGGATACAAGGAAAGGTTAAAGTCAGTTCCAGCTTTAGTATACGTGTGTAGATAGAAATATAATAGTATAGTATAATAATATGTTATGTGTTAGACAGGTTATGAGTTGTATCTATGTGAAGGTTACTCGACCTTGGGGAAAAGTATGTAAGTTTAATGTATAAACAATTTATATTTATATCTTCCGCAAATATAGTAATAGTGTTAGAATGATCGAACCGGATCCGCGGTGATTCGGGACCTCGGATTTGGGGCCCTCACAGCCACCTACTCTTGAACTTAAGCCACTCCCTAAACAACTCAGGTATGCGTATTTAGGCAATTCTAATTCTTTACCGGTTATTATTTCTGCTGCACTTAACGAATTGCAGGAAGAAAAGTTGCTGAGAGTGCTTAGAGGCTATAGGATGGACAATTACAGATATCAAGGGAATCAGCCCATCCTTTTCCATGCACAAAATTCTGATGGAAGACGATGCAAAACCGATAGTGGAGCAACAGAGATGGCTCAACCTAATTATGAAAGAAGTAGTGAAGAAAGAAATCCTAAAATGGTTAGACGCGAGTATCATTTACCCAATTTCTGGCAGTAAGTGGGTCAGTCCGGTTCAATGTGTGCCGAAAAAGGGACAAATGACCATGGTACAGGATAATGACAATGAGCTAATTCTGACAAGGACAGTGACTGGTTGGAGGGTTTGCATGAACTACAGTAAGTTGAATAAGGCAACCCGCAAAGATCACTTTCCTTTGCCCTTTATCGATCAGATGTTGGACAGATTAGTGGGACATGAGTACTACTGCTTATTAGATGGATATTCGGGTTATAATCAGATTGTCATCGCTCCTAAAGACCAAGAGAAGACTATTTTCACATGCCCATGCGGCACATTCACATGCCCATGCGGCACATTCACATTCAGGAGAATGTCGTTTGGCTTGTGTAATGCACCAGCTACCTTCCAAAGGTGTATGATGACCATATTCTCGGACATGGTGGACAAAAATGTGAAAGTCTTCATGGACGACTTCTCTGTCTATAGGGATGATTTTGATGCTTGTCTGGAGAATTTGGTAATGGTTTTTCAGAGATGTACAGACACGAATTTGGTCCTAAATTGGGAAAAGTGCCACTTCATGGTTGAAGAAGGCATAATTTTGGGGCACAAGGTCTCGACTCAAGGATTCGAGGTTGATAAAGTGAAGCTGGAAACGATAGAAAAGCTTCCTCCACCGAGTTCAGTTAAGGGAATTTGAAGTTTTTTGGGACATGCTGGGTTCTACAGGAGATTTATAAAAGACTTCTCTAAAATTACAAAACCTTTGTGTAGTCTTTTAGAGAAGGATTCGGTTTTTAAGTTTTATGAGGAGTGTAAATTGGCATTCAAGTTATTGAAAAAGAAATTGACTACAACTCCCATAATCGTCGCGCCGGATTGGGATATGCCCTTCGAGTTAATGTGTGATGAGAGCAATTATGCGGTTGGGGTTGTTTTGGGTCAACATCGAGAGAAGGTATTTCATGCCATATATTATGCAAGTAAGACACCACAGAGACTCAAATGAACTACATAACTACGAAAAAAGAATTACTTGCAGTGGTGTATGCGTTCGATAAATTTTGGGCATACTTGATCGGGACAAAGGTAGTAGTTTATACAGATCACTCAGCTATTCAGTACTTAATTTTGAAAAAAGATGCTAAGCCACGCCTTATCAGATGGATTCTCCTTCTTCAAGAATTTGATTTAGAAATAAAGGATAGAAAGGGGACGAAAATTCAAGTTGTCGATCATTTGTCTAGGCTGGAAAATCAAGGTAAAAAGGAAAAGGACAAGTGTGTAATCAATGAGTCATTCTTGGATGAGCAGCTATTTGGGATCAATACATAATTTCCATGGTACGCAGACTTCTCGAATTATCTGGTGATCAACATTCTTCCCCCTAATCTTACACGACAGCAGAGAAAGAACTTCCTTTATGATGTCAAGTGGTACATGTGGGATGCGCCATATTTATTCAAATAGTGCACCGACAAGATGACTAGAAGGTGTGTGCCCTACAGTGAAGTGAAGAACATACTGCATGAATGTCGCTCATCTGCGTATGGGGGACATTATGGTAGTGAGAGAACAGCGGCAAAAGTGCTTCAAGCCGAGTTTTATTGGCCTACACTATTTAAGGACGCCCACCAGTTTGTTCAAATGTGTGATAGATGTCAAAGGGTGGGCAACATATTGAAAAGGAAAGAGATGCCTTTACAAATGATCTTGGAAGTTGAATTTTTTGACATTTGGGGCATCGATTTTATGGGCCCATTTCCATCATCGTTTAGTAATCAGTATATATTGCTTGCAGTGGACAATGTATCAAAATGGGTTGAAGCCGTAACACTCCCAACTAATGACGCCAAAGTGGTTCTCAAATTCTTGTAGAAGAATATTTTTACGAGGTTTGGTATGCCAAGAGCTATTATAAGTGATGAAGGTAGTCACTTTTGCAACAGATCATTTACGGCTCTCTTGGCGAAGTATGGGGTCAACTATAAGGTGACAACGGTATATCATCCCCAAATAAGTGGACAAGCTGAGGTTTCAAATAGGGAAGTAAAGAGAATTTTTGAAAAGGTGGTAAACCCGAATAGAAAGGATTGGTCGCTAAGGTTGGACGATGCACTATGGGCCTACCGGACTGCGTACAAGATGCCAATTGGGATGTCACCATATCAATTACTATACGGGAAAGCATGTCACTTGCCTGTGGAGTTACAGCGGAAAGCCTACTGGGCTATTCAAAAATTGAACTTCGATCAAGTAGCTGTGGGTGAAAAGAGATTACTTCAGTTAAACTGTGACAACCCCAAAATAGGTCCATTCCATCCAACCTATTCTGAGTCGCCAAATACATGGTACAGAAAATAACTACAACTTTATTACAACAATTATCGTGCAAAATACAACAACACATATGCTGTGAGTTTGGATACAAATATATACCAAATGTAACTCTTGTTCCAACCGTGGACATCACCTCACAATGACACCTTACATAAAGGTATAGTCAAAAACTGTTTTAGAAATTAGAATCTTTGGGAAGTGCTCAAGGAAACCTTTGTACATGGGAGGCCATGCGTCTAGGTTATGATAGATATCATATGGTCACAGAATTATCCGTGGTTGACCCAATGACCCCAAAGAAAAACGAGAAGATTACTATCATATTCTTCCCAATGGCGAGTCTTCTCTTGACATATCATTATCTCTACTGTCTCTAATTGAGAATTATATTTCAAACAAACACCAAGATTATATAGGCAGTGCTCATATATATACTCAGCAAGTGGATGAGCACATCCCTATCTTATGATGACACGAGTTTGTATGTCGTTAGACATCTTGTATGATAGTGGCAAACCACCCTTCCAACGTTGGGTACACCTTACCCTATTGGATTCACCAAATAAAACTACTAAATAAACTTTTCTATACTGCTTCGGGAGAACATCCACAGCTAGAGACCACCGTTCTATTTCCCCGTTACCCTCGCTTGACCCAGCTACACTCTTATTACCTGAAAGGAATTGTGAAGCAAAAGGGTGAGCACAACTAGCTCAGTAAAGAATATCATGACTAAAGATAATTAAATTATCAATAGCCTTCATCAATAATAAATTAGAGATTTAGAACATATGGTAAATGATAAAAATTTCAACCATAGTTGCAGCGGAACGAGCAATCCATTAGAAGAGTCAAATAGACTATAAAGTCTATTATCTTCTCCATGTTAAAAATCCACCAATAATGTTTTATCCCTGTAACATCAATCAACAATTTTGGTCCACAATCATATGAATAACTCATAATCATAACTGTAATTCTAAATTCCTCTTCTCATCTAGGACGAAGATAATTTTCATCACCTATCTTTACCTGAAACATCAAAGATCATGGTTATACCAAATCACATTTCCTGTTCATAATCATACTAATAACTTCATCTTTGCACTACGCGGCCAAAGATATTCATTTGTATCACCAGTTGGTCATGTTTATCTCAACATCTGTTCATCTTTGCACTACTGGCCAAAGATATTCAACAACATGTCATCTTTGCACTACGGGCCAAAGATATTCATCAACAATTCATCTTTGCACTACAGGCCAAAGATATTCATCAATATTTCATCTTTGCACTACAGGCCAAAGATATTCATATCTCAAAGAAATATATAATCATTTCAGAATTTATATAAACAATAATTATAACCATGTTGATCATTTCACCTTTGCACTTAAGCTAAAGATATTCACTTATAAATTCAATGGTCATGACCATACCAGTCACCAATTCAACTTTGCACAACTGGCTAAAGAGAACCCTAGTTATGATCATACCAATAATCTACCCATCTTTACACTCAAGTGAAAGAGAAATATCATCATTAGGGTTATAAAAATATTATATATGATAATAAAATCAATATAATCAACATATAGATTTAATCTCAAGAGTAATATTCATAAACCAACTATAATTTGGTCAGAAAAAGAAACCAATTTTGTCGTGAATAATAACTCGTGAATAGTAACTCATGAATAGTAACTCATGAATAGTAAACTCGACACAAAAAGGTAGAAATTTCACAATAAAATACCTACTAATATTTCGGTATAATGATATTGAAAGAATAATATTTCTTAAGCTTGTAAACAATTTATTTTAATTGTTTACACTTTACTAAATAATGCATTTAATCATTCTAAAATACCAAACTCATAAGATTTTATCACCAATAATCAAAACCCTCATCAAAAATCTGCATATACCTCATATATTCTCAATCATAAATCCTATTTTCCAATTTTCTTACTTCACAAAACATATTTAATTCATTTACTCATAACTAGACTATTTTCATGAAAAATACCAAATCAACTCCAAAAATATATTCTTTTCTGGAATTTTGCAGAATATAGTCCTATATTGAACATATATTTTTTCTGAAATTTTAAAAATTCATTTACTATTTTTCATATGGCCAAAACAGTCGTGTGACAACCCCAAAATAGGTTCATTCCACCCAACCCATTCTGAGTCGTCAAATACATGGTACAGAAAATAACTACAACTTTATTACAACAATTGTCGTGCAAAATACAACAACACATATGCTGTGAGTTTGGATACAAATATATACCAACTGTGACTCATGTTCCAACTGTGGACATCACCTCACAATAACACTTTACATAAAGGTATAGTCAAAAACTGTTTTAGAAATTAGAATCTTTGGGAAGTGCTCAAGGAAACCTTCGTACATGGGAGGCCATGCGTCTAGGTTATGATAGATATCATATGGCCACAGAATTATTCTTGGTTGACCCAATAGACCCCAAAGAAAAACGAGAAGATTACTATCATATTCTTCCCAATGGTGAGTCTTCTCTTGACATATCATTAACTCTACTGTCTCTAATTGAGATTTATACTTCAAACAAACACCAAGATTATATAGGTAGTGCTCGTATATATACTCAGCAAGTGGATGAGCACATCACTGTCTTATGATGACACGAGGTTGTATGTCATTAGACATCTTGTATGATAGTGACGAAACACCCTTCCAACGTTAGGTTCGCCTCACCCTATTTTTTTCACCAAATATAACTACTAAATGATGACCACCGTTCTATTTCCCCGTTACCCTCGCTCGACCCAGCTACACTCTTATTACCTGAAAGGAATTGTGAAGCAAAAGGGTGAGCACAACTAGCTCAGTAAAGAATATCATGACTAAAGATAATTAAATTATCAATAGCCTTCATCAATAATAAATCAGAGATTTAGAACATATGGTAGATGATAAAAATTTTAACCATAGTTGCAGCGGAACGAGCAATCCATTAGAAGAGTCAAATAGACTATAAAGTCAATTATCTTCTCCATGTTAAAAATCCACCAACAATGTTTTATCCCTGTTACATCACACAACAGTTCCTTTTCACAATCATATGAATAACTCATAATCATAATTGTGATTCTAAATTTTTCTTCGCACCCATGACGAAGAATATTTTCATCACCTGTCTTTACCTGAAACATCAAAGATCATGGTTACACCAAATCACATTTCCAGTTCATAATCATACTAATAACTTCATCTTTGCACTACGGCCAAAGATATTCATTTGTATCACCAGTTGGTCATGTTTATCTCAACATCTGTTCATCTTTGCACTACTGGCCAAAGATATTCAACATGTCATCTTTACACTACGGGCCAAATATATTCATCAACAATTCATCTTTGCACTACAGGCCAAAGATATTCATCAATATTTCATCTTTGCACTACAAGCCAAATATATTAATATCTCAAAGAAATATATAATCATTTCAGAATTTATATAAACAATAATTATAACCATGTTGATCATTTCACCTTTGCACTTAAGCTAAAGATATTCACTTATAAATTCAATGGTCATGACCATACCAGTCACCAATTCAACTTTGCACAACTGGCTAAAGAGAACCCTAGTTATGATCATACCAATAATCTACCCATCTTTACACTCAAGTGAAAGAGAAATATCATCATTAGGGTTATAAAAATATTATATATGATAATAAAATCAATATAATCAACATATAGATTTAATCTCAAGAGTAATATTCATAAACCAACTATAATTTGGTCAGAAAAAGAAACCAATTTTGTCGTGAATAATAACTCGTGAATAGTAACTCGTGAATAGTAACTCATGAATAGTAAACTCGACACAAAAAGGTAGAAATTTCACAATAAAATACCTACTAATATTTCGGTATAATGATATTGAAAGAATAATATTTCTTAAGCTTGTAAACAATTTATTTTAATTGTTTACACTTTACTAAATAATGCATTTAATCATTCTAAAATACCAAACTCATAAGATTTTATCACCAATAATCAAAACCCTCATCAAAAATCTGCATATACCTCATATAGGATTCTCAAGTCATAAAATCCTATTTTCCAATTTTCTTACTTCACAAAACATATTTAATTCATTTACTCATAACTAGACTATTTTCATGAAAAATACCAAATCAACTCCAAAAATATTTCTTTTCTGGAATTTTGCAGAATATAGTCCTATATTGAACATATATTTTTTCTGAAATTTTAAAAATTCATTTACTATTTTTCATATGGCCAAAACAGTCGTGTGACAACCCCAAAATAGGTTCATTCCACCCAACCCATTCTGAGTCGTCAAATACATGGTACAGAAAATAACTACAACTTTATTACAACAATTGTCGTGCAAAATACAACAACACATATGCTGTGAGTTTGGATACAAATATATACCAACTGTGACTCATGTTCCAACTGTGGACATCACCTCACAATAACACTTTACATAAAGGTATAGTCAAAAACTGTTTTAGAAATTAGAATCTTTGGGAAGTGCTCAAGGAAACCTTCGTACATGGGAGGCCATGCGTCTAGGTTATGATAGATATCATATGGCCACAGAATTATTCTTGGTTGACCCAATAGACCCCAAAGAAAAACGAGAAGATTACTATCATATTCTTCCCAATGGTGAGTCTTCTCTTGACATATCATTAACTCTACTGTCTCTAATTGAGAATTATACTTCAAACAAACACCAAGATTATATAGGTAGTGCTCGTATATATACTCAGCAAGTGGATGAGCACATCACTGTCTTATGATGACACGAGGTTGTATGTCATTAGACATCTTGTATGATAGTGACGAAACACCCTTCCAACGTTAGGTTCGCCTCACCCTATTTTTTTCACCAAATATAACTACTAAATGATGACCACCGTTCTATTTCCCCGTTACCCTCGCTCGACCCAGCTACACTCTTATTACCTGAAAGGAATTGTGAAGCAAAAGGGTGAGCACAACTAGCTCAGTAAAGAATATCATGACTAAAGATAATTAAATTATCAATAGCCTTCATCAATAATAAATCAGAGATTTAGAACATATGGTAGATGATAAAAATTTTAACCATAGTTGCAGCGGAACGAGCAATCCATTAGAAGAGTCAAATAGACTATAAAGTCAATTATCTTCTCCATGTTAAAAATCCACCAACAATGTTTTATCCCTGTTACATCATACAACAGTTCCTTTTCACAATCATATGAATAACTCATAATCATAATTGTGATTCTAAATTTTTCTTCGCACCCATGACGAAGAATATTTTCATCACCTGTCTTTACCTGAAACATCAAAGATCATGGTTACACCAAATCACATTTCCAGTTCATAATCATACTAATAACTTCATCTTTGCACTACGGCCAAAGATATTCATTTGTATCACCAGTTGGTCATGTTTATCTCAACATCTGTTCATCTTTGCACTACTGGCCAAAGATATTCAACATGTCATCTTTACACTACGGGCCAAAGATATTCATCAACAATTCATCTTTGCACTACAGGCCAAAGATATTCATCAATATTTCATCTTTGCACTACAAGCCAAATATATTAATATCTCAAAGAAATATATAATCATTTCAGAATTTATATAAACAATAATTATAACCATGTTGATCAATTCACCTTTGCACTTAAGCTTAAGATATTCAATTATAAATTCAATGGTCATGATCATACCAGTCACAATTCAACTTTGCACTACAGGCCAAAGAGAACCCTAGTCATGATCATACCAATAATCTACCCATCTTTACACTCCAGTGAAAGAGAATTTTAACATCAAGGTTATAAAAATATTATATATGATAATAAAAATAATATGATCAACATATAGATTTAATCTCAAGAGTAATATTCATAAATCAACTATAATTTGGTTAGAAAAAGAAACCAATTTTATCGTGAATAGTAACTCGTGAATAGTAACTCATGAATAGTAACTCGTGAATAGTAACCCTGACATGAAAAAGGTAGAAATTCTACAATAATATACATACCAATATTTCGGTATAATGATATTGAAAGAATAATATTCTTGAGCTTATAAATAATTTATTTAAATTGTTTACACTTTACTAATTAATGCATTTAATCATCATAAAATGCCAACTCTTAAGATTTCATCATCAATAACCAAAACCCTCATCAAAAATCTGCATATACCTCATATATAGGATTCTCAAGCCATAAAATCCTATTTTCCAATTTTCTTACTTCACATAACATATTTAATTTATTTTCTCATAACTAAACTATTTTCATAAAAATACCAAATCCGTTCCAAAAATATTTCTTTTCTGGGATTTAGCATAATATAGTCCCATAGTGAACATATATTTTTATCAGAATTTTTAAAAGTCATTTACTATTTTTCATATGGCCAAAACAGCCGAATATTTAGACATTTATCAAAAATTATACTTTTATCCAAAAATTCTAAAATTTACAGAGTATACTTCTATCATATACATGTACTCCCAATAAAAATTTCATCAATTTTAGAGTTAACCACAAGGAATTATAAGCGGTTACTTTTAAAATAGTCTTTTCTCATAAAATTCATAACTCTCAATCTATACATCCAAAAATCACCATTTTTGGACACAATCAAGAAAACTCATCAAAATATCATTTCAAATTTTTTCAAAATTTTTGAAGGTCAGAAAAATTACAAAACTGGAAAAATATAACAACCCTTAAAATCTCTTACTATCCCTTACTATCCCTTACCTCAAAAGAGCAGTACTTCTGACTGGATATCGGATATGATACTGAAGGAAACTTGCACTGATGAATAGCAACTCACCAAGTATCTAAAAACTCACAAAATATGCTTAATAATATAGAGAGAGAAAGAGAGAAAGCTTATGTTTCTTGTGTGATTTTCAATTCTAACTTAGCCCTCTATTTATAAGAAAATTTTAGTAGGCTTGACCTGCAACCTGATGGCTTTACCTGCTACTATTCCCACCCACCACATTTGAAATATAATTCAGCATATTTCTTCACCAACCACAAGTGGGGCCCACGAATTCTAGAATTTTTCATCAAAATGATAAACTCTGAAAATTCAACAATTTCTGAACCAGTCATCTTGTAAAATTCATAATAAATTATACGTTCATTTTTAACGGTTCAAAATTTGTGGACATATACTCAACTTTTATATGTATAACATATCCAAATATTACCACGATCCAACGGTCGGATTAAAAATTATAACCCTCGCAAAATATCTCAAAAATCCTGATTTTTAATACCTCCATTCCGACAAAAATACTGATAAAAACCTCAACATTAACTCTTTCATTTTTATCCACAAAAATATATCCCTCATTTATATCCACATTAAATAAATATTTTCTTATCATATGAATCAATAATTAATTATTCACAAATAATATTACTGAATTACATTTATGACAACCAGGCCGTTCCCAGGAAAGAGGGGGCTTTCCAATAAGGATTTCTCCTTACTAGCGCGCAATTAGATGACCAAACCTCTCCTTAGACAGAACGTTCTAGACATTGCCAATAATGCCATCTAATAATATTATTTAAATAATATGAATTATTGATCTGATAATGGGAAATACTGTGCAGTGATAATTATTGAATCAACAATAATATAATCTATCAACGTAGCAATTATTGAATCAATAAAATAAAATATTGAACAGTAATTACTGTAACAATTTTTCAATAGTGTCTTCTTATGTAAGAATCAATAATTTCAAAAATACTGTGCAATACCGTGTGCTACTGTACAATAACGCGTATTACTGTATTTTAACCACCGGATATTCCAACAGTGTTAACGGTAACAACTACGCCGTTATTTGTAAAAACTCAAATTTGTCGTTATCTTCATCCGACAGTTATTCTGTTATGGGGCCCACAAATGTCTGCGACGTCGTACGAATATTCCCCGACAGAAAGAATATTCCACGACCAAACGAATATTCCTCGACAACAATGATTATTTTATAACCACTTGTTTATTTTGAAAAATTTTCACATTTCACCCATAACTTTAACTTTTTATCAATTTAACCATTTACTGAATTGTAATTATAAAAAAAATTGAATACTTTTATTTCATAAAATTCGGGGTCTTACAGTCGAATATTTAGACATTTGTCAAAAATTATACTTTTGTCCAAAAATTCTAAAATTTACAGAGTATACTTCTATCATATACATGTACTCCCAATAAAAATTTCATCAATTTTGGAGTTAACCACAAAGAATTATAAGCGGTTACTTTTAAAATAGTCTTTTCTCATAAAATTCATAACTCTCAATCTATACATCCAAAAATCACCATTTTTGGACACAATCAAGAAAATTCATCAAAATATCATTTCAAATTTTTCCAGAATTTTTGAAGGTCAGAAAAATTACGAAACTGGAAAATATAACAACCCTTAAAATCCCTTACTATCCCTTACCTCAAAAGAGCAGTACTTCTGACTGGATATCGGATATGATGCTGAAGGAAACTTGCACTGATGAATAGCAATTCACCAAGTATCTAAAAACTCACAAAATATGTTTCATAATACAGAGAGAGAAAGAGAGAAAGCTTATGTTTCTGGTGTGATTTTCAATTCTAACTTAGCCCTCTATTTATAGGAAAATTTTAGTAGGCTTGACCTGCAACCTGATGGCTTTACCTGCTACTATTCCCACCAACCACATTTGAAATATAATTCAGCACATTTCTTCACCAACCACAAGTGGGGCCCACCAATTCTAGAATTTTCTACCAAAATGATAAACTCCGAAAATTCAACACTTTCTGAACCAGTTTTCTCGTAAAATTCATAATAAATCATACGTTCATTTTTAACGGTTCAAAATTTGTGGGCATATACTCAACTTATATATGTATAACATATCCAAAATTACCACGATCCAACGGTCGGATTAAAAATTATAACCCCCGCAAAATATCTCAAAAACCCTGATTTTTAATACCTCCATTCCGACAAAAGTACGGATAAAAACCTCAACATTAACTCCTTCATTTTTTAACCACAAAAATATATCCCTCATTTATATCCACATAAAATAAATATTTCCTTATCATATGAATCAATAATTAATTATTCATAAATAATATTACAGAATCACATTTATGACAACCAGGCCGTTCCTAGGAAAGAGGGGGCTTTCCAATAAGGATTTCTCCTTACTGGCGCGCAATTAGATGACCAAACCTCTCCTTAGACAGAACTTTCTAGACATTGCCAATAATATTATCTAATAATATTATTCAAATAATATGAATTATTGATCTGATAATGGAGATGATGTGCAGCAACAATTATTAAAATAATAATAATATAAAATATCAACGCAGTAATTATTGAATCAATAAAATAAAATATTGAGCAGTAATTACTGTGACAATTATTCAGTAGTGCCTTCTTACGTAAGAATCAATAATTTTAAAAATACTGTGCAATACCGTGTGCTACTGTGCAATAACGCGTATTACTGTATTTTAACCACCGGGTATTCCAACAGTGTTAACGGTAACAACTACGCCGTTATTTGTAAAAACTCAAATTTGTCGTTTTCTTCACCCGACAGTTATTCATTATGGGGCCCACAAATAGCTGCGCCGTCGTACGAATATTCCCCGACAGAAAGAATATTCCACGACCAAATAAATATTCTCCGACAACAATGATTATTTTATAACCACTTGCTTATTTTGAAAAAAAATTCATATTTCACCCATAACTTTAAACTTTTATCAATTTAACCATTTACTGAATAGTAATTATAAGAAAAATTGAATACATTTATTTCATAAAATTCGGGGTCTTACATAAACGAGCTAGACGAATTCTGACTGCAAGCTTACGAGAACTCTAAATTATACAAAGTGAAGGTCAAGAAATGGCATGACCAGAAAATAATACAAAGAACATTCGAGCCGGGATAATCAGTACTATTGTTCAACTCAAGGTTGAGGTTGTTCTTAGGAAAGCTAAAATCACGATGGTCGGGTCCATTTACAATCAAAAGATTTTCTCACATGGCACCGTTGAACTCTACAGCAGGAATCCATTGGAAACGTTCAAGGTCAACGGTCAAAGGTTGAAGCATTATTGGGGTGGCGAATCCAACATGGATGTCATCGTAATCATATTATCCGATATACCATAAAAAGGGAATAGTCTTGCTGAACGACTTAAAATCAAGTGCTAATTGGGAGGCAACCCAATCGTACTTTTATCCTTCGTAATTTTATCTATACTAGTTAGATGATAGTTTAGAATATTATTTAGTATAGAATCAATTCATGTCAATTCCATAATTTGTAGTTAAAAGTATAAGTTATTTTTAGATAAATCCTACCACCATGCTTAAAATTGCTCAAAATATACTCACATTTATGTTTCATGGTTTTGCTGGTATGTAATATGAGCATGGTTTGGAGTTGCAAGGAAGAAAGAAGGAAATCAAAGGTTTTATCAGAAGGCATGCCTACCAGGGCGGGCCCCTTCAAGCACAAACCCCTCGCCGGGGCGGGGGTCTCTCCAGTCAACGTACAGGGAGCATGCCCGCTGGGGCAGGCCTCATAGGCACAATACCCACCGCCGGGGCGGGGGTCCTAAATTCGAACCAGCACAAATTCGGTAGTTACATCTTGGTTGCCCACTACCACTCCCACTTCTTCCTCAACTGAGACATCACACCACCCACTCTTTACCCACGTTTTTGACAACTTACACTCCATCACTCCACTACATTAAACCACAGACACCCACTACTTCCATCCATTACTCCTATTCCTCTCCATTGTACCATCTCTATAAATTCATTCCCTCAAAATCCAAATTCCCCATATACTTTCAACTCCATCTCCAAAAGCTACGAATTAGGCCAATTATTGAGGTAAGTGTATAACAATTGAGAGTGAGCACCTTGTCTTCTAATTCTTACCTTTCTAGCACCATAGTTGAAGCTTGGGGTGTAACAGCCCCAAATTCGGGTCCCGAATCACCCTGGATCTGGTACGATCATTCTATAACTATTGCAAAAGATATAAACATAATTTGTTTATACATTACATTTACACACTATTCCCCAAGTACGAGTAACCTTAACTTATACAAAAATCAATATCCTATCTAACATATAATGTTATTATTATACTATACCATTACAATTCTAGCTGCACAATAATAATTCCAAGCTGGACTTGGCTTTGACCTTTCCTGTATCTGACGTATTCGTCTTAATATGCAATGTTAATCATGATATAGGAAGGGTGAGCAACAAGTTTGCCTAGCAAGTTTAAGTTTAATAAATTAAAGATATATCATGATAGATAGAATTGAACAATAAGCTTGCTAAAGTTCTACAATATAATTGTGAACTAGCATGAACAAGTTTTCATAGCTGAACGAACATGGAACATGAACAAATATATCTGAACCGAATGGTAATGAAGGTGATCAACCTTTCATACCTGATAAATACATGTAATGTGCACAGAGTGCGAATCAATAATTCACAGACATAGTATAATCAGTAGAGATTAACCACAAGCATATCTCAACAATATCAACTCGAGGTCGAGTTAAAGGAAACTTGCATGTTCCGATGTTTACCGTTACGTATTCTATTTAGCTTTGTTTGAAAACCTAATATAAATAATATCGATCTACAAATTAGAATAATATCATCACAATATTTAAAATAACATAAACACATTAACATATAATCCTATCAGTCTATAACACACATAAGACCTAGTATCAAGTCAGACTATTGCAGTCTGAGTTGAATCCGACACAATTCTGATATTTCGATTGCCTAATCGGACAATTATCGAGTTTAAGTTCAATTAAACTCTGCCTAAACACTTAACAATTATCTTTGATAATTTTATTATCAATCAAACTAATTTTTCAAGTCTCATAATAATTTTTACATAATAATTATCATTTATCATGATTTTTCAATCATTACTATCATATTTATATGATTTAAGTACCTTAATCTTATATATTATAAGTTCTTCTTTAACAACTAATAAGTCAAATACCAATCCAGCAACCAAGATTGCAATTCAACAACCTAGATTCCAAATCTAGTAACCTGGATTCCAAATCCAATAACCTGGATTCCAAATCCAGCATCTAGAGGGCCAATCCAACAAACCAAACTGCAATCCAGCAAACTGGATTCCAAATCTAGCAACTGGATTGTAATCCAGCAACTTGAATTCAACAAATTTTCAATTCAGTAAACTACATTTCAATCTAGCAAACTGGATGCATAAATTATTCAATCCGGCAAGTTGGATTCCATATCCTTTTCACGAAAATACTAAATCTGCTTATTATTTTTCTATCCTTTGTCCAAATACGTATACATATATTTCATACACAAAAAGTATTTTTTTCATAATTTTCCAACTTCCTTTAGTATTTTTCAAAAAAATAATTTTAGTTCGTAGCTTAAGAAATTAGCCCTATCATGCTTAACTCCATAAATTTCCATCTCTTGACACAATCTTATATGTGTTAACGTGAGCCTCCTGTTTAAATTTCGTGGCCATCAGAGTTATAGAACTCCGGTGATAGCCGTTTTTGTCAGAAATCACAAAAATTGAAATGGTCATAACTTGACCATTTTAAGTCGGAATGAGCTCATTTTTGGACAGAAGGTACTTAATACCATATATTTTCATGTCCCAAAAGGCCGGAATTTATTTCACAATTTAAGTGGCCGAAATTTCCCCTGGAAAGTTCTAGACAGTAGCTTTTTTCTATTTTTTACTTTTTCCTACTTTGTTAAAAATAATCCATACGAAAATCTACGAGTCTAATTTGGGCCCTCTTAGTATTGTTAGAACCATGACTTCCCAACCTACGTTTCAGGCTCAAGAAACAGTCCATTTGTCCTAGTATAGCACCCTGAAAATAGGCCACTACTGACTGACCATTACATGCCTTGTAAACATTTTTAGTTTTAGAGTCTTTTACAGAAACACTTGTATTAAGAGATCCACAACTCCGATTGAGGCTCAACCAGACTCGTTGGATCCGTATCTTCTTGAACTATAGTTTTCATTTATCAAACACCAAATTCCAATCTGTCTAAGTCCCAGAAATCAGGCCCAAAGTGACTGGTCAGCAAGGTTTTCGTCAACAGTTGGTTCATTTTCCAGATTTGGGGTCCTTAACGGAAACACTTATAAAATGAAATCTACAAATCGGATTTAGGTCCAATAGGTGTTATTGGATTCGTACTTTCCTGAACTATAGTTTCCATGTATCAAATATCCATTTTGGTTCTGTTTTAGGCCCAGAATAATTGACAGAAGTGACTGATCAGTAGCTTGTGTTCAACAGTTAGGGTAATTTGGGATTTAATACATAACTTGTTCATTTCTTAACATATTTGAGTGATTCCAAAGGGGTTTTACCCTTAACTCATGTATCTAGCATGCTAACATGTTTTAAATCATTTATCACATGAACCCAAAGAATCTAACATAAAAATATATATATCATACAAAGGAAAGCTTTTTCTTAAACCTTTTGGTACAAAACTTGATTTTCTCACGTTGGATCTAACTTTTGATTTCAAAAATACTTTGATACACATATAAAATAACAATACTCATCTAAATCATGTGTTTTTAAAGATCCAAAACAAAAGTTGCTTGGTTCATAAAGATCAAACAAAAGAGAGCACAAAAATTGAAAATTTTCAATTTCTTACATTTTTCTTCTTGCAAACCTTCTTGATCCTTCAAAGTAGCTTATGAGATTAAGTTATATGAAGATCCAAGACCCTCCTAGACTCTCTATGGCTGCAGATTTCAGTAGCCCCCTTTCGTTCTCTATTATTTTGTTTTTTCTTTTTTTAGCAACTTGGAAAGTGAGAGAGAAAATGAGAGAGAGAGAAGTGAAGAATTGGATTTTGTTTAGTATAATAATCCAAGGAATGTATCTACCCATTAGTTTGCTTGCTAGCCTTGGATTACATGCATATGTGAATAAAAGTGTTAGCTAATTTATCAAGTGACACATAGCTTCGAGTTGGTAGCTTATAACCAAAAATTGGGACAAGCTACTAAAATAAAATTTGTCTCCCCATTATGCCCCCTTTGGGGTTGGCTATTCTCCTCTTTATCTCCCCTTATTGATTTATTTTTTATGCCAAATTAAGCTTAAACAAATGGGTAAAATACCCCTCTTCAAGTGGGCTAAGCTTGGGTCATTCTTTTAATTCTTTTGGGCTTCCAATTTAATTGTTTGGGCTAGGTAAATTAATATGACCCAAAACCTTAATTTTATTTTACCTTAATTAGTTACTTAGGGTTTCCATTCCATCCAAATTGGAATTTAAAATGTTTATTTTTATGCGTTCAATCACATAACCCAATGAGACATATCTCAATTAGGTTTAAAATAATTAATAACTTAAGATAATAAAATTTATCTCTTAAGTTAGTATAATCTTACATATTAACATTCTTTATTAGAACATAATCACATATATATCAGTATACACCAAACATATACACTTATACCCTTAATCCTGAATAATTCACCACAAAAATTTTAAATTCACAAAATTTCTTTTTGGAAATCTCAAATCCATTCACTTATTTTCTGTCTAGGTTTATTATTTAACCATAATTAAATCTTTTAAGATTTAAATAAATATCCAAATTCTTGGGTTGTCACACGGGGGATAAAACAGAGTGCACACCAAGTGTTTGACAGTTTGTGTGAGTGACGTTTGAGGGGAATTTTGTGATAGAGCTTACGGATTTTCAAGTTGATGGCGTCAAAACGACAACGGGGAGAGAGTTCCGGCACCACGCCACCATCACGAACCTTCGATAGCCGCAAATTCAAAAGTGCCGCCGCCGCCGACCGTTACGACTACATGGTGACAAAAGCACTTACACCGGAGCGGGGATTGGCACCGGACCATGTCGACGGTGAAATGATGCAACAGATATATGAGAAAGGGTGGAACAAGTTCACAGAAGAGCCCGAGGCCGCAGTTGTCAGTGTGGTTAAAGAATTGTTTGCTAACGCCGAGGATAAGGCGCCTTTCAACGCGTTTGTATGGGATAGATTGGTTCCATTCAGTGCCGATGCCATCAACATATACTACCAGTTCAGAGTAGTGAGACATTGCCAGTATGCTTACTTACGTGGCAACGATCCGAATTTTGAGACAATTCTGAAGGACATGACTAAGACGGGAACCACATGGATCAAAGGTGGAAAAGGAGGCACTGTTTTTCACAGTAAGGATCTCAGTTAGTATGGGAAGATATGATACGCTTTCTTGTGTGCAAAGTTGTTTCCATCCACGTATACATCTGATGTGACCAAAGAAAATGAATTACTCTTATATGCAATTTTTCAAGATTTCATCATCGATGTCGGGGCTATAATCAATTTTTCAATTCGACGGTGCTTACGAGGTAATTTCTCGGGCGGCTTGCCACACCCATCACTCATTTGTGGGTTGTGTCGCTAAGCGGGTTTTAGATGGTCCGATGATGAACCCACTCAGATGCCGCTTCAGCTGCTAGATTCTAGAATGATTGTAAGGTATGCGGTTTGGGCCGGGGGTGAGTCACATCCCCGAGGAATATACTTTATATTTCCCTTAGCTTCGGAGGACGAAGCTAACGCTGAAGACACCTCGGATGATGCCGAGTTTCAAGAGGATGAGACGATGGGAGAGCACGAAACAGAGGCGGTACCACAACCTGACGCCATATCTAGCCCTCAATTTCTTGCATTTCAACGCCAAGTGGATGAGCACAACAAGGAAACACGAAGAGAGATGGGGTGAATCGCAGCAAGGCAGGACCACATGTTTGAAGCCATGAATCTATCCTTCGCTTCTTTGAATACGACTCTACAGAGCTTCAATCCCACGGCACAATTCCCGTACCAGCAGCCAGGTCCAATGCCCAGATTTCCACCAAGTGACTCTAATGAAGAAGAACAACCACGACCACCCCAGACTTAGGCGATTACAGGGAAGTCCTCACACATATATTGCTTTATCCATACAATGAGGACATTGTAGTTTTCATGTTTGGGGGATTTAGTTTAATTTTATGCTTGCATAATGTCATTAGTTAGGTTTACATTTGTTATTGCATGTTTAGTTTTAGGAGTTTACATGTTTGCATTCATATTGTCACATAGTTGCATAGTAGCTAAGGAGCATAAATACTTTTTTGTTATTTTTGTTATTTTTGCATTATGATATGTTAAAAAAATTTAGTTAATATTGTGTGATTTTGCATATGTCCAACAGTTGTTGTGGTTCATTGTTGTGATAACCCGAATTTTTATAAGTTATTAAAATAAGAATTTAATAATTAAAATTCTTATTATGATATGTATATATTTTGATTTATGTGTTTTGAGTGTGGGTAAGTATATATATTTGCAATTTATCTTAAAATATATGATTGGTGTAAAGAGATTAAGTGTTAATATAAAAGAGATGTATATGTTGGGGAAATGAGGTTTAATAGTTAATTTAACTATTGAAGAAATTAAATGAGATTGTTACAGAAAGAAAATTAACTAAATAATATTTGTTAATTTAATTAAGTTAAAAATTATATTATGAAATAACATAATTCAATTATTATGCTTACGACGATGAAATTGTTATGAGATAAATTTCATAAATAAGAGAGTTAATTCACTTAATTAAATAGTGAGTTAATATATGAGTTTTGCTAATTAAATTTGGTATTCTTAATATATATTACATGTCATGGTAATATATGAAAAGGTTTAGTATCTTGAATGATGTTAATAAAATATAAATTGATGGTGAGAGAAAAAAAATCAATATACCTATAAATAATTATTGGTTAGAGATTAATAAATTGAATTAATATTTAAGTGATGATTAGATGTATGGATTAAATAAATTGTATTGAGACAATTTATGTGAGAAAAATGAATGAAATGAATATATATATAATAATTGTATAATTCATTTGAGTTAATTAAAATAATTATGGAATAAATATTAATTATTTTAATAAAAATGTTTATTTTAATATAGGTGTTATTTTATTTATGAATGTAATTTCATAATTTATAATGTAGTAATTATACATATTATAGTTGTATAATTACTTAATGGGGCTAAGTGATTTAGCAATATAGTTAAAGTGTGACACATAGAGGAAGGAGAATATATTATATAGTAGGAAAATAAAATAAAATGGAAATACGCCATGGAGTATATTTGCCAAACATGGCTAAAACTCTTGGTATTTTCTAACTGCCAAGACTTTGGGTCTCTTGGTAACACTAGTAACTGAAGGCTTAAACATTCACACGTTATTTCATTTGACATGTTAGGGTTCATAGAGTGAGAGAGAGAGAAATATGAGTTCTATATGAATTGGAGAGGGAACTCTGAGAGTTGTAAAGGAGGAAGAAGAATGATCAAATAATTTTTCATTATTTGTCATGGCATAGAAAGAAGAAGAAGGTAATAATCTAACCCTAAGTTTTAATTTGTATTCTCTTAAGTTCTCTGTAAATTGACAATGGAAGTTGTTAATATGTCCAAAAAAACGAAAACAACCCAAGTTGAATGAGTTAAAACGGTTGTAAAATGAATTTATAGTGTGAGATTTCATTGATTATGTGAAAATATAGGAGTAGTATATGAACATGTGATTTGAAGCTTTAAATTGGTGGTTCTATAAGGGTTATGTGTTTAGAATGGATAAATACATGTTTAGAATTGATTTAACAAAGTTTATGATGTTTTGGTGTGCTTAAATTACTATTGAAGTGAAGAAATTGGGTGTTTTGGGATGAACAGTGCCTTGTCGCAAACTGTTGAAACAGAGTTTGCGTTGCAGCGCGACCACGCTGCAACCCAAGTCAAAGTAGGCGCTGCCGCGCTGGGGCCCGCCCGCGCAGAGATCAAAGGCAAACATGGCACGACCGCGCCGTGTGCTGAACAGAGACAGTGATGAGAGTTTTAATGTGTAGTAAAAAGGAATGTTATATAGTCGATTCTAATGTCCATTAAACACTTAACGGGCACATATTGGAAGACTTTAAATACTTAAATTATTATTAAGTATCAATTAAAGGAAGAATTTGGAATCATAATTTAAAGGTTAATTTAATTTAAATTAACCTAATATACATCCAAAATGGTGTAGAGACAATGTAAGGGATTTATCTACATGTTAAGTACCAATTGAGTAAATGTTTTGGAAAGCATGTGATAAAGTTGAAAGAATGATTGGAAGGTTATTTTGATTAATTAACCTCATATATGTTTAAAATGATGTAAATACGTGTTAGAAGACTTAACTGTTAATTGTAAGAGAAGCTTAACGAGATATATGGCAGATGTTAACTTAGTTGTTGTTAACAAGTGTAATACATCTAATAGGAGGTAAAGGAATCTATGATGACTTTAACGAACGTTAAGTGTCGGTTACGAAAGAAGTATAAAGAAACACAAGATGAGATTATGTATTGATAAGTGTCATACGAAGAGGAGTAAACAGCTGAAGATATGTGTTAAGTTTCAAAGAGACGAAGGTTATAAAAAGATTAAGACTAAGAGTCAATGTCGTTTCATTATATATGTAACTAATGCATGTGAATATGAACCTTTGAACTGTTGTAGGATGTACGCAAAGCAACTAAGCTATTTTCGGTAATTGGTAAACAACGATCAAGGCAAGTCTTTCAGTTCCTATTTGTTATGTGAACTTGATGATTAACTATTTTAAATCTTTATTGCAAAGACCATGATGTGTTGTATATATGTTGAAAGTATGAAACGTTAAAGTTAATTTATGACTACATTGATTAAGTAATGAATACTGATTGAGTAAGGAACTCAATCTCTTTACTTGTTATATGAACTAAAGCATGTATGTTATGTTGGTCCAATGTTTATGAGATGTATGATAAGCATGTTATTATGTGCTATGTGAAGTATGAAAACTGTTAGATTTGTTGCGTTGTCGAGCTCAACCTTGCAAATAACCATTTTTGTAGGTAAAGGATTGAAGGTAACACTTTGTGGTACTTGAAAGACATGAATCAGATGTAATACACAAAGATTATTATTTTAGCTAAAGTTGTTATTTCTTTAAACCATGATTAAGATTCATGAGATGTACTCAATGTTTTATGTATATATATTTTATGATGAGTTGTAAAGTTAAAGTTTGAACCGTCCGTTGTATAAAGGATATCGGTTTGATATGTAAGTATATATATTAACTCTGATGAAGCGAATCATAAATTAAATTTGATTCAGAGATATGTAAATGATAAAGGTTTTGATTCAGGGAATTAAAGTAAGATGACAGAAAAGTTTTAATTATTCTGCATTTTTTTAAGTTCAACATTGAATAATGATGTAAAATCAGAAGTTAGTCGTATTATTAACGATCGAAGTCGATAATTAAATTGTATGATATTTGGGGTCGTTACAGTTGGATATGATAAACGATGGAGTCATCAATGTAATAGAACCTGGTGTTGGATGTGATCATAGGATCGTCAGCCCACTATGGTGAGATGTAGTATGACAACGTCATAATCATGACACCATAAAAGGATTTTTGAGATTTCTTTAAGATATGAGAATATATATATATATATATATATTTACATGTATGTATATTTCGATTGATATCTGAATTGTTGTAGAAGTCTATGCTATTTGATTCAGCTAGACGAATATTGAAAGATGTTCATGAAATTCAAGCGTTCTTTGTCAAACTATACCAAACCAAATTGTTTTGGTGTGGATTCAAATGTTAAGAAGCTGAGGTGAACAACCCTATAAAAATGGACATGTTATCTGAGACAATGGTTCCGAAAGTAACGCATATAGTCGTTACGATGTTAAGATGTAATACATTGTGCACGACGTAGGGGTACGATAGGCTGATCACCTAGAGTACTTACAGAGATTGTTTTTAGTCTGTGTGATTGCTAAACATTCTGTTAAAGATGGTTTACCGTGGTGATACACTATTAAACCTGGAAAAGAGTTCAAGGTCCGTATAGTCTTATGACTGTTAAAGGTTCAAGTCGAGATACTTGATAACCTATGGACGTAGTTTAAGGTCTTATGACTCCTCAGCATGATTTGGAATCTTTTAAATTCCTGTTATTCATATCGCTTCCCAATTTTTGAGCAATTGTGGAAGATTCTTATTATTTTAAAAGGTGAAAGTGGAAAGGATGAGAAAATTATGCAAAACATAATAATTTCAGGAAAGAAATGAAATTCCAGAAAGAAGAGAAATGTGAAACTCTTAGAAGAGGAAGAGGTGAGGAATATGATGATCTTATAAAGATCCTCAGGGAAAGAATTTGGTTGTAGAACCTAATGAATAAATAAATATTAACATAAAATCTATTTTGATAAATGGAATGAACGAATATTAGTAAGTCAAAATTTCGAGGACGAAATTCTTAGAAGAAGGGGTGAATGTAATGTCCCGAGAGTTTGAGAATCTAGTACATGATAATGATTCTTAGAGAAAGATAATGAACGGGTCAAAGAATATGTAATACTCAAATATATAATTGAGTACAAGTAAATGTTATGAAATAAAACTTACAAGAATTTATTATAAAGAATGGTTGGAGTGGTAATAAATAAAACATATATTAAGGTAATGCGTTGAAGATATTCAAAGATAAATGTTGAAAAGAAATTTGGTGATAACCAAGTAAGGGAGGTTTTGTTGATTCCGAGGACGAAATCCTTATAAGGTGGGAAAGATGTGACAACCCAAATTTTTATAAGTTTTTAAAATAAGAATTTAACAATTAAAATTCTTATTATGATATGTATATATTTTGATTTATGTGTTTTGAGTGTGGGTAAGTATATATATTTGCAATTTATCTTGAAATATGTGATTGGTGTTAAGTGTGAATATAAAAGAGATGTATATGTTGGGGAAATGAGGTTTAATAGTTAATTTAACTATTGAAGAAATGAAATTAGATTGTTACAGAAAGGAAATTAACTAAATAATATTAGTTAATTTAATTAAGTTAAAAATTATATTATGAAATAACATAATTCAATTATTGTGCTTTATGGCGATGAAATTGTTATGAATTAAATTTCATAAATAAGAGAGTTAATTCACTTAATTAAATAGTGATTTAATATGTGAGATTTGCTAATTAAATTTGGTATTCTTAATATATATTACATGTCATGGTAATATATGAAAATGTTTAGTATCTTGAATGATGTTAATAAAATATAAATTGATGGTGAGAGAAGAAAAACCAATATACCTATAAATAATTATTGGTTAGAGATTAATAAATTGAATTAATAATTAAGTGATGATTAGATGTATGGATTAAATAAATTGCATTGAGATAATTTACGTGAGAAAAATGAATGAAATGATTATATATAATAATTGTATAATTCATTTGAGTTAATTAAAATAATTATGGAATAAATATTAATTATTTTAATGAAAATATTTATTTTAATAAAGGTGTTATTTTATTTATTAATGTAATTTCATAATTTATAATGTAGTAATTATACATATTATAGTTGTATAATTACTTAATGGGGCTAAGTAATTTAGCAATATAGTTAAAGTGTGACACTTAGAGAAAGGAGAATATATTATATAGTAGGAAAATAAAATAAAATGGAAATAAGCTATGGAGTATATTTGCCAAACATGGCTTAAACTCTTGGTATTTTCTAACTGCTAAGACTTTGGGTCTCTTGGTAACGCTAGTAACCAAAGGCTTGAACATTCACACGTTATTTCATTTGACATGTTAGGGTTCATAGAGAAAGAGAGAGAAATATGAGTTCTCTATTAATTGGAGAGGGAACTCTGAGAGTTGTAAAGGAAGAAGAAGAATGATCAAACAATTTTTCATTATTCGTCAAGGCATAGAAAGATAAAGAAGGTAATAATCTAACCCTAAGTTTTAATTTGTATTCTCTTATGTTCTCTGTAAATTGATAATGGAAGTTGTTAATATGTCCAAAAAAAATATGAAAACAACCCAAGTTGAATGAGTCAAAATGGTTGTAAAATGAATTCGTAGTGTGAGATTTCATTGATTCTGTGAAAATATAGGAGTAGTATATGAACATGTGATTTGAAGCTTTAAATTGGTGGTTCTATATGGGTTATGTGTTTAGAATGGATAAATACATGTTTAGGATTGATTTAACAAAGTTTATGATGTTTGGGTGTGCTTAAATTACTGTTATAGTGAAGAAATTGGGTGTTTTGGGATGAACAGTGCCTTGTCACGAACTGCAGAAACTGTGTTTGCCCGCGCTGCAACCCAAGTCAAAGCAGGCGCTGCCGCGCTGGGGCGCGCCCACGCAGAGATCAAAGGCAAACATGGCACGGCCGCACCATGTGCTGAACAGAGACAGTGAGGAGAGTTTTAATGTGTAGTAAAAAGGAATGTTATATAGTCGATTCTAATGTCCATTAAACACTAAACGGGCACATATATGAAGACTTTAAATACTTAAATTATTATTAAGTATCAATTAAAGGAAGAATTTGGAAGCATAATTTAAAGGTTAACTTAATTTAAATTAACCTAATATACATCCAAAATGGTGTAGAGGCAATGTAAAGGATTTATCTACATGTTAAGTACCAATTGAGTAAATGTTTTGGAAAGCATAAGATAAAGTTGAAAGAACGATTGGAAGGTTATTTTGATTAATTAACCTAATATATGTTTAAAAGGATGTAAATACGTGTTATAAGACTTAATTGTCAATTGTAAGTGAAGCTTAACGAGATATACGGCGGAGGTTAACTTAGTTGTTGTTAACAAGTGTAATATATCTAATAGGAGGTAAAGGAATCTATGACGACTTTATCGAACGTTAAGTGTCAGTTACGAAAGAAGTATAATGAAACACAAGATGAGATTATGTAATGATAAGTGTCATACGAAGAGGAGTAAACACCTGAAGATATGTGTTAAGTTTCAAAGAGACGAAGGTTATAAAAAGATTAAGACTAAGAGTCAATGTGGTTTTATTATATGTGTAACTAATGCATGTGAATATGAACCTTTGAACTGTTTTAGGATGTACGCAAAGCATCTAAGCTATTTTCGATAATTGGTAAACAATGATCAAGGAAAGTCTTTCAGTTCCTATTTGCTATGTGAACTTGATGATTAACTATTTTAAATCTTTATTGCAAAGAGCATGATGTGTTGTATATATATTGAAAGTATAAAATGTTAAAGTCAATTTATGACTACATTGATTGAGTAATGAATGCTGATTGATTAAGGAACTCAATCTCTTTACTTGTTATATGAACTAAAGCATGTATGTTATGTTAGTCCAATATTTATGAGATTTATGATAAGCATGTTATTATATGCTACGTGATGCATGAAAATTGTTAGATTTGTTGGGCTGTCAAGCTCAACCTTGTAAATAACCATTTTTGCAGGTAAAGCATTGAAGATACACTATGTGGTACTTGAAAGACATGAATCAGATGTAATACACAAAGATTATTATTTTATCTAAAGTTGTTATTTCTTTAAACCATGATTAAGGTTCATAAGATGTACTCAATGTTTTATGTATGTATATTTTATGTTGATTTGTAAAGTTAAAGTTTGAACCGTCCATTGTATAAAGGATATCGGTTTGATATGTAAGTATATATATTAACTCTGATGAAACGAATCATAAATTAAACTTGATTAAGAGATATGCAAACGATAAAGGTTTTAATTCAGGGAATTAAAGTAATATGACAGAAAAGTTTTAATTATTCTGTATTTTTTTAAGTTCAACATTGAATAATGATGTAAAATCAGAAGTTAGTCGTATTATTAACGACCGAAGTCGATAATTAAATTGTATGAATTTTGGGGTCGTTACAATTGTTATTTTGGCCAATGATGAGATTGGGATTAAGCAGATAAATACAATACGCAGTATTAGAACTATGATGTAATTTTGAGTTATGAATCGGATCTTGTGCTTGTTTGAAACTGGTATAAAAAGGTTTGCACGTCAATAACACTTATGTAGACTGATTAGTTCAAATTGATACATAAGAATGCTCTAAAGGATAATGCTAGTTTAAATGAAAGAATGACAAGAATAAGTAGTGATGGCTAAAGTTAGACCAGAACCTAAGTTTGGAAAAATTTTTGGGGTATATAAGCTATATAAAAAAAAGTATGAATAAACACCGTGGCATGGTTGTCTAGTTTTGTGGCCTTTGTTACTTGAGTAAGTAAGCCCGAGGGGATTGTCTTTACACCTAGTGCCCTAAGGTCTTAATGGTCTGGGATTCATTGGTCGAAAGCTCGTTAAGGTAGCATTGAAAAGCCTAAGAGAATAAGACATTGCATAGCTATGTGTATATAAAAAAAAGAAAAAAAAGAAAAGAAAAAAAGGAATAAAATAGGAAATAAGAGCGAAAAGTCCCCGTAGTTAAAAAATAAAGCATAAGTATCCCTTGTTGACCCTCGATATTGGTAATTATTTTATTTTAGTCGGATCTAGCTCATTTGTGGGTTTCTTGAGTTTACACTGTTTGATGCCTTTTAAGAGAGTTGTTATGTATTAAATTTGTAATCGCATCAGTTAGCATGAATGTTGAGAACACACACACTATACCAGTAATAACGGTCTAAGATTCGAAGATTGATACGAAATTATTGATTGGTTTTAATATGAAGTGTTGTAGTGTTTGCTTGATTTTTCTTAGGCCGAAGGAATAATTTTGATTCTATGATACTGTTGGATTCGTAAACATATAGGTTAGTTAAAAAACATATCATTGCATTGCATTGTTTAGCATGTTAGTTTGTTTTGTGCTCGAGGACTATCACGTTTTAAGTTTGGGGGATTTTGATAAGTGGGATTTATACCCGCGAATCGATTCCTAATTCAAGCTTAATTGGTGTTAATTCTTTATTTTCTAGTTTATTTTTACTTGTTTGTGATTGTTTTATGTGTAGGTTGGTTGGTGTGGCAAGTGATCAAAAAGGAGGCAATTGGGGTGAAATTTTAGTAAATTTGGAGCTTAATCAAAAGTCAGAAGTCAGGAGCATAGCCTGCCGGGGCGGGCATGTTTAGGCCTTAAACCCCTGCCGGGGCGGGCATTTTCCAAGCCAATACCCTCGCCGGGGCGGGGAGTGCCGAAGTTGTGTAGTCCTTTGCTGATTCAAACTCTGCTAAAGTGTGAGTTAGGTGATTGCATGGCTTTGGGACTCTAAATGACATGGGATTTCGACCAGAATTCATGTATTGGATTTATATTGAGCAACGAACAACAAGATAATCACCACGCAAGGTAATTAACAGAGATTAAGGACAGATTTTTATAGCAAGCATTGGAGTAAAGATTTTAAAGGAGCTGTCATATCAATTGCGGATTAAGGCTAAAGTGAAGGATGTTCTGAAATATACTTTTTCTTTAGTTTTATATTTGTAATTGGGAGGATGATATCTTTAATTTATTCAGTTATTATTTCATTTATGATGAACTAAATACTTTTTAGGCTTAAGACGGATCTTTAAGTGGAACGATGATTATGTAACTCTGATTTTTAGTTTAATAAGCTATTATCCAGTTTATCTATACTAATTTGAGCTTGAATTTATGAATTGCCTGATCAATAATTCTTTGTGGACTTGTATGAATTCGAGAGATGAAATATGAGTCTAGACTTAGTTAATACAGCATGTGTTCTTGAATTTTGTGAATGAACAGAATTTTGATGAATGTTAGGGTAGAGATACGCTTGACATCACATGTAATCAGATAAAGAACTTGAACTTAATCCTTCTTTAATTGTAATTTAGATAGAGATATAGCGAGTTAGTTAATTAAGGTGTTTAACTTGATTCTATCTTATTTGTGGATTTGAGTTAATACGGTATTAGTACATCGAGAGGTGGCTAGTTCTACATACGTGTTCTTGATTAATAAATTGGGATAGTGAATTAAACTAGAATAAGGTGTAATAATCAGAGTGATGCTTAGAGTGAAGTCGTAAACTTAATTCTCCAATATTTGTTTGAAAATTTAGTTTTTAGGGTTTGTTGACTGTTTGGTGATTTTAATATTTTTAGTTACAAACTGGAAATTGATTAGTTTAATAAAATTAGGATTAATAGGAAATTGATAATTGTGAGGGTTATGTGATAACCCGAAATTTCGAATAATCCAAAATTTTCGAATATTTTTTTTAATTAATATTAATATTAATTATCATTTATGTGACAAGTATCGGTGGTACGTGTATCGAGAAAGTCAATTTGTGTATTGACTAATAAAATTAGAGTAGAGTTGTGCTTAACAGCTTTAGAAATCCTAACCCTAATTTCTGGAAAAGGATTCGATAGAAAATATAATTAAATAATTATATTAATGAATACGTGTTTGTACCGAAGAAATTTATTGATCAATGATTGATCGGATAAGGTTTAAAATTTATAAAACCTAATAAGAAGTTAGAAACCCTAATCTCAGGATTAAAAACCTTAACGTATCGTTAGAAACCCTAATTTTAAATCCGAGAATCCTAAACCCTAAATTAGGAAACCCTAATCCTAATTGACAAGCCTTAAGTGTGTATTAAACTTAAATATGATTAGAAAATCCTAATTATATTTTAGTTATCTTAATTTCTATTTTACAAATCCTAATTGTAATTTAGAAAATTTATTTTTCTAATTAAAACCCTAATTCGTGGGTTATAAACCCTAATGATCATTTTGACCCTAATTGCTAAATTAAGCAATTTTAATTAGAAATATTAATCATAATTAACAAGATTGAATTTTATGATTAGGAAAATATTAATATAATTATTGAATCCTAATTATAATTTTGGAATATTAATTTTCTATTTTTGAAAACCGAAATTTCGAAAATCTTATAAATTAAATTGCAAATCTAAAGGGTTTAAACCCCAAACCCCAAACCCAAACCCAAACCCAAACCCTAAACACTAAACCCTAATCTAATTCCTAAACCCTAAGGGTTTGTGCATTTGTCAAGATTGCAATTAAATTAAATTTGCTAAAGACCAAAATGCCCTTTTTGTATAATTTAGTAAGCTAACTTATAGAAATTGCCAATACTTTAGCGGGTGACCAACTCTCTTGACTTTGGGACATGAAAATCTCAGCAAAACCACACATTTGTGCCAGTAACATCAGATCTAATGTATCTAAGTAATATATATATATATATATATATATATATATATATATATAGATTAAGAGAGAGAAAGTCTATTACTTTGCTCAATTGTCCAACCAAGCTCTCACCAACTCTTTCTCTATCTCAAAGCTCCGAAAATTTTAAGTGATTCAGTCACTAATCTAGCCTTTAGATCACCATAATCAGTTAAGGAAAGCAAGGATCAAAGATTTGACAAGAGTGGTATAAACCCTAACTTTTATTTTGATCTAAGTTGTTAAGAAAAAAAATGTCTGTTTAAGTGTTTAAGAAGGTGTTATATGATGTTTTTCAATGATCTATGATGATCCATGATGGATCTATAGCATCAAAATGGGTAAAAATTCAAGTTTTAAAAAAATCTGTTCTTGAGAAAATTTGTTGGTCTGACAAGAATGTCAGTGACTGTAGATCTTAATGTGTTCATGCTTTGTAATATTTTAATGTTGTAAGTTGTAGCCTGTATAATATACTATAGATCTGGGTCTTTAGAACGCTTAAACAATCAACAGATAAATCGTGACAAGTGGTCAAAGTAGGCCACTAGCACTGAGTTTGTATTTCTGGGAATTTCCAGAAACTTGATGAACGTATTTTCTGGCAGACTTTGACCGTGTGATTCATGGTAGATCTGTTGTTTTTAGACTGACATCTTGACATCTCGTTGTTCCTTGTCATTAATACTACATGTATGAATCATAAAACCACAAAAACAAGTACCAGAACCTTGATTATTTTGGGCTGGAAAGTACCAAGTCGTACTGCCTGGGTTTCTGGAAAACCCAGAAACCGTCTGACACGTACTTTGAAGACATAGATCTGATTATTTGTTTATTGTATGACCAAGAGTTTGATTGTATGTTGTAGTGTTACAAATACACTACACGATCACAGTTAGAGCTAGCCCAGAATCGAATTACACAGAGATTAAAGGCCGGTCAAAATTGACTTCTTGTTAAGCCGGCTGTCAGTGTTCTTGAGCTCAAGAACACCAACAACGACGCTTTCTGTCGCTAAAGACCTACAACGACGGTTTTAATTATTTTATTTTCTGAATATTCCGGAAATTATTTAAAAATAGAAATAAATTATAAAAATTACCAAAAATAGTTTTAAAAATTATTTTAAATTATGAAAAATAATTTCTGACTATTTGAGATATTTTTCATTAATATTTATAATTATTTGAATATTAATGATATTTAATTTATTTAATTAGTATATTAAATAAATTAGAGAAAAATGATTTAATATTATGAAAAATTATTTTAAATAAGAATAATGTATTTAAAAATATTTTGAATTATAAAATATAATTTTTAATATTTTTGGAGAATTTTTATTAATAATTTAATATTAATGATGTTAGATTTATTTAATTATTAAATTAAATAAATAAGTTAAAAATGATTTTAATGATTTAAAAATCATTTTAAATAAGAATAAAGTGTTAAAAAATATTTTGAATTATAAAATATAATTTTTAATATTTTTGGAGAATTTTCATTAATAAATTAATATTAATGATATTAGATTTATTTAATTATGATATTAAATAAATGAATTAAAAATAGTTTTATTAATTTAAAAATCATTTAAAGATGACAAAAATAATTTAAAAGTATTTTAAGTTATAATTAATGACTTTTAATAATTTGATAATAATTAAATTAATATTTAAATATTAATGGTAATGATTTAAAAATTATTTTAAAAATTATTTAAGTAGAATATAGATGATTTAAAAATATTTTAAGTTTTTAATAATAACTTTAATATTTTGACAAGTATGTTATTAATATTTTTATATTATTAAATATTAATAATGATAAGATTATTTGATAATTAAATAAATTAAAAATGATTTAAGTGTTTGAAAAATTATTATAAATTATAATAATTGTTTATAAATTATTAAAAGCTTCCGGAAAATATTATAAACGATATTTGACTTATCTAAAATAATATTGAAGCTTAGAGACCAAGTTTAATTGACAATCAACGTGTTAATTGTCGGATAGGGTGACCAGAACACCGAGAATGGACCGAAGTCCAACCAGACCGATATAGTTAGACTAGATAAGTGTTTATATAGGTTATAAACACTAATGTGGCTATGTGGTAATGTGTCTAGGAGAAGTTTGACTGTAAAATACAGTGTTATGTGTTATAAATGATTGTGCTAATTGTGAGACCGATATTATTGAATATAGGTCTTACGAACGCAGTTAATTATATTGTGTAGCTGTAATCAACGCGAAAGGCAAGTTTCCTAACTCAATCTTGAGTTATATTCATTCAATTATTATAATGGTTAATTATTGCTAATTATACCATATCTAGGGAATTTATTGTTGATTATTCGCAGTTAGTGCATAATTAAAATTCAAATTGAATTACTGATTCAGAAAATATATATTCATAGAATTACTATTGTTGGATATTTATATCTGTAGAAACTAATATTGACATTACAGATAATTTCTGTTTATTGTCAAATTATATTGAGAAATGTCTTAGCTAATTATTCTGGCTAGACGAATATTTGTTAGAACTTGATAAATACGAGAAGAGAAATCAATTGTTATTGATAAATCGATGCCAATTATTTCGGCTAGATCGATAAGTAGATAGAATTTGAAATCACAGTATTTCGTTGTTAGATCAAAATCTTGATTCTGAAATTGAGAAGAACAACCTTTTATATAAAGGGAACATTTTAGGTCGTATATTCGACCATTGCACGCTGTTAAGTATTATGCATAATATAGGGTACAAGGAGTTGGCCGGCTCTAAGTACTTGCAGAGGGGTATGATTTAATCTTTATGGTTATCTGATACTCTTGCGTATGTATCAAAGTAAATATTTGATAGATACCCGAGAAAATAAGTTCAAAGATCTGGTGAGATCACTCAGCATAAATCTGGAAAATATTCTACTTTGTTATTGCGTAGAATTGATTCTTGTTTATTCAATAGAATATCGTAGAAACTTTGAAAGCGTTGTACTATTTCATTATCAGATTATTGCGTTGTCTAGAATACGAGAAGACTTGTTATTGATTAACGACTTGTTCAACTATTCCAACGTTCACCGAACTTTGGTTTCATTCTATCAAAATAGATAGTCTGTTTTTATTGATTCGTATACATTTATTGTATGTCTTAACTTGCGGGGCAAACTTGTTGCTCACCCTTGCTATAAATAAAACTTTTCAGCTAGGGACGAAGTTGCAGAAGGTGCTGCGAAGAAGAACAAGGGAAAAGGCATAGTAATAAATTAGTTATGATGAATAATATTATTATGTTATATTGTAAGCCCTTTTTGTTTATCTAAGGGGTATGTTTATAATTTTAAGGTTAGCAAACCTGGGACTTATGTATTAATAACTTATGTTAATGACTTATGTATTCTTATTTATATATAAATGGGTAGTTAAATGGTATTATATTGTGGATCGTGAACACCAAACTCGGGGGTCAGGTAACCCGGATTTGGGGGTGTCACAGGTTAATTTCTTATTACAGTCTTTGAGGGAACGATACTTTACTTACTATTATATTATTTGTTGATCACGTATACTTGCGTGTTGTGTGTAATTAGATTTTACCCAACAGGCGCCAAGGTCAGTGCTTTGGGCGGCGTTGTAGCGCCGGCCCTGAGCCTCAGACAATTTGACAAATTGATTTCTTCTGTGAATTTTTTGGGCTCATAACTTATTCATTATAAGTCCGAATTGGCTCGTTCAAAAGCCGTTAGCTCACAAATCACATTCACTACGATTTCATTAGAAAATAATTCATTTTCGAATCTTTTAACTCGGAATTCACCAACTAGTTAGTTATAATCATTCGTTCTATACGTTATGCTATTTTTTATATATACTAGTATCGTACATCGTATCATACTCGTATTCATTGCTTCGTATAATACTCGCTATTATACGATCATCATTCATTCATTCTTTACTTTTCTTAACATTCTTAAATTTAGTATGCAGGAGACAAACTGTTGTCATAACTGAAATATTATTACATAATTCATCCTTCGTTATTATTCTACCATTACGTATTTCTCGGAAGTTCAAAAATAATTCCTGAGCAGAAATGTATGGATAGTGTTTTTCAGAAAATTTTTCGAAAAGCTTTTATTTTCGTCTTGGAAATTCAAACACTTTAATTCCTTCACGTAGCCAAAATACTACGATATTCCAATACAGTTAGGTTATAGAACAACCTTCATCTTACTAACACATAATAATAACATTTAATATAATTTTATTCCTTATTTAATTAAATAAAATTATTTTACAATTAATCCGATTTTCCCGGTCGTTACATTCTTCCCCCCTTATAAGGATTCTGTCCCCAGAATCTCGCTATACATTACACAAATAATTGATGGTAATTCTTCTTCATCTTTTCTTCAAGTTCTCACGTTACTTCTTCGGCATCGTGGTTCTTCCATAACACCTTTACCGAAGGTATAACTTTGTTCCTCAAAACTTGTTCTTTTCTATCAATGATTTGAATATGCACTTCTTCATACATCAAGTCCTTCTCAATATGAAAAGGTTCATACTCTATTACGTGCTTATAATCTGTCTTATAAGGACGTAACACGGATACATGGAACACATTATGTATTCTTTCTAAGTCCGGAGGTAACGCTACCATGTAAGCTACCTCTCCTACCCTTTTTAATATCTCAAAAGGTCCTATAAACCTTTGACTTAACTTTCCCTTCTTCTCAAAGCGTATCTTTTCTTTCTAGGGAGATACTTTTAGAAATACGTACGAGCCTACTTCAAATTCTCTGTTCGCTCGATGCGAATCTGTATACTTCTTCTATCTGTCTTGAGCTGTTACCAGACGCATTCACATCAGCTTGACTATATCCATAGTCTGCTGCACCAATTCAGGTCCTAGCATTCGGTGTTCTCCCACTTCATCCCAACACAATGGTGTTCTACACTTCCGTCCGTATAAAGCTTCGTAAGGTTGCATGCCTATGCTCGAATGATAATTGTTGTTATACACAAACTCTACTAACGGTAGATGATCATCCCAACTACCCTTAAAATACATGACGCAAGATCTCAGCATATCTTCTAGCATCTAAATTGTCCTCTCGTTTTTCCCATTCATTTGTGGATGATAAGCCGTACTCAACTTCAGCTGTGTTCCCATCTGTTCTTGTAGACTCCTCCAAAAGTTCGATGTGAATCGTGGATCGCGATTTGACACTATCGAAACTGGTACTCCATGTCAGGAAATAACTTCCTTAACAAAAAGTTTAGCTAACTGATCTAAGTTATACTTAACCCTTATTAGCAAAAAGTGAGCCGACTTCGTCAACCGGTCCACTATTACCCAAATAGTGTCATACCCCTTCTGAGTAATTGGTAGTCCCACCATAAAGTTCATCGTGATATGCATCCACTTCCACTCTGAAATCTTTAATGACTGTAACAAGCCACTAGGTCGCTGATGTTTGACCTTAACTTTTTGACAAGTCAAGCACCTACTCACGTATTTTACCATCTCCCTCTTCATGTTCGGCCACCAAAAACTCTGTCGAAGGTCTTGATACATCTTAGTGCTACCAAGATGAATCGAGTACCTCGAACTATGAGCCTCTTGTAACACTTCCTCCTTTAATTCCGTCTCATTCGGAACCCAAATTCTTCTTTCAAATATTAATAATCCCTCATTATCAAGACTATACTTTAACTCTTTTTCATCGATTAGCTACTTCTTCATCTGGTTACATTCCTTATTTCTGAGTTATACCTCCTTGACTCTATATACAATGGTAGATCGAATCTTCGTTGTAAACAGTCTCTGTCCCGACTCACTCGGTAACCTCACCTCTAACTCCATCCTAGCCATCTTTGTTATCTACTCAGTTTGAGTTGTTAACATAGATAACTTCTCCCGACCCTTCTAACTCAAGGCGTCGGCCACTACATTAGCTTTTCCTAGGTGATACAGGATATCGCAATCGTAATCCTTTATCAACTCCAGCCATCTCCTTTGTCTCATATTTCAATCCTTTTATGTGAAGATATATTTTAGACTCTTATGGTCCGTGTATATCTCACATTTCTTTCCATATAAGTAAAGCCTCCATACCTTCAAGGAAAACAGTACCGCGACTAGTTCCAGATCATGAGTAGGATAAACTTTCTCATAATCCTTCAACTGCCGTGATGCATACAAAATGACCTTGCCATGCTACATGAGCAAGTAACCAAGTCCTCTATGCGAAGCATCGCTATAAACTACGAAATTTCTTGTATCATCAGGTAAGGATAATACAGGTGCTTCACTTAACCTTTTCTTCAGCTCCTGAAAACTGTCTTCACATTTCTCTGTCCATACATACTTCACTATCTTCCTTATCAAGTTAGTTAATGGAGTAGCTATCTTAGAAAAATCTTGGATAAATTTTCGATAGTATCCTGCTAACCCTAGGAAACTCCGCACCTCAGTCAGCGTTTTCGGCTATTCCCAACTCATCACTGCTTCCACCTTCGCTAGATCCACTAAAATTCCGCCTCGACCGATAACATAACCTAAAAACTGTACCCTTTCTAGCCAAAATTCACACTTAGTGAATTTTGCAAACAACTTCTCCTTCCTTGGTGTCTCCAACACTAATCTTAGGTGTTCAGTGTGATCTTTTGGCGTCTTAGAATAGACTAGAATATTATCGATAAAACTACGACGAACTTGTCCAAGTATTGTTTGAACACTCTGTTCATCATATCCATAAATGTAGCTGGTGCATTTATCAACCCAAATGACATTACCAGAAACTCGTAATGGCCGTAACGGGTCTCGAATGTCGTATTAGGTACATCCTCCTTTATAACCTTCAACTGATGATACCCCGTTCATAAATCTATCTTAGAAAAATACTTTGCCCCTTTTAATTGATCAAAGAGATAATCGTTCCTGGGCAATGGGTATTTATTCTTTATCATTAACTGTTTAACTCTCGGTAGTCGATACAAAGTCGTAATAATCCGTCCTTCTTCTTCACAAATAGTACCGGTGCTCCCCACGACAAAACACTCGGTTGAATATACTTTCTATCCAACAGTTCTTGTAACTAAACCATCAACTCCTTCATTTCCACTGGCGCCATACGATACGGTGCCCTTAAAATTGGTGCCGCTCCTGGTACAATATCTATTACGAATTAGTTCTCCCTGTCCGGTGGAAGACCCGCCAATTCACTTGGAAATACATCTGCGAATTCATTAACTATAGGTATTTATTTTATCCTTGCTCCCACTCTCTGGGTATCAAAAACATGACACAAATAACCTACACATCCCTTCCTCAACAATTTCCTCATTTGTGTCATAGTAAGACAATATGAACGTCCCAGTGATTTATTACCGCAAAACACTACATGAGGTTGTCTCAACGTTCTAATGTTAACACATTTCTTTTGACAATCTATAATTGCACTATGGTTGAACAACCAATCCATCCCGAGAAATACATCGAATTCTCCCAACTTTATCGGTAACAAATCTACTGATAATTTATAACCCCGTATTTCTGCACAACAACTCCTATGAATATCTTTAACAGGAATTATTTATTCGTTTGCTACCTTGATATTCAAAGGTACATGCAATCTTTTGGGAAGTAATCCTAGTCGTCAAGCAAAATCACATACTATGAAAGAACATCTAGCACCCGAATCAAACAACATATAAGCATTTATATAGTTGATTAGGATAATACCTACAACTACATCCCCTGATGTAACATCGTCTTGGACCGTTATGTTAAAGGTACGGGCCAACGGCCTACCCGTCTGAGCCAGACCACCAATAGCTAACTTACCGCTATTAGCGCCCTTATTCCCATCCGTCCCCTTCTTTGGGCAGTTCTTTGCTATGCGATCGATTGATCCACATATGAAGCATCTATGGTTTTTCTTCAGACTTGGATAGTTAGGTAAAATGTACCCCTCCTATCTATAATTATAACATACAACCTTTCCCTTGAGACAGACTCCTAAGTGAGTCTTCCTACAGTTCTTGGATGCCACCATCCTCTTCTTAGGATCACCTTGTTTCACCCTGGTATTCCGAGAGTTAAATCCCTACCTCTTCTGGCCGTTGCCACTCCCACTAGCTCCTTCCATTTTCACTCTCCCTTCTACCTTATTCTTATTCTTCTTCTCCTTGTGGTATTAGCTTAGAGCCTCATTACCACCTTCGGCAATAATTGCCTTCTCTAGTATGGTCCCAAAAGAATTACTTTGGAACACCGATATCCGCCTATAGAGCCAGGGTTTTAAGCCCTGCTCAAACCTCCTAGCCTTCCTCACCTCAGTGTCCACCTGATGTGGAGCAAACCTCGCCAGTTCATTGAACTTGGAAGCGTATTGGGGAATTATCATTTCCCCTTGTTTCAAGTCTAGAAACCTCATCTCCATCCTCACCTACATACTCACGAAAAAGTAGTTCTCGAAAAAAATCTCCTTGAACCGCGTCCACGTTAGGTTTTCTATCCTAGCCCTAGCCTGGTTTGCCTCCCACTAGAAGTTGGCCATTCCTTTCATCATATAGGTAGCAGAAGCAACCTTTTGCCCCTCATCGACATTTGCAATAACAAATACCTTCTTTATTTCTTTCACCTAAGTCTGGGCTTCTATGGGGTCCGTAGTTCCTTTGAACTCTGGCAGACCGACACTTTTAAAATCCTTAAACGTAGTAACTCGTACTACCCCAGGATTTACGGGTATATTAGCCCCATTCCTATTAAAAGCAGCCGTTAATAAATTAATGAACTCTTGCATTGGATTAATCGGTCCTCCTTCCAGTTGATTTACATTGGCATCTTGATTTTGTTGTCTTCTTCTTGGCGGCATTTTCTGTTAAGATAAATAACACATCATTATTACTTTCTTCTTCTTGTTATTAGTTATTATTCATTATTAAACAATAACTTCAAACTCATTGCACAATATGTTCCATAAAAGACTTATATTGATTTGCTTCTTGTAGTATAATACTACATCATTCATTATTACACAGCCTTAGCTGATTACATTACTTTCCCGTAATTGGTTTTCAAAAATTGGGATTTACAAAAGACTACCCTTTGATATACAGAAGAGGATTTTACGTCACTACTAGATACATCATATTTACATACTAACTCTACTATATTCTAGTTAATAGCTAGATTACATTTTCCTTATGGCATTCTCATAATCTGCATTGGCAAGACTGGCTATAATATCTCGGCTGATAGTATGCCAAGTCTGCCCTACCTCTATCGGATACCCAGCCACTTGCTGCTAAAAATACGCATGCAAACTCCTATGAATATAGGACATCCTACCAATCTTTTTCTTCTTAGCCTTTAATTAGCTCTTGCCTGAGCTCAAAGGCCTCCTGTTTCAGCTCGTGGACCTTGTCCTTCACCAAAACTCTCTCGTCATGCTCTTCCTCCCACATTGTCTCCATGCTTTTCTTATCCTCCAGAATTTCATGGACCTCCTCCTTAAGCTCCTTTATGTGACGACCCCAAATCTGGGTCATCTGACCCCGGTTCGGTCATCACGATAAAATACAAACATTCACCTCTAAACAACATACAATAACTAAAATGCGGAAAAATAATAAACGTACGTCGTTCATTCAAAAGGTGTTACTAGTCCCAAGATTCGATAGTGTAACATTCCAGAATTTTAAAATGTAATATTAAATATTTATTGATTTATATAAGTATTTAATGGATATGTTTATTATTGAATAAATAATTGTTCAATTTGAGTTTATGTGGTGTAGTTATTTATTTGTTGAATAAATAATTAAATATTAAATATTAAATATTTATTTGTAATATTAAATATTTATTGAATTATATGGCAAATTGAGTTGATGTGATTTAGTTATTTATTTGTTGAATAAATAATTAAGGAGATAAGAAAATTAATTGTTATGAGATTATATAATAATTGAATTTATTAAGTAAGCTAGAGAGATTATAGTGATTTAAATAAATTTTAATATTTTAAATGGGAAATTGTAATTTAAAATATTAGTTGGTTAAATAAAATCATAATTATAAAAGAATTATAGTTATGTGATATTAAATTATGTGCTAAAGTAATTTAATAGGTTAATATTTTAATTGATTTATTAATTAAAAAAAAGTGTGACTAATAACCTTGCTATAAAGGAGTTATTAAAATAAATTAAAAGAGTGTATTTTAGTTTTGGCCAAACAAGTCTTATTACATATTAAGTCTTTAATATAATTGTGTTTTACCAAACAAGGCATAAGGATTAATGGGTTATATTTTAGTGGTTAGCCAAACAAGCCTTATGGCTTTTGATTTTCAAAAGTTTTTAACTGATGTCAGTTAAGTTAGTATTATATTATATATTTAATATATCTATTATTACTATATACGTTATATTATTATACGTAGTAGAGTTAGGAAGAAAGACTCAGTGAAGAAAAAGAGAAGAAGAAGAAGAAAACTAGAGAGAAATTGAGAGAAATTCTAATAAGTTTTGATAAAGGAATTGGAGAAAAGGAAATGATAATCAAAAGTAGCTATCATCTTCTTAATCAAAGGTAGGAGCTTAACCTTTCTCTTTAAAAGTTTAGTTTTCCTCTTCCCAAAAAGTTCTCTGTGAAATTTTTTACAAAAGATAAATTGTTGTTATGTATATAAGTTGGTATGATTATTGATTATAAGGTTATCTCATGAGTTTATGCATGATTATAGAGAAATTAATTCATGTATGTATGTGTTTTGTGAAGAAATTATATTACAGAGTGTTTATATGAAAAATATACGAGTATGGCTTAATTTAAAATAGAAATTAAGGTTTAATTAGTTGTTAGATTGATATATTGATTATAAAAATTGATAGAGTATGTATAATCATAACTATGATGTTTTGAATTTACTGTTTTGGTTGAAAAACAAAATCACAGTATTGATTTTTATTAAAAATATCAAAAATGGAGTTTTTGCCAAAAATATTGAAATTGAGTATTGTGTATTTGATGTTTAAATTATTTTATGAGTAGAAACATGTTAGAAGTCTTCACAATATGTTTATATGAAGTTTATATGTAAATTACGTGATAATCAGTCTATTAAATTCAAGCTTTTAGGCCAATTTTGGCTTTTTCTTGCACGGTTGCCGAAGCTGTCAGTTGAAACTGTAGTTTCGCGCCGCAGCGCGGCTCCAGCAGTGCATTAGTGGCGCCGCAACACCATCACCATGCCGCAGCGCAGTTTCGTAGTTCATTCACCGCGCCGCAGCTCCGACTCAACGCCGCAGCGCAAACCACAGTGTAAACTGTGGCGCCGCAGCGCGAGTTAGCAGAATGGTCTGACAGTGTACTTTTTGTACACGAAAATTTTAAGAAACATTATCTGATAATAGTAGGACTATAAAATATTGATTTTAGTGTTTCTATACGGTGAATAAATATGTTATTAAGGAGTAACTTGTGTTATAATTTGATTATGTGATTGAATAATCAAACCTACGTGGTGAATGTATTGGTTATGTGATAATGACTAACTATGTCACGATGACATATGTTTAGGGTATTAAAACTCAAGTGGTAAGGGTGTAGCTTGTGCTAAAGGCAAGTTTTCTAACTCTATTTTATAATTGAGCAAGTTTTCTAATCCTTTATCTTATTGAACTATTTAATGTTGAACAAGTTATTCTTGTAATTCAATTTTTGGTTAGCATGCATGACTAGATTTCTATGCATGTTTAATATTCAATTCTAATTAACCTTGGCTTAGTATTGTTCAAGCAAGGTATGTTATAGTATTCAAATTGTATGCTATTAGATTATTCCTAAAGCATAATTTTAGTTACTATGATTAATTCAATTATGATTATTCTATAAGTATAATGTCATGGACTTTATTCAACTACTCCGTAGTTGATGTTCGTTGAATTCCAAATTACCTTGAAAGCTTATCCAAACCAAACTTATATTGGTGTGGACTTGTATTCAAAATACTGAGATGAACAACTCTTTTAATAGAGGTTTACGCTTAGCGTTGAAATGGTTGTGCACAATACATTGTACGAATGGTTGATCCCCCTAAGTACGTGGAGTCCTTATAGTCTTATGACTATTAAAGTTAAAGTTTAAAGATTATTTATAACTGTGGACATGATTCGTGGTCATTAGACCCTCAGTGAATGTTATAACTTTCAGAAAGTTAATAGAATATATTGTTCAGTTCTATTGATACTAATATTGTCAATTGATGTAAAAGTTTAAAGATTTACTTATTGTTATTTCAAGTGGGCCTTGTTTGCTCACTTTTGCCTGTAAAATTTCTTACAGCTAAAGTTGAAACTGGTGACGTACCAAGCACCAATAAGGGAAAAGGAAAGATGAATAAGTGCTGAAGACTTGTAATAGTTTGATAGTTTATTTTCAGACTTTGGTTTAATGATTGTAACGAAGTTAGTTAGTTATCCGCATTTGAATGATTGTTGTTAAAGGTTAGATAACCTGGTAGATTTTATTTAAGTTTAATCCTGTATGGGCAGGTTTTCTTTTATTAATCAATTCTATTATGAATGGGTAGTTAGTAAATGAATGTTTTGATTACGTGAGCACCAAATCTTGAGGAAATGAAGTACCAGGATTTAGGGGTGTCACAAGTTGGTATCAGAGCTTTAGGTTATGAACCTTAGGTGGAGGGGGGGAAGCCTTAGGAAGTAACCTTTGAAAAGATAGTGGAGATAACTCTTATCGAGTTTTAAGAAAGAAGTAATAAAACACTTATGTGTTCATGTGTTTATAACTTATGTGCTCGTGAGTGTCGAGTAGTAATGATTAATAATTAAAACTTTAAAACTTTGTTGTCAGGATAATTATTGTCGGAGAATCCAGTCAGGCTAGGGAGGAGGGACCTCAGATGCCTATAGAGGAGGAGTCTCACGACATTCATGTAGTTTGGGAACAACTACTGCCACGGGAGTCAGCCTCGTTGGTCACAGTAGTTGAGAATAAGGATGATGATGTGGAGACAGACGAGGAGGATCCCGTTGAGTTGCCACAGGAGGATGAGGATGACGAGGATAAGGAGGAAGAGACTCCACTAACCTTGATAGCCGCTCGTATGTACGATGAAGTCTATGATCGCAATGTGGAACTTCAGGATACCGTTGAGGAGTTGCGGGAGATAGTAGCTGAACAACAGATTGCAATGACGTAAAAAGATGGCGAGATCCAGGATCGTGAGGAACGACTGACAAACGCCGAGGAGAAACTAGTACAAACCGAAGGAGAAAAAGAACAATTGATCGAGATGGTTGCTGAACTGAAGAGCAAGTTGAGAGAACAAGCTGCTAAGAGGGCAAGAGCTGAAGATGCATACAAGGAAGCTTATCAACGAACTGGAAGAGCAGCGAGAGACGTGCAGATAAAAAGGATGAAGATGGAAGAGATGGATAAAGTATTTAACATTGCAATTAATCGAGCTCAAGATCAGGTCATGGGATATCCGATTCAGTTTGAGACGCTACCATCATACGTGTTGGATCGCAGAACAATGTTTCGAGTCATGGAGGAGGAACGTGATAGGGCTAAGAAGTATCTCAATATAACATTGTAGCTGTAGTACGATGAGTGAAAGGTTAAATAAGTTGTAAATCCCAAGTCTTATGCAACCTATGGGATATGATTATGATGTTGTCCTGAAACTTTTGTGGTTCAGGAAAGTAATGTAGTTAGAAGAGATGCTATTGTTTTATGTTTTTGAAAAGGTTATGAATAAATAAAAGTTGTTATTTTATTCAAAGTGTTATGTGTTATGTGGTTATGCGTCTTTGCATTGATTACAGGGAGTTAAACAAAGTCACTATTAAAAACAAATACCCGTTGCCAAGAATAGATGATTTGTTTGACCAATTGAAGGGTGCCAAATACTTTTCAAAAATAGATTTGAGAAGTGGGTATCACCAGCTGAAAGTGAGGAAGGAGGATATACCACGAACGACATCCAGAACTTGGTATGGACATTACGAGTTTTTGGTGATGTCTTTTGGTTTAACCAATGCACCTGCTGCGTTCATGGATTTGATGAACAGGGTGTTTAAACCATTCCTAGACAAGTTTGTAGTGGTATTTATCGATGACATTCTAGTGTTTTCCAAGACTCAAGAAGAACACGTGGAACACTTATGTTAGACATTGGACACACTAAGAAGGGAAAAGCTGTACGCGAAATTCTCTAAGTGCGAATTTTGGCTCGACCGTGTACAATTTTTGGGTCATGTTATTGACAGGGATGAGATTTCAGTGGATCCATCAAAAGTGGAAGCTGTAATCAATTGGGAACAACCAAGAACACCGTCAAAAGTGAGGAGTTTCTTGGGACTGGCTGGTTATTATAGAAGATTTATTTAAGATTTTTCTAAGATAGCCACTCCGTTAACAAATTTGACAAGGAAGGCTGTAAAATTCGTGTGCACGGAGAAATGTGAAGAAAGTTTTCAAGATTTGAAGAAGAAGCTAAGTGAAGCACCTGTGTTGACATTACCAGACAATACAGGAAATTTTGTGGTGTATAGTGATGCCTCACACAAAGGGTTGGGTTGTGTTCTGATGCAGAACGACAAAGTTATTGCGTATGCATCAAGACAACTGAGGGATTATGAGAAAGGGTATCCGACTCATGATTTGGAATTGGATGCAGTTGTATTTGCTCTGAAGATATGGAGGCACTATCTTTATGGAGAGAAATGTGAGATCTACACAGACCACAAAAGTCTGAAGTATATCTTCACTCAGAAGGATTTGAACATACGTCAACGAAGGTGGATGGAATTGATAAAGGATTACGATTGTGAGATCTTTTATCATCCGGGCAAAGCAAATGTAGTGGCAGATGCTTTAAGCAGGAAAGGTCGGGAGAAGTTGATGCTGATAACAACTCAGGAGGAGCTCATTTCAGCAATGACAAAACTGGAGTTGGAAATCAAGTTTCCAAAAGAATCTGACGAACAACTATTTCAGTTAGAAGCAGGTCCAACTTTAGTGGACAAGGGGAAGAACGCTCAGTTACAAGATGAAGAATGTGGAAAGATAAAGGAAAATATAGTTGATGGAAGCGGTACGAAATACAAGGTCGATACCGAAGGATTACTACGGTTCGAGGGAAGAATCTGGGTTCCAGCAACACCAGAGCTGAAAGAAGAAATTTTGATCGAAGTTCATAGCTCAAAATATTCAATTCATCCAGGAAGCACGAAAATGTATCAAGATTTACACCGACATTTTTGGTGGCCGAATATGAAAAGGGACGTTGCAGAATGCGTAGCAAAGTGCTTGACATGTCAGAGAGTAAAAGCCGAACATCGAAGACCCAACGGATTACTTCAATCGTTGGAAATACCAGAATGGAAGTGGGAAAACATCACGATGGATTTTGTGGTGGGTCTTCCAACTACTCAGAGAGGATGTGATGCGATTTGGGTAATAGTGGATAGACTGACGAAATCAGCGCACTTTCTACCAATAAAGATTAGATTCAATCTTGATCAGTTGGCAAGATTGTACATTAAGGAGATCGTTTCGAGGCACGGAGTGCCAGTATCAATTGTGTCCGATAGAGATCCGCGATTCACATCAAATTTCTTGAAGAGACTACAAGAATGCATGAGGACACAGTTACAAATGAGTACGGCTTATCATCCACAAACAAATGGCCAAAGCAAAAGAACAATTCAGACATTGGAAGATATGTTGAGAGCATGTGTCATGAACTTTAAAGGAAGCTGGGGAAGAACAATTACCGTTGGTGGAATTTGCTTACAACAACAGTTACCACGCGAGCATCGGCATGCCACCTTACGAGGCATTGTACGGCAGAAAGTGCAGAACTCCACTGTGCTGGGATGAAGTCGGTGAACACCAATTGTTAGGACCAGAACTGGTACAACAAACTGCTGGCGTTGTTAAACTCATCAGGACACGATTAGTAGCAGCCCAAGACAGACAGAAAAAGTATGTTGATCAACACAGACAAGATCGTGCATTCGACGTAGGAACTTTTGTATTTTTAAAAGTTTCTCCTTGGAAAGGGAAAATTCATTTCGGTAAAAAGGGAAAGCTAAGCCCGAGGTTTATTGGACCCTTTGAAGTGCTGCGAAGAGTGGGAGAAGTGGTTTACGAGGGCTCTACCTCCAGGGTTGGAAAACATTCATAATGTTTTTCACATTTCTGTGTTACGACCATATAAACCCGACTATAAACATGTGATCGAGTATGAACCGTTGCAGTTCGAGAAAGATTTGTCTTATGAAGAGATTCCTATCCAGATAGTCGACAGGAAAGAACAAGTGCTCAGGAATAAAGTGATACCTTTTGTGAAGGTGATATGGAGGAACCACAAAGCTGAAGAAGCTACGTGGGAACTCGAAGAGAAAATGTTGAAAGAGTACCCTGAGTTATTTGTTTAATCTGTGTCTTCGATTCTGGGGACATAATCTTTGTAAGTAGGGAAGAATGTAACGAATGATTTGTTTGAGTTGTGATTCTGAGGATAGAATCCTTGTAAGGAGGGAATGATGTAACATTCCAGAATTTTAAAATGTAATATTAAATATTTATTGATTTATATAAGTATTTAATGGATTTGTTTATTGTTGAATAAATAATTGTTCAATTTGAGTTTATGTGGTGTAGTTATTTATTTGTTGAATAAATAATTAAATATTAAATATTTATTTGCAATATTAAATATTTATTGAATTATATGGCAAATTGAGTTGATGTGATTTAGTTATTTATTTGTTGAATTAATAATTAAGGAGATAAGAAAATTAATTGTTATGAGATTATATAATAATTAAATTTATTAAGTAAGCTAGAGAGATTATAGTGATTTAAATAAATTTTAATATTTTAAATAGAAAATTGTAATTTAAAATATTAGTTGGTTAAATAAAATTATAATTATAAAAGAAATTATAGTTATGTGATATTAAATTATGTGCTAAAGTAATTTAATAGGTTAATATTTTAATTGATTTATTAATTAAATAAAAGTGTGACTAATAACCTTGCTATAAAGGAGTTATTAAAATAAATTAAAAGAGTGTATTTTAGTTTTGGCCAAACAAGTCTTATTGCATATTAAGTTTTTAATGTAATTGTGTTTTACCAAACAAGGCATAAGGATTAATGAGTTATATTTTAGTGGTTAGCCAAACAAGCCTTATGGCTTTTGATTTTCAAAAGTTTTTAACTGATGTCAGTTAAGTTAGTATTATATTATATATTTAATATATCTATTATTACTATATACGTTATATTATTATACGTAGTAGAGTTAGGAAGAAAGACTCAGTGAAGAAAAAGAGAAGAAGAAGAAGAAAACTAGAGAGAAATTGAGAGAAATTCTAATAAGTTTTGATAAAGGAATTGGAGAAAAGGAAATGATAATCAAAAGTAGCTATCATCTTCTTAATCAAAGGTAGGAGCTTAACCTTTCTCTTTAAAAGTTTAGTTTTCCTCTTCCCAAAAAGTTCTCTGTGAAATTTTTTACAAAAGATAAATTGTTGTTATGTATATAAGTTGGTATGATTATTGATTATAAGGTTATCTCATGAGTTTATGCATGATTATAGAGAAATTAATTCATGTATGTATGTGTTTTGTGAAGAAATTATATTACAGAGTGTTTATATGAAAAATATACGAGTATGGCTTAATTTAAAATAGAAATTAAGGTTTAATTAGTTGTTAGATTGATATATTGATTATAAAAATTGATAGAGTATGTATAATCATAACTATGATGTTTTGAATTTACTGTTTTGGTTGAAAAACAAAATCACAGTATTGATTTTTATTAAAAATATCAAAAATGGAGTTTTTGCCAAAAATATTGAAATTGAGTATTGTGTATTTGATGTTTAAATTATTTTATGAGTAGAAACATGTTAGAAGTCTTCACAATATGTTTATATGAAGTTTATATGTAAATTACGTGATAATCAGTCTATTAGATTCGAGCTTTTAGGCCAATTTTGACTTTTTCTTGCATGGTTGCCAAAGCTGCCAGTCGAAACCGCAGTTTCGCGCCGCGGCGCGACTCCAGCAGTGCATTAGTGGCGCCGCAGCGCCATCACCACGCCGCAGCGCCATCACCACGTCGCAGCGCGATTTCATAGTTCATTCACCGCGCCGCAGCGCCGACTCAACGCCGCAGCGCGAACCATAGTGTAAACTGTGGCGCCGCAGCGCGAGTTAGCAGAATGGTCTGACAGTGTACTTTTTGTACACGAAAATTTTAAGAAACATTATCTGATAATAGTAGGACTATAAAATATTGATTTTAGTGTTTCTATACGGTGAATAAATATGTTATTAATGAGTAACTTGTGTTATAATTTGATTATGTGATTGAATAATCAAACCTACGTGGTGAATGTATTGGTTATGTGATAATGACTAACTATGTCACGATGACATATGTTTAGGGTATTGAAACTCAAGTGGTAAGGGTGTAGCTTGTGCTAAAGGCAAGTTTTCTAACTCTATTTTATAATTGAGCAAGTTTTCTAATCCTTTCTCTTATTGAACTATTTGATGTTGAACAAGTTATTCTTGTAATTCTATTTTTGGTTAGCATGCATGACTAGATTTCTATGCATGTTTAATATTCAATTCTAATTAACCTTGGCTTAGTATTGTTCAAGCAAGGTATGTTATAGTATTCAAATTGTATGCTATTAGATTATTCCTAAAGCATAATTTTAGTTACTATGATTAATTCAATTATGATTATTCTATAAGTATAATGTCATGGACTTTATTCAACTACTCCGTAGTTGATGTTCGTTGAATTCCAAATTACCTTGAAAGCTTATCCAAACCAAACTTATATTGGTGTGGACTTGTATTCAAAATACTGAGATGAACAACTCTTTTAATAGAGGTTTACGCTTAGCGTTGAAATGGTTGTGCACAATACATTATACGAAGGGTTGATCCCCCTAAGTACGTGGAGTGCTTATAGTCTTATGACTATTAAAGTTAAAGTTTAAAGATTATTTATAACTGTGGACATGATTCGTGGTCATTAGACCCTCAGTGAATGTTATAACTTTCAGAAAGTTAATAGAATATATTGTTCAGTTCTATTGATACTAATATTGTCAATTGATGTAAAAGTTTAAAGATTTACTTATTGTTATTTCAAGTGGGCCTTGTTTACTCACTCTTGCCTGTAAAATTTCTTACAGCTAAAGTTGAAACTGGTGACATACCAAGCACCAGTAAGGGAAAAGGAAAGATGAATAAGTGCTGAAGACTTGTAATAGTTTGATAGTTTATTTTCAGACTTTGGTTTAATGATTGTAACGAAGTTAGTTAATTATCCGCATTTGAATGATTGTTGTTAAAGGTTAGATAACCTAGGAGATTTTATTTAAGTTTAATCTTGTATGTGCAGGTTTTCTTTTATTATTCAATTCTATTATGAATGGATAGTTAGTAAATGAATTTTTTGCTTACGTGAGCACCAAATCTTGAGGAAATGAAGCACCATGATTTGGGGGTGTCACAGATAACCTTAATAAAGTCTTACAAACATACTCTATAATAATAATTAGGGTTCATATTACATAACAGTAATTTAAACTAAGCACAAAATAAACTCTGCTTCTCACAACAATTCTACATCTTTCCTTTACCCTTGTCCTTTCCTGAGGTCTTGGGCTTAGCTGCAATATAATTCATGATATAGCAAGGATGAGCAACAAGTTTTCTCAACAAGTTTAAATACAACAATAAGGATATATCATGATGAATGGAAAAATATCTGGCAATGGATTCAACAATATGAATATCGCAAGCAAAGATAATGATTGCTTTTAGAATAACTGCTAGTCCAATAGACTTTGAAATATAACATTCTGATGGAATCAATAGCTAATTGACCTTTTGGTTGCTGGCTACATATTAAGTACTTGAGGGGATCAGCCTCGCGTACCCTATGTGTATGAATAACATTTATATCTGATCTGTTGTACCTTATATTAGATACCTGGGGTACTCCTCTATCATAAAAGGGGTGTTCTTTCAGTCTAAGAATCCTTACCATCAATTGGTTTGGATAGCTTTTATAAAACTTCATAGGATTGTCTGATCGGACTAAGGTTCAGACTTTATTTACCATAATTCAAGAATTTTTGAACTTTAAATGATGTACTAGTGCAAGACTGTATGAACTCAAGTGCACTAAGTGCGAATATCAATAATATCGATGTGGAATAATTGTAAGGAAATTAAACCACTTAATAGCAAGCTTGGAAATAAGATTCAAGCTTAACTGAATAACTTTCAATTCAACAATATCATGCTCAATGCAATATGAGAAGTATAGGAAAACTTTCACAAACTCAAAGTTGTGTAAGTTAGGAAACTTGCAACATAATAAATTCAGATACTTGCTCAATATAATTTAGGGTAAGTTTAGGGAAACTTGCTTAACAAAAGTAGGGTTCAAGGAACTTGCTCAATAAAAGTAGCGTTCAAAGAACTTGCGTAAACATATACCTATTTGCACAAAATAAAGGTAGTGCGTAAGGTTTAGATACTTGCCTGTTTGCTCAGCTACAATATAATATTAGCTTTAACTAATTAACTTGCGTTGAAACGACCTAACATTAACAATTTAGTCTTTCAATTAGTACGTGTAAACTAAGATGAGTCCACACTTAAAAGAAACAAGTCATCACATAGCATGCTTCTCAACACATTATATGACATATTGGTCACACCTTACAACGTAAGTAATCATATAAGCATGCCTTAATACCTCAGACCAAAAACAGATCATCTTGGCAAGATTGCAGGACGACACAGCTGCGCCTCGTCCAGGCTGCGCCGTCCCTTTGCCAGACCAAGATTGAGCTTCTGCACTTCCTGACTTCAGTCCAACTCTAACACACTAATAACACATAACATTTAACATACATACATGCTAGAGTTTCACATATAAAACATGATCATACTTGAATTCATTCCCACAAGTTTAGCTTACAAGTTATATGCCATTAAAATGTACAAGGTCATGTAATCATCATGCTTTGTGGCATGGTTAAACAATACTCAGTAGTCATGCTTGTATATAGACAACACATGTATACTTTACTCACATAGTTCATATTCTAGAAATTTCCTTTTCTTTATGACTATGTGTGCCTAAGTGAAAACCATACCTTAACCAAACGATGTTCATGTCAATATGACTATATGCATAATGAATCCTAATACACATACTTGAATGGGCATAACATACTTTACTCATTACTTGATGATATTAGCTTCCTCATTCTAACTTTCTTTGAATTTAACACCAAGTCAACTTAGCCAATTTAAGGCATCTTAACATGTAATTCTCATGCATTTACAACATATAATAAAGTCACATATTCATGCTCAAATGGTCAGAGTTTACAAGATAAAAGTTTTGGTCAAGTTCACTTTGAAAAGCCTTAAGTTTTTTATCTTTGAAATAATTTTAACTTTCAATCATGTATGCTAGTGTGTTCAATCACTTTAGTCTTACATTTCATGTCAATATAAACCATATTAACATACTCATAAAGTCAGAATGCTCACACAAGGTGTTCGGGACAAAGTTCACTTTTGAAATCACAAATCTTATTTCAAAACCATAAGTGTTATGTCAAACATTGATATACTTGTTCATCCTACATGCATGTGCTTACATGTGCATTTTAAAATAGTTTACAAGCTTGTTTTACCACGTACTAACAAGTTACCATGAACAAAAATTGAGCAGCAAACATCAGGTATGGTGCAGGTTTGGCGCATCTGTGTTGCACCCTAGTACAAATAGGGCGCAGCTGCGCCATGCCTGAGATAAAACTGAATTCGGGTTACGATGCAGCTGCGCTGCACCCTAGTATAAATAGGGCGTAGCTGTGCCATGCCTGCATCAGAGACAACAAGGTTACTCTGTTTTGCAGATCCTTAACCAACCTGATCCCTTTTAGATTAAACATCCTCCAATCCATCAATTAAGAGTTCAAACATGTAGACATATATCATAAACATCTCATGGCATGTTAATTCACATTGATTAACAAGGAATTCAAGAAATTCCTAAGAATTTGACAACACTCAACTAAGAACACAATTAGAGTTTATACCTTATTAGGCTTGAAATGAACTCCTCACACACTGAGTATACTCTTACAATTGTTCAACAACTTAGAACCTCCAATATCAGACTTAACAAACAACCAAAAACTAAAAATTGGCCTACTATTTATAGAAGAACTCTGGACTAGATATTCACATTACACTAAGGTTGAATTCCAGGTGTAATGGAGAAAAACAATGGTTATTAAAGAGTGGTTGAGCAACCCACCCATCATCCATTGGCCTAGAAATCATTACCTATGTTTAGCCAAATGCAAGTTACGTAAACTAGCTTTGTCCACTGTTCATGTACTATAGTGACACTCATTTTGGGACAAATAGAGAAATCTCAGCAACTAGCTTGATTAAGGCTTTGTTTGGACACTATAATTCCCATAATGTAATATAAATGTGTAAATGCCACAATACAAGGAAATTTGAGAATTATTTATGTACTCATATTATATAACCTATGTACATTAAATACACACAATAAAATAACACAGTTAAATATTATTGTCCGGGTAATTCTATAATTATCTCTACTACTCACATAGCCATATTATAACATTATTTAATATTATATATTCAGAGTGCACACATAACATCTCTTCCAATTTCTGGAATACACAAATATTTAATTATCTCTGTTTAACAATCACTTATGATTTTATTGCACTACTTGATACTTCATATCATTAGAATGTATTCTTATTATATGATTCTAAGAATGTCACACATTATACTAATGTTCCAATTCATTTTCTATAGCAGAACTAATTTTTCTATGTTTGGACACTGGCGCAGCTGCGCCAATTTGTACTGTTGGGAGGGCGCAGCTGCGCCGGTCCCTGACAGTGCCAAAATAGGTTAGCTTCAAGCCAGTCCCAATTCCTATCACCACATACGTTTCATATGGGATGATTTAACTTCTATAATGGTGATATACCCACGATTGATATAACTCAATATGTTCAACTCTTGCTACTATATTCAAATAAATTGAATATTTAATTATTAAGAATCCTATCAATTTCTTGATATTAAAAACCTTTGGGTTAATCCACTAATTTAAATAACTATTAGTAACTCCTTTTAATCATTTCATAGATTTACATAACCATATAAGGTTTAAATAAACTCACAAAACTAACTCATAAAAATTAAATCATATATTTAATTAATAAGGAGTTTCAAATTCGTGGTCGTTACATCCCTCCCCCCTTATAAAAATTCCGTCCTCGGAATTGCAAAAATAAGGTTATTCAAATAAAAACGGATAATTCACTCTCATTTTCTCTTTTAGCTCCCATGTAACTTCTTCTACTGCGTGATTCCTCCAAAGAATCTTAACGGAATGAATAATTTTATTCCTCAACTTTTGTTCCTTCCTATCTAGTATCTGGACATGAACTTTCTCGTATGATAGGTCTTTCCCGACTTGAATTAGTTCATAGGAGATAACATGCTTATAGTCAGGTTTATACGGTCGTAATACTGACACATGGAACACGTTGTGAATGTGGTCAAGTTCAGGAGGTAATGCTACCTCGTACGCCACTTCACCGACTCGCCTCAAAATCTTGAACGGCCCTATGAACCTAGGGCTTAACTTCCCCTTCTTCCCGAAATGAATCTTCCCTTTCTAGGGAGATACTTTCAGAAATGAATAGCTTCCTAATTCAAAATCTATCTTCTTGCGATGTAAATCCGCATACTTCTTCTGGCGATCTTGAGCTGCTACTAGCCGGGCTCTTGTCACCTTGATGATTTCTACTGTCTGTTGTACCAACTCTGGTCCCAACAGTTGATGCTCTCCAACTTCGTCTCAGCATAAGGGCGTTCTGCATTTCCCCCCATACAGTGCTTCGTACGGTGGCATTCCATTACTGGCGTGATAACTATTGTTATATGCAAACTCTACTAATGGAAGATGATCCTCCCAACTACCCTTGAAGTCCATCACACAAGCTCGGAGCATGTCTTCAAGTGTTTAAATTGTCCTCTCACTTTGCCCATCGATCTGCGGATGATACGTGGTACTCATTAGTAGTTGTGTCCCCATTCTTTCTTGAAGACTCTTCCAGAAGTTTGAGGTGAATTGTGGATCTCTATCTGATACAATAGATACCGCCACCCCATGCCTCGAGATAATTTCCTTGACATATAATTTGGCTAACTGGTCCAAACTATACTTAATCTTAATCGGCAAAAAGTGAGATGCCTTAGTAAGACGCTACAATTACCCATATATCGTCGTGCCCTTTTTACGTTGCTGGAAGTCCCACCACAAAGTCCATTGTGATGTGCTCCCATTTCCATTCTAGAATTTCTAATAGTTGTAATAACCCGCTTGGTCGTTGGTGCTCTGCCTTGACTCTCTGACAAGTTAGACATCTACTTACGCATTCCGTAACCTATCTCTTCATGTTTGGCCACCAAAAGTGGTGACGCAAATCTTCATACATCTTCGTGCTTCCTGGGTGTATCGAATATCTCGTACTGTGCGCTTCTTGCAAAATCTCTTCTCTTAGTTCTGGAACTATCGGTACCCAAATTCGTCCTTTAAATCTTAGCAGTCCCGTGCTATCAACCTTAAATTTCAATTCATCACCTTCAGTCAATCGCTTCTTGATGTTATTGCAATCTTCGTCCTTTTCTTGTGCCTCTTTAACCTTATCCAATAAAGTCGGGCTTTCTGTTACCGTAAATAATTGCTCGTCGGTCTCCATCGGATACTTAATCTCCAAGTCTAGTCGTTCGAAATCTTTCACCAATTCTTCCTGAATGGTCAACTTCAATAACTTCTCTCTGCCTTTTCTGCTCAAGGCATCTGCCACTACATTTGCTTTGCCTGGATGGTACAGAATCTCACAATCATAATCTTTGATCAATTCTAACCATCGGCGCTGCCTCATATTTAACTCACTTTACGTGAAGATATACTTCAGACTCTTGTGGTCCATATATATCTCACACTTCTTGCCAAACAAATAATGCCTACAAATTTTCAAGGCGAAAACTACTGCTGCTAACTCCAGATCATGAGTCAGATATCCCTTCTCATAATCTTTCAGCTGACGTGACGCGCACGTAATGACCCTGCTGTGTTGCATCAGTACACAGCCAAGTCCCTTATGCGACACATCACTATACACGATAAACCCTCTCGTGTTATCCGGTAAAACCAACACAGGTGCTTGACTAAGCCTCTTCTTCAATTCTAGGAAACTTTCTTCACACTTCTCCGTCCAAACAAACTTAACTGTCTTCTTGGTAAGATTGGTCAACGGTGATGCTAATTTAAAAAAATCCCGAATAAATCTTCGATAGTATCCCTCCAATCCTAAGAACCTCCTGATTTCTATCGGCGTCTTCGACTTCTCCCAATTGATAACCGCTTCTACCTTCGTTGGATCCACCGAAACACCATTTTTATCGATAACATGCCCTAAAAATTGCACTCTCTGCAACCAAAACTCACACTTAGAGAATTTCGCATACAACTTCTCCCTCTTTAATGTCTCCAACACTATCCAAAGATGCTCGGCGTGTTCTTTCTCCGTCTCTAAATACACTAGAATGTCATCGATGAATACGACAACAAACTTATCTAAATACTGTTTGAATACTCTATTCATCAAATCCATAAATGCTGTTGGCACATTCGTCAATCCAAATGACATAACCAGAAACTCAAAGTGTCCATACCGAGTTCTGAATGCCGTCTTTGGAATGTCCTCCGGCCTCACTTTCAGTTGGAGATAACCGGTTCTTAAGTCAATCTTTGAAAAGTACTTTGTCCCCTTCAACTGATAAATAAATCGTCTATCCTGGGCAAAGGGTACTTGTTCTTAACGGTGACTTTGTTCAACTCTCGGTAGTCGATACAAAGTCTTAGCGACCCATCTTTCTTCTTCGCGAATAAGACTGGTGCTCCCCATGGTGATACGCTCGATCGAATATATCGCTTATCTACCAACTCTTGTAATTGAGCCATTAGTTCTTTCATCTCTATTGGTGCCATACGATACATCGCTTTGTATACCGGTGCTGTCCCCGGTGCCAAATCAATAACAAACTCAATCTCTCTATCTGGTGGCAATCCCGAAATCTCGTCTGGGAAGACATCAACAGTAATAACCTGATATTTTTTTATATAAATAAATGATGAATTTTGCATATAAATTGTTTTTTATTTTAAAGATGAGAATATGTGTCAGGTAATGTGTATGTTTATATGTGATAAAATTTATTTATTACATGAATAATTTCAAATAATTTTATTTTAGAATTATTGATCATTATAAAATATATTCTTATAATAATTAATTTTATTGAAGTAATGTCCTTATTATTTATTTTCCATGAAAATATGAATTTTATATTTTTTAAATAATATATGAAATGATTATTGGTATTATTATAATTATTATTTTAGTATAAGAATTTTAGTTCAGATTATTAAGTTAATTATTTTAACTTAATTATTAATGTTGTCTATGAAAAATAAATCAGATATGGAATCCAAACCCTAAATTTAGGTATTGATCAAGGAATGAGAATAATAATATAATATTAATTATATTTTAATTTTTTAGTGCTATAAATATTTATTGTAAATGTGTAGACTGACAATGGTTAGTCAATTATAGTGAATAATGTCAAAACCTTAGTATTACTGTCATATACCATAACTGGAAACTCAAAACTGGAGTTTAAGGTAGGTCAGAAATAGTATTATATGAATTATGTTGTATATTATAGAATTACTGTTAATTAGGAAAAACCCTAATTAATATTCGAAAACCCTAATTTGCTAAAATTAGAAACCCTAATTGCTAAAATTAGAAACCCTAATTACTATTTTAGTAAATTGAATTGTTAAATTAGGAACCCTAATGATAATTAAGGAACCCTAATTATTTAAACCCTAATTTCTTATTTAAAACTCTAATTTTAATTAGTGTGTTTTAATTAAAATTTTTATTACATTTTAATCTTAATTGTTCAAACCCTAAAAATTAATTAGGAAACCTTAAGGTTTAAAATCTAGTGATTAAACCCTAGATTTAAGTACCTTAGACAAGAATACCCTTAAAATTGATAACAAAATTACCATTTTACCCTTTTTGTCCCATTTGGTGAATTATTGTTAGGAAATCTTGCCAAATCTTGCCAGCCACCCTAGTCTAAGCTATGATTAACTATAATTTCCAGCAAAACAGGTTCAATTCATCAGCCACATGCATTGTATACAAGTTTATATAAGGAACAAGAGAGAGAAAGTGCACATTTAGCCTAAATTGTTCATAACTCTCTTACTAAAACTTCTCTATCTAAAACCTCTGAAATTCATTGCTAATATCGGTCACAAATCAAGCCCCACGACTTCCAATAACAGATCATAAGCCAAGAAATCAGAATTGGTACATAAAGAGGTAAACCCTAGCCATGAAATCTGACCTTTGATCTGTCGTTAAATGTTAAGTTTGTTGTGTTAAATATGTTGTACGGAGTCTAATTAAGTGATCTGGGTTGATAGATGTTAGATCCATAACATCTATAGGCTCAGATCTAGAATTTTAGAAAAACTGGAAAATTTTGCTTTTGGTGTCTGACAGTGAATGTCGGGCCCTGTAGATCTCTGCATGTTTTTGATTTTTGAGGTTTTAAAGTTGTAATCTGTAGTCTGATATATGGTCTTTGATCTGGATCAGGAATCAAGCTTATATCTGGTCTAGATTGCATGTTATTTATGGTCAAAAGCCGTTGACCGGCCATGACTGGGCGTTTCAGGGTAACCTAGAAACTGCCCAGAAACGGCCTGACAACGCTTTTGATCAACTAGATCTGTCAGTGTATTGATGTTTTGGTTCTGTTGTTATAATATAATGGTAGCTTGGTATAAGTACTACATGATTATGCCTTAAAATATCCTTAAAAAAAATAAATAAACGAATTGATTTTTATGGCTGGTCAAAATAGGTAGCATGATCACAGATCCGGTTTTCTAGGCAACCTAGAAAACCCATGGCCATGTGTTCTGACATGGTTTGACCAGAGATTAGAAGTTGATTCGGTTGATGTTTTATTGATGTTATGTAATAGATCTATAGATCTACATGTTGGCTACACACTGAAGCTTATATATCATAAAAACATTACAATCCTAGCATGTAGTAGAGGTTGGAAAGTGGCACCCTAGACTGTTCTTCATTTTTGGGTAACCCAGAAATGAAGAACATGTCTGACAAGCTTTTTGGATTCATCTTATCTTACTGTTGTGGCATGTTTTAGCTATACTCTTTGGTTGTGGTTGTAGTACTGCATCTCTACTATAACTCTAGCATCATTGCAAGCCCATAAATCGATTGGAACATATAATTAAGTATGGTCAAACCTAGCATCCTCGAATCTGACTTGAAGGTTCTAGGCTTGGCCAAGAACACTTTCAGCGACAGTTTTGTCACTTAATGTACCTTTAGCTACAGACTGTGTAATTTTAATTAATTTAATTTCTAAAAATTAATTATTTTAATTAAATAAATAAAGAAAAATAGTTTTCAATTATTAAAAATAAATAATAAATTATTAAAAATTATTTTAAAGTCCGAAAATTAGTTTTTATTAATTTTTAATATATTTCATAAATAATTAATATTTTTGAAATAATAAAGGTATTTAATTTATTTAATTATTATATTAAATAAATTATTTAAAAAAATAATTTTTGTACATGAAAAATCATTTAAAATTATATTATGGTATAATAAAATATTTTAAGTTATTTTTAATGACTTTTAATATTTTGTGACGAAATTCATTAATAAATTAATATTAATGGTAATTTAGTTATTTAATAAATGAATTAAATAAATAAATTAAAAATGATTTTATTATATTAAAAATTATTTAAAATAATAATAAGGTATTTAATAATATTTTAAGTTATAAAACATAACTTTTAATATTTTAAGACAAGTTTCATTAATTACTAAATATTAATGATATTAGATTTATTAAGTAATTATATTAAATAAATTAATTAAAATGATTTTAATATTATAAAAATTATTTTAAATGAAAATAAATAATTTAAAAATATTTTAAGTTATAAAATATAACTTTTGATATTTAAAGGTAAATTACATTAATAATTTAATATTAATGATATTTGATTTATTTAATAATTATATTGAATAAATAGATTAAAAATGGTTTATTGATTTAAAAATCATTTATAAAGGATATAAATGAAGTAAAAATATTTGAAGTTATAATAAATGGCTTTTAATATTTTGATGAATAATACATAAATATTTAAATATAAATTGTAATTATTTAAAAATAATTTTTAATACTTTAAAAATCATTTAAGGGTAATATTAACACTTTAAAAATATTTTGAGTTATTATAAATAACTTTAATATTTTGGCAATGGTTTCATTAATAATTTAATATTAATTAAATATTAATGATAATAGAATTAGTTAATATTTAAATCATTTAATAATGATACCGATGTTTGAAAAATCATGATAAATTATAATAATTATTAAAAATAATATGACTGATATTTTCAGTTATTGAACTACATGATAGAGTTTGAGACTCGATAAATACCCGATAAAGTCGTCGGTACACCGAAATATTTTAAAAATTGATCTGGACTTAGATAATTGGACTAGATACGTGGTTGTTAGGATTTAATGGCTGCTAGACATATGTAACAATGTGATTAGGTAATGTGATGACTGGAAATAGCAGTACTATATGATATGATATAATATTCTAATCAAACGAATGCTCTAATTAATGATAGGTTTCGGTAAAAAAGATTAAGCTAAGTTGCGTTATTATAAGCAGCAACTTAGGCAAGTATCTGAACTATTCTTTACATTGTGCAAGTATCCTAACTTTGCATTTACTTTATGCAATGGACATGAGTAAGAAAGTTTCAGAATCATATTATTGTGTCAGATTATTAACTCTATTGTTATCGATTATGTATCAAATCTTTGTATTCATACAAGTTCTTAAATTATCCAATCATTGTTTATCAATACAGTACTATTGTATAGTTCATATATTTATTTTGTTCTTTAATTCCTATATAGGGTTAGACAAGTGTCCCCACTTGGACAACCATTGTATTTAATCAAATGTTGATACATACTTATTGATTTCAAGTATGTATACATTGACTTGAAAGCCGTCTAAGCTATTTGATTTGGCTAGACATAAACTTAAAAATATTGTTGAACAAGATAGAACTTTATTGTATCCAACCAGATTGTTTTGGTTCGGATTCCCGACTAAGAATGAACATCCCGAACATGGGAAAACTTTTGTGCACCTAAGGTGGATAGAGTGAACGATGATATCGTTCTTGCATGTAGTATTGATCAATACAGGGCATAACAGGATGATCACCCCCGTGCCTGTAAGTTATGACGATTTACAGATGAAGTTCTGTTTAACCTTTTCGAAAATAGAAAACAATGTTCATAGTCTGTTGACAAATCTGCAGTTATAGTCAGTAGATAGTTTCAAAATTTTGATATAGAAGTGATATGTTGTTATTGTTGGTTTAGCTTACTTCACAACTGTTGATTCGTTGTAGAAGTGTCATTCCAAGAAAATATTTAATTCTTTCATCTAATTTATATATTTGTTATTACTTGTTGAGCAATCAAATGCTCATTCTTGATTTAAATGTTTTTAGCTAATTATGATCAACCCGAAGGATCAGCCAGGAATAAGGGGAAAGGAAAGCTGTTTGAATGAATTTTATAATATTCTGTGTAATAGTTAAGGTTTATTAAGATAATGTTATTTATTATCTATGATATAATGAATGTTTAAAGGTCTCGTACATGGGATTTAGACTTTGATATATGTAAATTAAGTTTGATATTTATATTATTGTTATTATTATTAGTATTATTCAGCTCATAGAAATAGTATCGTGAAGCACCGAGTTCGGATTTCAAGTACCTAAATTTGGGGGCATCACATCAATGAAATCCCTTACAATAGGTATCTGACTCAGTTCGCCCTTGACTCATCGAGTATCAACCACATGAGCCAAATAACCTATACAACCCTTCCTAAACAATCTCTGCGCTTGCACCATCGTCAGACAATGAGATTGTCTCGGCGATTTACTACCATAAAATACCACCTTTGACTTATTCGGAGTCGTAAGGTGTACGCACTTCTTCTTACAATCTATAACTGCTTCGTGAACCGATAACCAATCCATTCCAAGAATTACATCGAACTCCCCCGAGTGATTCCTCCCACATTTATTGCACCTCGTACTCTTCTTAGCTTCTCCCCCAAACTTATTACCTCTAGAGGATTGGCTCTCTATCCATTTACGCTTATTGGGGTTGCTGCCTCTGCTGCTTCCCCATTTCTGTCCTTCTTGACCTGCCTTCTTTTCTTATTTGAATCGAGCGATGGCTTCATTGCCTCCTTCGGCGATGATAGCCCTTTCCAAAAGATCAGAGTAAGTTTTAATCTTTAACATAGCCACTACTTTCTACACCCATAGTTTTAGTCCTAATTCGAACCTCCTTGCCTTCCTGGCCTCTGTGTCAACCTGATGTGACACGAATCAGGTTAACTCGTTAAATTTTGTCGCTAACTCTGCGACAGACATACTACCTTGCTTCAGTTCTAGAAACTTAACTTCCATATCCTGCTGCGTATTCTCTGAGAAGTAATTCTCAAGGAATAGCTCCTTAAATCTATCCCAAGGAATAACTCCTTCGCCCTTCGTCATGAAAGTGACAAAACTCGTCTTTTGTGCTTCGGCCACTCGTGCGACCTCAAACACCTTCTCCATCTCTTCTATCTAGATCTGGGCTTCAATTGGGTCCAAGGTTCCTCGGAACTCCGGAGGTCCTACCAATTTAAAGTCCTTAAAGCTAGCCAAGTGTTGTCCTAGCTGCCCTGCTGCTGGCGGGGGTCTGTTTTGCATTGCCTCAGTTAACAGGTTAACAAAGTTCTGCATTGGATCAACATTTTCTCCTCCACCATTGTTAACGGATCCTTCTTCCCTTTGATTTCGCTGAAGTCTCCTAGGCGGCATGATATAAGGAAAAGAAGAAACATTTAGGCTTTATGTGATATGCTATCCATGTTAGAATTAAGAAGTTTTAGACGTCTATCAATCATTTTTAATTTAAATAAACCACTTCAATATCACAATAAAACTCGATGGATTTCCTCATCCCATCACTTACATACACTTCTTGAGTTTTCTACTAAGGTTATAACCTTGGTTTCGTATTCCTAACGTTTATAACCTACAGCTCTGATACCAACCTGCGATGCCCCCAAAATCAAGGTCCTCTGACCCTGGTCATGTAGCATCCCCAAATCCCGGTCCTAATCACCAAGGATCTGGTATACTATTTCTATAACTATTACGGAAGATATAAACATAATTTGTTTATACATTAAACATTTACACATCATTCTCAAGGTCTACAACCTTAACTTAATACATACATTCAATATCTTAAATGTTTACAATACTATTTTTGTCAGAAGATTTAATAAATCTAACTGCACCATAATTTAGTCTTGCACTTTGCCTTTACTTCTGTCTTTACTCGAGCTTTCATCTAAATCTGAAAATTTTATCATGATATAGCAAGGATGAGCAACAAATTTGCCCAGCAAGTTTTAAATACAATGAAGATATATCATGATTGAAAAGAATGAATAAGCTTTCAAGTTTTCAACAATATAATAATTGTGAAATAACATGAATCAAGTTTTCTTAGCTGAATGACCAAGTCAATAAAAATGAATGGTCAAGCATAAACATGAACAGATTAACTGAACCAAATGGTAATGAAGGTGATCAGCCTTTCATACTAGATGAACATTTACAATATGCACAACGTGCGAATCAATAATCAATATAGACGTGAATAATCAACAACAACTATTCACTAACATGCTTTGAACATACAACTTAAGTTTGAGTTAGGAAAAACTTGCCTGATTCGTTAACTACTGCTACGCAGTTTAAGTTAACTTCTTTTGGTAAGACCTATCATTAATAATAAGATTGGTCTTTCAATCAGCATATTCTACTTTGTATCATAATACAAGTACTTTGTCAATAGATTATCTAACACTTAATCAAATATTAGATAACATCCTAACACATTGGTATTATTATCATTCTTGGATAATTCTTCAATCACTGTATCATATTCATTATGATTAAACACTTAATCTTATACATTATAAGTTATTCTTTATACTCTAATAAGTCAAATACTAATCCAACAACCTAGATTCTAAATTTAACAACCAAATTACCAATCCAGTAGACTGGATACAGAATCCAGCAACCTGGATTCAACAAATTTCCAATCCAGCAAGCCAAACTGCAATCCAGCAAACTGGATTCAACATATTTTCAATTCAGTAAACTTCTTTTCAATCCAGCAAGCTGGATTCATCAGATTTTCTAATCCAGCAAGCTGGATTCCATATCCTTTTCACGAAAATACCAAATTAACTTATTATTTTTCTATCCTTTGTACAAACATGTATACATATATTTCATACACAAAAAGTATTTTTCCAAAATTTTCCAACTTCCTTTGGTATTTTTTAAAAATCACTTTTAGTTAATTCCTTAAGAAATTAGCTACCTCGTGCTTAACTCCAGAAATTCTCATCTTTTGACACAATCTTATACGTGTTAACGTGACACTCCAGTTTAAATTTCGTGGCCATCGGAGTTATAGAACTCCGGTTATAGCCATTTTCGTCGGAAAATCACAGAAATTGAAATGGTCATAACTTGGTCATTTTAAGTCGGAATTAGCTCAGTTTTTGACAGGAGGTACTTAATACAATATATTTTCATTTCCCAAAAGGCCAGAATTTTTCTCACAAATTAAGTTACCGAAAATACCCTTTTAAATTTTTGGGCAGAAGCTAAATTGCCTTTTACAGTTTTTCGTGCTTTATTAAACATTTTCCATACGGAAATCTACAACTCCTTTTTCAGTGATTCCACTTGAAGATGTTAGATAACTTATCATAGTACTATCCCAAATTTTTCCTAAATTTTTGGAATGCCAAAAAAATGACGAAACTGCCCCTACACTTGACTGTCCAAAATAGTCTATTTTTTCTTAAAAACACAAAACTGTTTTTCCTAAATTAGTCACTATGGACTGTGTACTCAATATTTTTGAGTGCTACCACTGGGGTTTAGTAGTTAACTTATATATCTAGCACCTCTCTTTGACGGATCATAAAAAGAAGGTGTAGATCAAAAACGGTGGAAATATAAAGTACTTAGAAATTTTTAGGCTCATAAACTAGAAAAATCACTTTTCTTTATTTTTGATTTCCAACTAAAACAACACCCAATATTGGTATATCTAAACATTAAACACTCAATAACAAGTATATACATGGTTTTTGAGTTTAAAAATATATATTCAAGGTTTGATTTACAATAATAAAAAATTACATAACAAAAGGTATTTATACCTTTGATTTACATGCTCTCCTTCTTTTTCTTCTTCTTCTTCTTCTTCCATGGATGGCTATGGAGTTAAGAAAATTTTAAGAAAACTCTCCCTCCTCCCCCTCTATGGCTGCCGAATCCTCTCTTCTCTCTTCTCTAATCTCTCTTAGTTCTTATGTTAGCTAAATGGAAGGGATGAAAGAGAAAGAAAACAAGATAACTTGTTATTAGATTAGATATATGATTAATACTTCTCTTCTTTTCCACAAACCAAACCACCAATGTGGCTTCTTTTCTTCCTCAAAACCCATCCGGCCATGTAGCCTAATATTTCTCCCACTCCTTCTCTCTCTTTCCTTAATAATCATTTTATTAGATATGTGGGAGATTAGTATGTAAGGTGGCTTGATTAAAGAGATGACACATGGGGAATAAGTGGCCAAGCTAATTAGTGACACCTAGCCAATTTTGTACATATCTTTAGAAAATGTGGAGCATGAAATGATGATACACATCTCCCCTATCCTTATTTCTTTACTTGCACACTTGGTTAAGAATGTTGGCAAAATAAAATGGTGACACATGGCTATGTTGGTGGAAGATCTTTTGCAAATTTGTGGCTTAGCATGGTGACATGCACTCCCTTCTTTTCCTCTCCACCATATCCGGCCAAGTGGCCTTCTTTTAGGCCAAATTGCTTAGATTTTTATAGCTTTTATTTTACTTACCAAATGACCACTATGTCCTTCCATACTTGGATCAAGTTTTGGGCTTCTTTAATTAATTATTTGAGCCAACACTTGGGTCTACCCCTTAAGTCTTTTAGGGCTTTCTAATAAAAATATTTGGGCCATGAAATTCACATAGTCCAATACTTTTAATATTATCATTCCCTAATTATTTAATTAGGGTTTTCATTTCCTTAATATAACTTAATTCCTTACTCATGCACATTTAATTTCTTAACCCAATTAGACTTGCTATAATTAGGTTATAAAATTAATTAACTGAGATGTATAAAATAAATCTATTAGAATTAGTATATATTTTCAATACCATAATTCTCTCCTCCCATAACCCTTAAGTTATTCAATCCTTCATTCCTAATATAAAATTAGGATTACACTAGTTTCTTTTATTTGTTTATATAATAAATAAATATAAACAATCACTTAATATTCATATTCATTTACTCACATAATCATTAAATAAATTGTGACATGCTCCACAATTCTCTTAGATTAGGTCACTAGTATATATATAAATACTAGGACCACTAAATAATAATAACCATTTAGGTCATTTAATTCTCATACTTAATTACGTAACTTATTCAAGTTATACAATTTATATTGTATAATTAAATTTAATTTCCTCCTCCTTTCCATAAATTATTTTCAAACAATTTATTTATATATTAAATATATAATTTAATATATTCAATCATTTATTCAAATATAAATTTAATTTACTAACTGCTTTGATACCAATATACATATTTGCATATTAGATTTCATCTCATATTTTTACTTTACATCATTTGGAATAATATTAAATATTATACCATTAACCATATAACATAATATCATAACATATTTCACTTCTCACACTAATTTTGACTTTTCTCCATAAAAAGTCAACTGTTGACTTTGACCAAAAGTCAACCTTTACACATTTTGTGTTTACTGTCCATTTTGACTAAACTTGACGTTCCGGACGCAACTGAGCAGTCCATGCTTCAAAATTCTATCTCTAACTCAAATTTTGAGTTTTAAATTACTCCCTTCTTATTGTTAATCGTATTAACTAACGACTTTATACTTATTCAAATTCTTATTTGCCAGTCAAGGCCAACGTTCAAGCTATGTTAATTACTAACATAGTTTTATCTTGATCCTTATATCATTAACTTAATTCATTATTCCTCTTGCTAAAATATATATAGCACCTTACTAAGTATATATATATATATATATATATATATATATATATATATATATATATATATATATATATATATACCCATCTTCGTTCAACCTCATAGCTTTTCTTCTTGTGAAATCTTATTTCGTTAATAAAATTCTAGTTGTATTAGTATAACATTTCTTACACTATTCAATTCACATCAAATTTTACAGGTATCATAATACCTTATTATTGATATTCATTTAAATACATATCAATTCATTTCTAGGGTTTTGGAATTTTGTAACCCATATTTCTTTATTCTCATTCAATTAAGAAAATCATATAGGTTCTTCTTAAAAATTTTGAAATCCTTAAAATTCCTTCACAGAAACGTCAATTCCATACACTTATTTTCTGTCTAGGTTCATCTTATAACCTTTAATCCATCATTTTAGGATTTTAATAATTATCTAAATTCTCGGGTTGTCACAGGTCCGGTCATCACGATAAAATACAAACATCCACCTCTAAACAACATACGATAACTACAATGCGGAAAAATAATAAACGTACATCGTTCATTCAAAAGGTGTTACTAGTCCCAAGATTCGATAACCTTAATAAAGTCTTACAAACATACCCTATAATAGTAATTAGGGTTCATATTACATAACAGTAATTTAAACTAAGCACAAAATAAACTCTGCTTCTGACAACAATTCTACATCTTTCCTTTACCCTTGTCCTTTCCTGAGGTCTCGGGCTTAGCTGCAATATAATTCATGATATAGCAAGGATGAGCAATAAGTTTGCTCAACAAGTTTAAATACAACAATAAGGATATATCATGATGAATGAAAAAATATCTGGCAATGGATTCAACAATATGAATATCGCAAGCAAAGATAATGATTGCTTTTAAAATAACTGCTAGTCCAATAGACTTTGAACTATAACACTCCAATGGAATCAATAGCTAATTGACTCTTTGGTTACTGGCTACAGATTAAATACTTGAGGGGATCAGCCTCGCGTACCCTATGTATATGCATAAAATTTAAATCTGCTCTGTTGTATCTTATATTAGATACTGGGGTACTCCCCTATCATAAGAGGGGTGTTCTTTCAGTCTTAGAATCCTTACCATCAATTGGTTTGGATAGCTTTCATAAAACTTCATAGGCTAGTATGACCGAACAAAGGTTCAGACTCTATTTACCACAGTTCAAGAATTTTTGAACTTTAAATGATGTACAAGTGCAAGACTATACGAACTCAAGTTCACTAAGTGCGAATATCAATAATATCGATTTGGAATAATTGTAAGGAAATTAAACCACTTAATAGCAAGCTTGGAAATAAGATTCAAGCTTAACTGAATAACTTTCAATTCAACAATATCATGCTCAATGCAATATGAGAAGGATATGAAAACTTTCACAAACTCAAAGTTGTGTAAGTTAGGAAACTTGCAACATAATAAATTCGGATACTTGCTCAATATAATTTAGGGTAAGTTTAGGGAAACTTGCTTTACAAAAGTAGGGTTCAAGGAACTTGCTCAACAAAAGTAGGGTTCAAAGAACTTACGTAAACATATACCTATTTGCACAAAATAAAGTAGTGCATAAGGTTTAGATACTTGCCTGTTTGCTAAGCTACAATATAATATTAGCTTTAACTAACTTGCGTTGAAACGACCTAACATTAACAAGTCAGTCTTTCAATTAGTATGTGTAAACTAAGATGAGTCCACACTTAAAAGAAACAAGTCATCACATAGCATGCTTCTCAACACATTATATGACATATTGGTCACACCTTACAACGTAAGTAATCATATAAGCATGCCTTAATACCTCACACCAAAAATAGATCATCTTGGCAAGACTGCAGGACGGCACAGCTGCGCCTTGTCTAGGCTTAGGGACGGCGCAGCTACGCTGTCCCTTGGCCAGACCAAGGTTGAGCTTCTGCACTTCCTGACTTCAGTCCAACTCTAACACACTAATCACACATAACATTTAACATACATACATGCTAGAGTTTCACATATAACACATGATCATACTTGAATTCATTCCCACAAGTTTAGCTTACAAGTTATATGCCATTAAAATGTAAAAGGTCATGTAATCATCATGCTTTGTGACTTGGTTAAACAATACTTAGTAGTCATGCTTGTATATAGACAACACATGTATACTTTACTCACATAGTTCATATTCTAGAAATTTCCTTTTCTTTATGACTATGTGTGCCTAAGTGAAAACCATACCTTAACCAAATGATGTTCATGTCAATATGACTATAGGCATAATGAATCCTAATACACCTACTTGAATGGTCATAACATACTTTACTCATTACTTGATGCCATTAGCTTCCTCATTCTAACTTTCTTTGAATTTAACACTAAGTCAACTTAGCCTATTCATGGCATCTTAACATGTAACTCTCATACATTTACAACATATAATAAAGTCACATATGCATGCTCAAATGGTCAGAGTTTACAAGATAAAAGTTTTGGTCAAGTTCACTTTGAAAAGCCTTAAGTTTCTTATCTTTGAAATAGTCTTAACATTCAATCATGTATGCTAGTGTGTTCAATCACTTTAGTCTTGCATTTTATATCAATATAAACCATATTAACATACTCATAAAGTTAGAATGCTCACACGAGGTGTTCGGGACAAAGTTCACTTTTGAAATCACAAATCTCATTTCAAAACCATAAGTGTTATGTCAAACATTGATATACTTGTTCATCCAATATGCATGTGCTTACATGTGCATTTTAAAATAGTTTACAAGCTTGTTTTACCACGTACTAGCAAGTTAGCATGAACAGAATCTGAGCAGCAAACATCAGGTGTGGTGCAGGTCTGGCGCAGCTGCGCAGCACCCTAGTACAAATAGGGCGCAACTGCGCTATGCCTGAGACAAAACTAAATTCGGGTTACAGCGCAGCTGCGCTGCACCCTAGTACAAATAGGGCGCAGCTTTTCCATGCCTGCATCAGAGATAGTAAGATTACTCTGTTTTGCAGATCCTTAACCAACCTGATCCCTTTTAGATTAAACATGCTCCAATCCATCAATTAAGAGTTCAAACATGTAGACATATATCATAAACCTCTCATGGCATGTTAATTCACATTGATTAACAAGGAATTCAAGAAATTCCTAAGAATTTGACAATACTCAACTAAGAACATAATTAGAGTTTATACCTTATTAGGCTTGGAATGAACTCCTCACACACTGAGTATACTCTTACAATTGTTCAGCAACTTAGAACCTCCAATATCAGACTTAACAAACAACCAAAAATTGAAAAATGGCCTACTATTTATAGAAGAACTTTGGACTAGATATTCACATTGCACTAAGGTTGAATTCAAGGTGTAATGGAGAAAAATAATGGTTATTAAAGAGTGGTTGATCAACCCACCCATCAGCCATTGGCCTAAAAATCATTACCTATGTTTAGCCAAATGCAAGTTAGGTAAACTAGCTTTGTCCACTATTCATGTACTACGGTGACACTCATTTTGGGACAAATAGAGAAATCTTAGCAACTAGCTTGATTAAGGCTTTGTTTGGACACTATAATTCTCATAATGTAATATAAATGTGTAAATGCTACAATACAAGGAAATTTAGGAATTATTTATGTACTCATATTATATAACCCATGTACATTAAATACACGCAATAAAATAACGCAGTTAAGTATTATTGTCCGGGTAATTCCATAATTATCTCTACTACTCACATAGCCATATTATAACATTATTTAATATTTTATATACAGAGTGTACACATAACATCTCTTCCAATTTCTAGAATACACAAATATTTAATTATCTCTGTTTAACAATCTATTATGATTTTATTGCACTACTTGATACTTCATATCATTAGAATGTATTCTTATTATATGATTCTAAGCATGTCACATATTATACTAATGTTCCAATTCATTTTCTATAGCAGAACTAATTTTTCTAAGTTTGGACACTAGCGCAGCTGCGCCATTTTGTACTGCTGGGAGGGCGCAGCTGCCCTGGTCCCTGGCAGTGCCAAAATAGGTTAGCTTCAAGCCAGTCCCAATTCCTATCACCACATACGTTTCATATGGGATGATTTAACTTCTACAATGGTGATATACCCACGATTGACATAACTCAATATGTTCAACTCTTGCTACTATATTCAAATGAATTGAATATTTAATTATTAAGAATCCTATCAATTTCTTGATATTAAAATCCTTAGGGTTAGTCCACTAATTCAAATAACTATTAGTGACTCCCTTTAATCATTTCATAGATTCACATAACCACATAAGGTTTAAATAAACTCACAAAACTAACTCATAAAAATTAAATCATATATTTAATTAATAAGGAGTTTCAAATTCTTGGTCGTTACACTTTACCTCCTTCCCCAACTGGATATTTCTATCCAACAATGCCATGAATAGTGCCTTCATTGACTCCCCGGAGTCATCTCTTCTACAGGTGCTACGGTGTTAAAAGACACCACCTCCACTTCATCTTCCGACATGCCATCAAACAAAGACATGAGGTCTAAGTCTTCCGAGTCTCCATACTCGACTACAACCACTTCTGGCTCTTCTGCTATAGGGGTCGATAAAATATCTACTTTATTTACGGACTCCTCGCTAACAACATGTATATCCCTATACATCTCATTATTTCCTAACATCTACAACAAAATAAATTAGTTTGATTAGTACACGTCAGTAGAATAATAAAAACACATATCACATTTAATGCATTTTTAGGGTTAACTTCATCTTTTACTTCTTTAACTTTTCTTAAGGTTATAACTTAAGGTTCCTTCCCCCCCTTAAGTTTTATAACCTACAGCTCTGATATCAACATTTGATGCCCCCAAATTCGGGTATCTTCCAACCCGATAGATGGTGCTACACGGTGCTACGGTTTACACATACATTCAATTGAAATACCTAAAAAGAGTTAATATGTCTTCTATATATTCCATAACAATATTACCATTCCCAGGTTCTTTATAACCATTACATGTGTTCTTGTCATAATATCAAATAATTACAACATTCATCCTATACTATTACAAAGGCAACTTATTGGTTAACCTTAGGCTTCTCTTTATCTTTACTAGGTCCTTCAGTCCATTCGGTCTTAGCTGCATTCATATGGTTCAAGCAAGAGTGAGCATAACTAGCTCAACAAGTATGACAATTTTATTTAAACAACATGCTTGAATCATATAAATCGTATATCTTTAATAATTGAATCAATAGTTATGAAGTTCTATCAATAATTCAAAATAGCACTTCTCTTTTCTTTAAAACGTTTCACAATGAACAACATTAATTAAACATTAATATTGGTCCAAGACCTTGAGCATTTCATTCTTTCTTTGAAAAGGACAACTTGGTACCAAGTCCGTAAGTCCGATATATCTTACGAGCATGTCTAGGTGATCAACCTATAGTACTCTATGTTGTACAACACTACTTTCTTTAAACGTATGTACGTTTAAGGTTTGGCAACCTCACGTACCTGTCGTTTGACGACAAAAAATTTATTTATCATACCCAGTCATTCTTTGAAATCAATACCAAAACAGTTTGGGAAAAGATAGCAACATTTATAATACTTTGATAGATTTATAAAGAAATCCACAAAACATATTAAGTCTAGCCGAAGGAATTGGCTTCGACTTCATTATACATCAATTCATGCGTAAGATACATAAATTACAAAGCTTGTCTAGAAGAACATAGACAAGGTTAGAACACTTGCCTTCAGCATCTTCTACAGTTAATATACTTTTTCTTTGAGTCTTTAAGGATTCTAAAATACATGATCACAAAACATACCACATTTGGTCTTATATAATCAAGTATATTTACTAATTTATCTTACCCTTCTTCTCAATCTAATCATGCCTTAGATTGGTTATATCATATTACATTGTGTTTATATTCTAGTATTCGTTCGTCAACTTTTAGTTGTAATCCTTAAGGTTATACTCATCTTTAATGATGATACTTCAAGTTAATTAAGTATATAATTCACCTTTAATCACTTTCTACATTCACTACATTCATGCTCATTCTTTACTGTGCCCTTCCAAGTGCTGGCGCTGCGGCGCCAACTTCCTTCATATAGCTCGCGCTGCGGCGCGAGTTCATAGTATCTTTGCCCCGGACTCGGCGTTGCGGCACAAGTTCATTTGACAGATTAATTTATTTTATGAATTTTTCGGGCTTTTAACTTATTCATTATAAGTCTGAATTGGCTCGTTCAAAAGCAGTTAGCTCACAAATCACATTCACTACGATTTCATTAGAAAATATTTCATTTTCGAATATTTTAACTCGGATTTCACCTGTAAAGCCCCCAAATCTGGGTATCTTCCAACCCAACAGATGGTGCTACACGGTGCTACAGTTCACACATACATTCAATTGAAATGCCTTAAAAAAATGAATATGCTCTATATATATTCCAAAACAATATTCCCTTCCCACGTTCTTTATAACCATTACATTTATTCTTGTCATAATATCAAATATTAACGTCATTCGCCTATACTATTACATAGGTAATCTATAGGTTCGCCTTAGCCTTCCTTTTATCTTTGCCGGATCCTTCGGTCCGTTAGGTCTTAGCTGCATTCATATGGTTCAAGCAAGAGTGAGCATAACTAGCTTAGCAAGTATGACAATTCCATTTAAACAATATGCCTGAAACATATGAATCATATATCTTCAATAATTGAACAATAGTAATGTATTACTATCGATAATCCAAAATAGCACTTCACTTTTCTTTAAAACGTTTCACAATGAATAATATTTAGTAAAACATCAATTCCGGTCCAAGACCATGAGCATTTCATACTTTCTTTGAAAAGGACAACCCAGCACCAAGTCTGTAAGTCTGACATTACTTACGAGCACATCTAGGTGATCAGCCTATAGTACTTTATGTTGTACAATACTACTTTCTTTAAACGTATGTATGTTTAAGTTGTGGCAACCTCACGTGCCTGTCGTTTAAACGACAAAACATTTGTTTAGCATACTCAGTCTTCTTTTGAAAACTGTACCAACATAGTTTGGCAAAACATTGACAACTGTTCAATAGATTATAAGAAATCCAAAACATCTTAAGTCTAGCCGAAAGAATTGGCTTTAACTTCATCATGCATTAATTCATGCGTAAGAATGCATGAATCACAAAGCGTGTCCAGATTGAACATAAATAAGGGTTAGAACACTTGCCTTTAGCGCCTGTTACTGTTTTAATACTGTTTACCAAAGGTATAACTTTGTTCCGCATAACTTGCTCTTTTCTATCAATGATTTGAATCGTCATCTCTTCGTACATTAAGTCCTTCACAATATGAATAGGCTCATACTCTATTACGTGCTTATAATCTGGCTTATAAGGACGTAACACAGATACGTGAAACACGTTATGTATTCGTTCTAGGTCTGGAGGTAACGCTACCACGTAAGCTACCTCTCCTACTCGTTTTAATACCTCAAAAGGTCCTATAAGCCTTGGACTTAAATTTCCCTTCTTTCCAAAGCGTATCTTTTCTTTCCAGGGAGATACCTTTAGAAATACATATGAGCCTACTTTGAACTCCCTATTTACTCGATGTGAGTCCGTATACTTCTTTTGTCTGTCTTAAGCTGCTACGAGACGCATCCGTATCAACTTCACTACATCCGCTGTCTGCTGCACCAATTCTAGTCCTAGCATTCAGCATTCCACCACTTCGTCCCAACACAATGCTATTATTCACTTCCTTCCGTACAAGGCTTCGTAAGGTGGCATGCCTATGCTTGCATGATAATTATTGTTATACGCAAACTCTACTAATGGTAGATGATCATCCCAACTACCCTTGAAATCCATGACCCAAGATCTCAACATATCTTCTAACATCTGAATTGTTCTCTCGCTCTGTCCATCAGTTTGTGGATGATAAGCCGTACTCAGCTTTAACTGTGTCCCCAACTGCTCTTGCAGACTCCTCCAAACGTTCGATGTGAATCGTGGATCATGATCTGACACAATCAAAACTGGTACTCCATGTCTGGAAATAATTTCCTTAACATAAAGTTTAGCTAACTGGTCTTAGTTATACTTAACCCGTATTGGCAAAAAGTGAGCCAACTTCGTCAACCGGTCCACTATTACCCAAATTGCATCATACCCTTTCGTTGTAATTGGAAGTCCCACCACAAAATCCATTGTGATATGCTCCCACTTCCATTCTGAAATCTCCAATGACTATAACAAGCCACTTGGTCGTTGATGTTCGGCCTTAACTTTTTGACAAGTCAAGCACCTACTCACATACTTGGCTATCTCTCTCTTCATGTTCAGCCACCAAAAACTCTGTTGAAGGTCTTGATACATCTTTGTACTATCAGGATGAATTGAGTACCTCAAACTATGAGCCTCTTGTAACACTTGCTGCTTTAATTCTGTCTCCTTCGGAACCCAAATTCTTCCTTCAAATCTTAATAATCCCTCATTATCAAGACTATACTTTAAATCTTTTTCTTCATCGGTTAACTGCTTCTTCATTTGGCCGCACTCCTCATTTCTGAGTTGTACCTCCTTGACTCTTTCTACAATGGTAGATTGAATCTCTGTTGTAAACAGTCTATGTCCCGATTTACTCAACAACTTCACCTCTATCTTCATCCTAGCCATCTCTGTTATTAACTCAATTTGAGTCGTTAACATAGACAACTTCTTTTGACCCTTCATACTTAAGGTGTCGACTACTACATTGACTTTTCCCGGAAGATACAGGATTTCACAATTATAATCCTTTATCAACTCCAACCATCTTCTTTGTCTCATATTCAACTCCTTCTGTGTGAAGATATATTTTAGACTCTTATGGTCTGTGTATATCTCACATTTCTCTCCATAAAGATAATGTCTCCATATCTTTAAGGCAAATACTACCGCGACCAGTTCTAGATCATGAGTAGGGTAAACTTTCTCATAATCCTTCAACTGCCGTGATGCATACGCAATGACCTTGTCATGCTGCATGAGCACGCAACCAAGTCCTCTATGCGAAGCATCGCTATAAACTACTAAATTTCCTGTGTCATCGGGTAATGACAAAACAGGCGCTTCACTCAACCTTTTCTTCAGTTCTTGAAAAATATCTTCGCACTTCTCAGTCCACACGTACTTTACTGTCTTCCTTTTCAAGTTAGTTAACGGTGTAGCTATCTTCGAAAAATTCTGGATGAATCTCTGATAGTATCCTGCTAACCCTAGGAAACTCCGAACCTTAGTTGGCGTTTTCGGTTGTTCCCAATTACTCACTGCTTCTACCTTTGTCGGGTCTACTGAAATCCCCTCACGGTTGATAACATGACCTAAAAACTGTACCTTTTCCAGTCAAAATTCACACTTAGTGAATTTCGCGTATAACTTCTCCTTCCTTAGTATCTCCAGCACTACTCTTAGGTGTTCAACATGATCTTCTGGCGTCTTAGAATAGACTAGAATATCATCGATAAACACAATGATGAACTTGTCCAAATGTGGTTTAAACACTCTGTTCATCATGTCCATAAAAGTAGCTGGTGCATTAGTCAACCCAAATGACATTACTAGAAACTCGTAATGACCATAACAAATCCTGAATGTCGTCTTTGGTACATCTTCCTTCCTTACTTTCAACTGGTGATACCCCATTCGGAAGTCTATCTTAGAAAAATACTTCGCCCCTTTTAACTAATCAAAAAGATCATCGATCCTGGGCAATGGGTATTTATTCTTTATCGTTAGCTTGTTCAACTCTCGGTAGTTGATACAAAGTCTTAACGATCCGTCATTCTTCTTTACAAATAGTACTGGTGCTCCCCACGACGAAACACTCAGTTGAATGTACTTTCTGTCCAACAGTTCATGTAACTGGACCATCAACTCCTTTATCTCCACAGGCGCCATACGGTATGGTGCCCTTGAGACTAGTGCCGCTCCTGACACAATGTCTATTACAAATTCGATCTCCCTATCCGGCGGTAGACCCGACAATTCAGATGGAAATACATCCATGAATTCTTTCACTATATGTATTTGTTCCATCGTTGCTCCCACTCTATGGGTATTAACAACATGGCACAAGTAACCTACACATCCCTTCCTTAACAATTTCCTAGTTTGTGTCATGGTAAGACAACATGAACGTCCCGATGATTTATTACCATAAAACACTATATGAGGTTGACTCAACGTCCTAATGTTTACACATTTCTTTTGGCAATCTATTATTGCACCATGGTTGAACAACCAATCCATCCCTAGATTTACATTGAATTCTCCCAACTTTATCTGTATCAAATCTACCGATAATTTATAACCTTGTATATCTACACAACAACTCCTATGAATATCTTCAATAGGAATTATCTCTTCGTTTGCTACCTTGATATTCAAAGGTATAGGCAACTTTTCGGGAAGCAATCCTAATCGTCTAGCAAAATCACATGCTATAAACGAACAAGTAGCACCCGAATTAAACAGCACGTAAGCATTTATGTCATTGATCGGGATAATACCTGCAACTACGTCCCGTGGTGCAACTGCATCTTGGACTTTCATGTTAAAGGTACGGGCCATCGGCCTACCCGGCTGCGCTGGACCACCAATAGCTAACTTACTGCTATTAGTGCCCTTATTCACGTCCGTCCCCTTCTTCGGGCAGTTCTTCACTTTGTGGTCAGTTGATCCACATACAAAGCATCCGTGATCCTTCTTTGGACTTGGACAGTTAGGCGAAATGTGCCTCTCCTATCCATAGTTGTAGCATACAGCTTTCCCCTTGAGACAGACTCCTAAGTGAGTCTTCCCACAGGTCTTGCATGCCTCCATCCTCCTCTTAGGATCCCCTTGCTTCACTCCGGTATTCCTAGAGTTAAACCCCTTTCTCTTTTGACCTTCGCCACTCCCACTGGCTCCTTCGATCTTCACTCCCCTGTCGACCTTACCCTTATTCTTCTTTTCCTTGTGGTACTGGCTTAAAGCCTCATTCCCACCCTCGACAATTATTGCCTTCTCTAATATGGTCCCAAAAGAAGTACGTTAGAACACTGATATTCGGCTAAAGAGCCAGGGTTTCAAGCCCTGCTCAAACCTTCTAGCCTTTCTCACCTCAGTGTCCACTTGGTGTGGAGCAAATCTCGCCAGTTTGTTTAACTTGGTAGCATATTGGGGAACTGTCATCTCCCCTTGTTTCAATTCCAGAAACCGCATTTCCATTCTTCCCTGCATACTTGTGGGAAAGTAGTTCTCGAATAAGATCTCCTTAAACCTTACCCACATTTGGTTCTCTATACCAGCCCTAGCCTGGTTCGCCTCCCACCAAAAGTTGGCCTCACCTTTTATCATATAGGTTGCAAAAGCAACCTTTTGGCCCTCATCGACATTTGCAATGACAAATGCCTTCTCAATTTCTTTCACCCATGTTTGGGCTTCTATAGGGTCCGTAGTTCCTTTGAACTCTGGCAGACTAACACTCTTAAAATCCTTATAAGTAGTAGCCCGTACTACCCCCAGATTTACAGGAATATTCGCCCCATTCCTATTAAACGCGGCTGTTAACAAGTTAACGAACTCTTGCATTGGGTTAACCGGACCTCCATCTGGTTGATTAACATTAGCGTCTTGATTCCTTTGTCTCCTTCTTGGCGGCATTTTGCTGTTAAGATAAACAACACAGTTCGTTATTATTCGCTTCTCGTTGGTTAGTTATTATTCATGATTAAACAATAACTACAACTCATTACGCAATATGTTCCATAAAAGGCTTATATTGATTCATTCCTTGTAGTATAATACTACATCATTCGCATTACACAGCCTAAGCTGGTTACATTACTATACCGCAATTGCTTTCAAAAAATTGGGATTTACAAAAAAACTACCCTTTGATATACAAAAAAGGGTTTTACGTCACTACTAGATACATCATAGTTACATATCTAACTCTACTCTAGCTAATACTTGGTTACATCTGCCTTAAGGCATTATCAAAATCCGCTTTGGTAAGACCGACAATAATATCTCGGCTAATAGTATATCGAGTCTGCCCTTCTTCTATCGGATAACTTGATGATGAAAATCCGCATGAGAACTCCTATGTATATAGGACATCCTCCCAATCTTTTGCTTATTGATCTTTAGCTCCTGCCTGAGCTCAAAGACCTCCTGTTTTAGCTCGTGGGCCTTGTCCTTCGCCAAAACTCTTTCATCGTGCTCCTCCTCCCATATAGTCTCCATATCTAACTTATCTTCCAAGACATCATGGAGCTCCTCCTTTAGCTCCTTAACCTCCTTACAATATTGGACATTTCTATCCAATATTGTCATAAACAGTGACATCATCGACTCCTCCGGAGCCATCTCTGCTGCAATTACTACTGGGTTAAAGGACACTACCTCCACCTCTTCTTCTGACATGCCATCGAACATAGACATAAGGTCTAGGTTCTCCGAGTCTCCAGACTCAATAACTACTACTTCAGGCTCTGCTGCTATCGGGTTCAGAATAATCTCAATTTGATTCAGCGATTCTTCACTGACTGCATGTATATCCCTATACATTTCATTTTCTCCTGACATCTTCAACAAAACAAATTAGTTTGATTAGTACACGTCAGTAGAATAATAAAAACACATAACATATATAATGCATTTTTAAAGGTTAATTTCCATCTTTTACTTCTTTGACTCTTCTTAAGTTTATGACTTAAGGTTCTAATTCCTCCCATAAGTTTTATAACCTACTGCTTTGATACCACCCTGTGACGCCCCTAAATTCAGGTATCTTCCAACCCAACAGATGGTGTTACACAGTGCTACAGTTCACACATACATTCAATTGAAATGCCTCAAAAGAATGAATATATTCTATATATATTCCAAAATAATATTCCCTTCCAAGGTTCTTTATAACCATTACATTTATTCTTGTCATAATATCAAATATTAACATCATTCGCCTATACTATTACATAGGTAATCTACAGGTTCGCCTTAGCCTTCCCTTTATCATTGTCGAATCCTTCAGTCCGTTCAGTCTTAGCTCCATTCATATGGTTCGAGCAAGAGTGAGCATAACTAGCTCAACAAGTATGACAATTCTATTTAAACAATATGCTTGAAACATAGGAATCGTATATCTTCAATAACTAAATAATAGTTATGAAGTAATATCGATAATTCAAAATAGCACTTCACTTTTCTTTAAAACGTTTCACAATGAATAATATTCAGTAAAACATTAATTTTGGTCCAAGACCATGAGCATTTCATAGTTTCTTTGAAAAGGACAACCCGACACCAAGTTCGTAAGTCTGACATTACTTACGAGCACATCTAGGTGATTAACCTATAGTACTTTATGTTGTACAACACTACTTTCTTTAAACGTATGTACGTTTAAGTTGTGGCAACCTCACGTGCCTGTCGTTTGACGACAAAATATTTGTTTAGCATACTCAGCCTTCTTTTGAGAACTGTACCAACATAGTTTAGCAAAACGTTGACAATTGTTCGATAGATTATAAGAAGTCCAAAACATCTTAAGTCTAGCCGAAAGAATTAGCTTTGACTTCATCATGAATTAATTCATGTGTAAGAATACATGAATCACAAAGCTTGTCTAGATTGAACATAGACAAGGGTTAGAACACTTACCTTTAACATCTGCTACTGTTTTAATACTTTCCCTTTGAGTCTTTAAGGTCTCTACAATCCATAACCACATAGCATACCACATTAGGTCAAAGTCAGACATGTATAATATCTAACTTATCTTACCCTTCTTCTCAATCTAATTATGCCTTAGATTGTTTATCATTGGTTTCAGCTTATTGCATTACCTTGTTTTTACGCTCACATTCGATTGATTATCTTTTACCTTTAGTTATCATACTTAAGGTTTAACAATGTATTAACCAATGTTACATTAAGTTTTAGTTCATTACTAATCAATTAACTTTCTTTCTTTACTTATAAGCTTTCTTTACTGTGCATGATATAGTGCTAGCGCTGCGGCGCCAACTTCTCTTCCTTGTGACGCGTTGTGGCACGAGTTCATAGTGGTTAGGGTCCGGGCTCGGCACTATAGCGTGAGTCCTTGTTCTATTGGCTGCGCTGCGGTGTAAAAGTTCAGTAGGTCAGGGCACTGCACACGGCGCTACAACGCCACATTTTGGATTTGGGTTGGCACCGCGGTGCCAGCTCTGTGCACCAGATTCTTGACAGATTTATTTTATACAACGAACTTCCCAGACTCCAAATTTGATCATTTTAAGTCCGAATTGACTCGCTCAAAAGCCATTAGCTCACAAATCACATACTTTACGTGTTCATGCAAGAATTTTACATTTTTGAATTCGTTAACTCAGAATTCAACATTTAGTTCATTTTAACAAAAACGATAAACGTTCGTGAACGTTCAACTCTAGTTTCTTCGTTCTAAGTCGAAATTCGGTCATTTTTAAGTCTGCAACTCTATAATGCCAAATAAGACTTGATCCTATCGAAAACCAACGTTTCCGAGCTTAATGTCAAAATTTGACTTCCATTCCAAGAATTTTACGAATTCGACGATTATCGTCTAATCGTGTGAATTCCGGCATAACTTCGTTACTTATGATTTGTTCATTGTTTCAACTAGATGCTTTCCATCATAATAACATTTTAAAATGCACATTTCATTAACTTATTTACATGATAAGTTATTACTTGTTCTTCATGAGTTTATAACTTATAAAAGTATAAACTACATATGATTTTATTTCACATGACTTATCATGGTTTTAATCTTCTAGCCACCATCCTTGCTTCTTCTTATCATACAACCTTCATTAATGTAAACATATTACAAGTTATTCCTTTGTTCATAACTTATATATGAACGAATTGCTTATTCATGACTTATTAAGGTTTAAGTCCTTTGATTAACCATTCTCTTTACTTCCTAGCATATATACTTCACTAATCCACACTTCCCTATCAAACTAGTATTGAAGAGTTGGAAAATTAATGATATAGAAGTCTTACCCTTGATGATCAAGCTTGTTTTTCTTCTTTTCTACTAATAAAAGTCTAGCTTTTTATTACTTATTCTCTCTAACAAATAAGTTGTAAATGTTGGATGAAATGAACAAGTGTAAAAATGATCAAACTCTCCTTCTATTTATAGGAATTGCTAGGTTAGGGTATAGTGGTCAATAGTCAAATCCCACTTCCTTAACCACCTCCTTACTATTCATTACTTAAGCACTAAGTTAACTTGCTCATCAAATGTTTTTCTTGCTCATCACATTATTTGCTTGTCCACCAAGATCACCTATGTGATCATGGCCCCATGGATCTTCTTCACCCATTGGATCTTAATTTGGGCTTTAATTCAATTAACTTAACTTATGCTTTTGGGCTTGCATTAATCCACTTTGGGCTTTACATTAACCAACACTAGGGCTTTAACAATAGTTTACATTGGGCTTAATCCCAATCCCAATTAAACTATACACTTCCTACATAATCTTATAAGTTCATTACATATGGCTTAAAGCCTTAGTATGTATTCTCTACGTATTAATCTCGTATTCTAACTCGTATACTTATTCAACATATACGTCATACCATCTTCATACATACTCGTATAATACTTCGTATCATACTCGTATTCATTACCTCGTACAATACCTACGTATTATACGATCATCTCTTTAACTAGTTAACACTTTACTTTTCCTACCTTTCTCGAATTAAGTCCGCATGCAAAAAATTTCGTCTTTCGTACTTGAATTATTATTACATAATTTATCTCACCTCGATATTCTATCGTTACGTACTTCTTGGAAGTATAAAATTAATTCCCGAGCATAAATCAGTGAATAATGTTTTTCAAAAAATTTCTCAGAAATTTTTTATTTTCGTCTTAGAAATTTAAACACTTTAATTCCTTCACGTAGTTAAAATACTACGACACTCCAACATATCTAGGTTATAGAATGACATTCATCTTGCTAATACATAATAATAACATATAATATAATTTTATTCATTATTTAATTAAATAAAATTATTTTACAATAAAATCCGAATTTCTCGGTCGTTACATCACCGATTAGTTCGTTATAATCATTCGGTATATACGTTATGCTATTTTTCATATATACTAGTATAATACATCGTATCATACTCGTATTCATTGCTTTGTATAATACTCGCTATTATACGATCATCATTCATTCGTTCTTTACTTTCCTTAACATTCTTAAATTTAGTACGCAGGCGAAAAACTGTCTTTGTCATAACTGAAATATTATTACATAATTCATCCTTCCTTATTATTCTACCATTATGTATTTCTCTGAAGTTCAAAAATAATTCCTGAGCAGAAATGTATGAATAGTGTTTTTCGAAAAATTTCTCGGAAAGTTTTTATTTTCTTCTTGGAAATTCAAATACTTTAATTCCTTCGCGTAGCCAAAATACTACGATATTTCAATACATTTAGGTTATAGAACAACCTTCATCTTACTAACACATAATAATAACATATAATATAATTTTATTCATTATTTAATTAAATAAAATTATTTTACAATTAATCCGATTTCCTCGGTCGTTACACTTCAACAAGAAGACGCTAAGTGTTGAAGTTTCCATTCACATCATCTTCGATGAAACAGACTTAGACAAAACTGTGCTTCAAGACACTACGAACGACAACTCAGACACTACGAACGAGGTGGTTGAGCTCAACACCACGATCGTAGTCCCAGAAAATGAAATCATCGAGCCTGAAGAAGAGATCGTAGAGAGAACTATGCCAGACAACGAACCTCCACATCAAGAAATAGAGGTTGATCTTGAAGAATTCAAACAAGAAGGCATCAGGTTAGATGTTCTAATAGGAAATAGATGGGCAAGAGGTCACACTCAAGACCTAATCATTGGAGATCCAAATGCAAGAGTCAAGATAAGATCTTCCACCCAGAATGAGTGTTTCTATCTAAGCTTTCTGTCACAAATGGAACCCAAGAAGATATAAGATGCTATGGAAGACTCAAGTTGGACAGAAGCCATGCAAAAGGAACTAAATCAATTTGAAAGAAGAAGAGTATGGAGATTAGTTCGAAGACCAAGAAGCCACCCAGTTATTGGCACCAAGTGGGTCTTCAGAAACAAGATGGATGAAGATGGGGTAATAACAAGGAACAAGACAAGACTATTAGCCAAAGGATACTCCCAAGAAGAAGGCATCGACTACGACGAGACCTTCGCACCTGTTGCCAGATTAGAAGCAATCAGGGTATTCCTTGCGTTTGCTACCCACATGAAGTTCAAAGTCTTTCAAATGAATGTCAAAAGTGCATTTCTGAATGGTGAAGTTCAAGAAGAAGTTTATGTGGAGTAACCTCCAGGTTTCATCAATCCAACTCTCTCTAATTATGTCTATATATTAGACAAAGTCTTATATGGACTTAAACAAGCACCTAGAGCATGGTATGAAACACTAACTAACTTTCTTATTGAAAATAGTTTCACTAGTGATAGAGTAGATACCACATTATTTCTTTGAAAATAGAAAGACAAAATCCTATTAGTTCAAATATATGTTGATGAAAATATCTTTGGCTCTACTAATGAAAAATTGTGCAAGAGATTTGCCAAGCTTATGCAAAGCAAGTTCAAATTGAGTATGATGGGTAAGCTGAATTTCTTCCTTGGATTATAAGTAAAGCAGACCGATAAAGGTATCTTCATTAACCAAGCCAAGTACATTAAAGACTTACTTAAAAAGTATGGCATGGAATCAGCCTCTCCCATGAAAACACCAATTGCCCCAGCTAGTAAGCTTGAGAAAGATGAAAAAGGTAAAAGTATTGACATTACTCAATACAAAGGTATGATAGGCTCTCTTCTATATCTAATTGCAAGTAGACCAGACATAATGTTTGCAACATGTATATGTGCTAGATTTCAAGCAAATCCTAAGGAATCACACTTAATTGTTGTAAAAAGAATTTTCAGGTATCTCAAAGGCACACCTCACTTGGAACTTTGGTATCCCAAGGAGCCCTCCTTTGAATTGACAGGATATACAGATGCTGATTTTGTAGGCTACAAGATCGATAAAAAAAAGTACTAGTGGCACTTGTTAGTTGCTAGGAAACAGACTTGTGTCCTGGTTCAGCAAGAAGCAAAACTCAGTATCTACCTCAACAATAGAAGCTGAATACATTGATGCTGGCAGCTGCTGTGCTCAAATCTTACGGATGAAAAATTAGCTAGCAGACTATGGGTTTGATTTCAAATCTATACTTGTTCATTGTGATAACGCAAGTGCCATAGCAATAACACATAATCCTGTCATGCACTCTAGGACTAAGCATATAGAAATAAGATATCATTTTATTAGGGACCATGTTCAAAATGGAACTATATCTTTACAATACATCCCTACTAAAAATCAACTTGCGGATGTCTTTACAAAGCCTCTAGATGAATCCATATTTAATAAATTGATAAGTGAGTTGGCATGCTAAATTTGCAACCATAAACTCTATGCTCTAGGTTATGCTAACCATACAGATAAAAAGCCTATGTTTAACAAAAGAGGAACCACGATCGTAGAGCAACCTCGACATGACAGAAGCATCCTGTGATGGCATCACTGCTATAAAATCCTAGCAACCCCTTTGATAAGCGCCTCAGGGACAAACCTGACCCTTAGTTGAGTCTAAGAGGTTAGCTCTTCCTGAGCTACCTTAACCCAAAAGGAATGCTTTGTCAAAGCTCATCACAAGGACCAGGACAAACAGTGATCGTAGAGAAGAGTCAGCAATGAACTCTACCGTCGTAGTCCAACCTCGATGATCATCGTCCTCCCAAAGGATGTGTTCATCCTCCCAAAGGATACACTAGCTCAGGGAGAGCTAAGGACATATCAGTACTTTCAACACTACTTAAAATCGTGGAGCCCGACAAAACTCGACACTTGCCCTACTTTACAGATCGTATGGAGGGAAGTTACAAGTATAGTTTGAAAAGGTTTTTTGAAAATTCACCTCAAAATTTCAAAAAGCTCATTCCTCTCTCTATTTTTCTACCAGCAAAAACCCTAGCTTTCAGAACCCTCAACCAACCTCAGCTCAAGAAAATCAATGGATGCTCCCAATGTTATCTCTGGGTACGAACTCTACTTCGACGAATTCAAGACATCTGACCCTCAGTTTCACAAGATTCTGTCTCTTCTGAAGAAAGCTGGTATTGAAGAAGCTCTAAGCACCAGCACATGGATATACCCAAAGCTGGTGAAAGAGTTCTACAATAATGGAGTTTTTGAGAACAACATCATCTCTACAAGGGTCAAGGGGGAACAAATTAAACTCAAAGCTGAATATATAAACCTAGCCCTAGGTTTCAAATCAACGGGACTCGTATTCGTGGATGTCATCGACTTTCATAAAGGTCTGAAGCAGATGCACCACACAAAGTTTCAGAACGTCAAGGGATACAAGAAGAAAGAGTTTCCCCAAAAGTATGAGTTTCTGGCTGACATTGTTGGGGAGTGCATATGTAGTAAAAGCTCTGACCACGACTATGTGAATGAAGTTTAACTAAAGCTAATGACAACACTCTACTTCAGGATTCAGCTCAACTATGGGGCCTTACTTATCTATTGGATTAGGAAATGGATGCTCAGTTTAAAGAAATTAAAGAGCTATAGAAAAATGCTCTATGGGAGGTTTATAAGCATAGTCCTGTAATCGGTTCTGGGTGACAAAATTGAGGACAATGAAGGAGAATCCATTAATCCCAACAGAAAAATGACCCAGCAGCTATTTCAAAACTGGAAATGAAATCTTGCAGAAAATGTCTGAATGATGTCTGAATCCAGTGGAAGGACTGGTGAAGCAAAGGAATCTGGACTACCAGGAAACATGTCAGTTATGAAGGAAACTGATGAAGAAGAAGAAATTAATAAAGAGGAACCCATCGCTTTGATCAAAAAAAGCAAGGATAAGAGGAAAATGAAGGCTCAAACAACAGAAGAGCCTCAAGGCTCAAATACTGACGCACCCCAAGAGAGTTCAGGCACTGAGACTCTGAAGGAAATGAAGAGGAAAGAGTAGCATTCTAAGGAGGAAGAAGACAGAGCCACCATTTCTCAGGTTCTTAAGAAGGGAAAACACAGTCACAAAATAAAGAAGTCTTCACTCTCTTCGATCGTAGAGTCACTACTAATCGTAGAGTCCAGACTTGACATTACTCCAGAAGTGGATGCTGCAACAGTATGTCCATCAATCGTTAGAGCTGCAGCTGAAGAAAGTACCAAGACTGAAACTTATCCCAGAAAGGCAAGGAGAAAGTTTGTCAAGACATATGTACTTGAAAATGTGAAAGCATTAAAGGAAGAAGAAAGGAAAACAGCTGCAGAAAAGGAGCTTCCTAAAGTTACTACACTAGATAATGCTCCAACTGAGCGGGAGCTACCTGAAGTTCAAATAAATGAGCAGATTGATAGGGAGTATCTCAAAGTTCCTGTGCAAGAAAAAGCTACAGCTGAGGGGGAGATGTAAGAAAGGGAAATCGAAGGTGTAAGAGCTGTGGAGGAAGAAAAGGGTGATGATCAGATGAGGGATGAGGAGATAGTTAAAGTAGTGGAAATTTTAAATGAAGAAAATGAAGAAAAAGAGGAAGATAAAGTTGAGATTATAGCAGTGGGCTGGGATGGATATATGAGAGCCAACTACAATCAACTGTTCTCCTACTTACCTATGATTCCCTATCACAAAGCCCAAATTCTCAACTCTTGGGATCACATGTTCTGGACTTTTAAAGTTTATCCAGTAATCTCAGTGCTTTGCTCACGAATTCCTAGGCAACCTCACATTTCCCCAAAAGCTAATCACTAACCATCCTTTTTCAAAAGCTGGGCATGAGGTAAAATCAATTCCCATCTCTTTCAGGGTTAATCACTGTCCTCCATCCACCTTCAACCAATTCTACGAATTGCTAAGATGGTTGGAAGAGATACTTCATCCACTAAATCAATTTCCAGCAACAGAATCCCAATAATCTATAACTGATGAACCAAATATGCCTAATTTTATATTGATCCAGTCTTCTACCATCTCTCACACTACGAATATTGATCCTACTCCAATCATAGAGTCACCCACTCAGTAAGCACCAACATCGCGTCCTCCTGAAACTCAACCTCACACACCTGCTCCTCCTTTAGATATTCCTTCCTCATCAACCAATAATTATTTTAATCTTGATCTTGTTCTCTACAATCTGCGCAATCAAAATACGAGAGTCTCTCCTCCAAATACTCAGCAACTCGTTGAGCTTCTCTCAGATCTTCCTACCAAAATGAAGCTGTCTAATGCATCCCAGAAGGTGACCAAGGATATTCAAGAAGATCTTGAAATTCACTTTGAGCTTGTTCATATGAGGCTGACTCATTTGATCAATGCTGCCAACACCCTCCCCAATAATCTGAGTACTGAGCTTACAACTAAGCTTAGGGAGATCATCAAGGAAATAATCCAAAGTATTAATGAAAGGGATCAAATTCACTTTTAGACTGCTAGGAAGCACAAGGAAGCAGTTCTCCTTCTGCAGAAGACTCAAGAATCTCAAAATAAACTTATGATGGAAAGTATCTCAAGTCTATGAACCTTAATAAAAGAATTCCAAGCATTTTCAATGGGTTAAATGCAATAAACAAAAATTATCTTGGCTATTCTACAAAAGAACAAATCTCAAACTGATTCTCTAGTTTAAGAAAACTGTGAAGACATTGCTCAATCCAGGAATCAGCTCCACGAGCTCGTCCAAGGCATGAATCGGCTGTCTGAAGACATTCGAACCCTTGATGCTGATATAAAGGGGGAGAATAAAAGGGAAGGAGAGAAAGAAAAAGGTAGAGGCAAAGGAAAATTCATTTCTCAATCTTCAAGGAGCCCTCCCTCAAGACAGCCTCACCATCAAACTCCACGACCTAAACATCAGCAAATTATTATGGCAAAACGGCTAAGGAGTCAAGGGCCATCTCTTAGCTCATAAGGGGTAACCACTACTGGCCTACATATGCCGATTGGAGACCCTGCCTTTATGAATAGACATGATCATGGAAAAAGGCTGAGTCAAAGCGGGTTGGAAGATATTGAATGGAGAGACGAAGCCAACAGGAGAAGGAGAGATGCAGAGCATGCCAATCCTCTAAAGAATAAAAGACAGAAAAAATAAAGGTAAGTTGAAACTCATTTCTTATTGATGCAACTAAGCTTTATTGTAATATCTATTTTTACAAACATCAATAAATTAATGCTTATTCTCTAGAGATTTTAGCTGCTCACTGAAACACTAAGTCATATTTACTTTCTAGCAACTAAATCTGAAATTGATGATCATGATACAAATCTCCTTGGTTATGTCAACATCAAATAGGGGAATATTATTGGGAAATTACATATTTAAATTTGATGTTGAAAGTAAATATTTATGCTTATATGTAAAGTCCTTCAAGGAATACATGTACAAGGACTTAGTGATAGATCAAACTTGTTAGGTTGATCTGAGCTTTAATATTTATCATTCTATAAATGAATGTATAGAAGAAAAGATCAAAGATGTTAGATTGATCTATCTCTTGAGATATAATAGATAGGCTTCAACAGAATCGTAGTCTATCGAGCCAACCAAGAGATTGCAAAAGCCATGGCAGAATCGTAGAGCATCGAGAATCGTAGTCTGTCTACTTTGGAGGGCCTCTCCCAGAATCGTAGAGTGGTCTAAACGTCTGCTGAGTCAACTCCTGAATCGTAGTGTGCTCTCAAAAGCGTAGAGTCTGCAAATCAAGCAAGCAAAGATCGTAGTCGACCAGTACTTAAGAGAAATTGTAGTGTTCTCATCTACTAGTACCGGATCAATCACAAATGTTGCAAGACACGACGATCATGATCATAGTGTATCATCTGTCTACAATAGAAGCATCGAGCCTTGTCCACTTGTTTAAGAATAAATTACAACAAATGTGGAATAGATTATAGACGTTGAGACTATCAGAAATCCCAATGACACAACACTCATCCTTAGTATATAACAAAGAGACGTATTAAAGAAACTAAAGGAAGTACTACATGTCAGCCGAAAACACCTTTTCAGGTGTTAGGTAAGATAGCAGTCTGTTGTGTCAGTGGGCTAGACGGCTAAATAGAAAATTTATATAAAGTCACCATCAGTGCTCAAAAATGTCAAATACAATTAATGCTTCAACGAATGCCTTTAAACTGATACATTTCAAAGGCACCTTATATATAAATCAGATGCAGAAGTAAGGATAAAGCAAGTACACAACGAAAAACTTAAGAACACTCAACGCTCAAACTCTACGATCTGAAAAGAAAGCTTGTTCTACTACTCAGTTCTTTCGAACACAAGATTAACGGCAACTGAGTAGCACTATTCAAGAACTCAACTATCATTAAATGAAGTAAGGAGTTCCAATTCTATTGGACTTGAAGAGTTTTAAGTGAACTAAGAAGTTCCAAGTCTGCTGGACTTGAAGAGTTTTAAGTGAACTAGGAAGTTCTAAGACTGCTGATCTTGAAGGAATATAGGTGATTCGAAGATTTTAAAGACATCCTTAGTGGATTTCCTAATCAAGGAGTAGAAGAGTAGACTAGGAGTGCGACAATCCAGAAAATCGGATTGTCCAGAATTTAAGTTTAAAGAATTAGTATTAATAAAATAAATTTTTATTAATAATATTATGTACTATGTGTTTATTAATCGTTCTATAACTTAGCATGATTATAATACGGGAGGATTCTAGCTATGAGCTAGACTGAACGAATAAGAATTTTCAAGACGAAAATAAAAATTTTCCAGGAATAAAAATATTTATGAGTAAACGACGAAATAGTTATTCACTCGACGAAACCTAAGGGTTAGGGTTTTAATAACCTAAGCCTTTCTGAGAGTTCGATATGTCAAAATGACATTCCGTCAAAAGATTTGGCCATAATTTATCGTGAAAGTTAAGTAAGCCGGTAAAAGTTTTTCTCGAAAAATATGTAGAAATCGGACGAAATAAAAATGATGAAAAGTATTGTTATGTACTTTTCATCTGTTTAGCTACGTTAGGGGAGAACGTGAAAGAAAACGCTTATTAAGCAAAAAATGTTTTTCAATTTTTTGGAGTTCCGAAGAATGCTTAAAAGTCAGATTGTAAAGGAAAGACGAAATATAAAAAAATATTTGGATTCCGAGAATCTCAGTTTTTAAAACTGTCGGACGAATTCTGCAAGACGAAAATACGAAGCTTCCAAAGGAAGCTTCGTGAATAGTAAGGAGGTGTGAATAGTAACCTTGGGGACGAAATGACTATTTTTCCCCTAACTTAGAAAATTTATAAAAGGAGAGCTTAAGCTCATTTGTTGGTGATTTTGAAAATCACCAACACTTGAGAAAGAGAGATAGAAGTCAGATGAGATGAGAAAGGAAGAAGAAAAGCTAGCCGAGTGCACACTTTGTCCAACGGAGGAAGATTAAAGAAGAAAGGTAATTCGAAACCTAACCTTAAGTAAATTTTCTTTAAGTTTTCAATGTTAAAAATATTGCTTAATGAGAATAAGAAGTAATAGTTGTTAAGAATAATTTCATATGGTTGAAATCATGAGAAAACGAGGATATAAGAATTAGAAATTTAGTTTATAAATTTCTTAAATACAAGATTTGTAATAAATTTAAACGATCCGAATGAATTATATGAACGATTCAGTGAAATTAGTAAGGAATGGTATTTTATAACATCAAATTCCAAGGAAAAGTAAAATCGTAATCAAAATATCGATTAAAAAATGAAGAACGCGAAGAACACGAATAACGTTGTTGATGGACAAATTTAAAACCATCGTAGTATAAGTTGTTATTGATGGACAAGTTTAAAACCATCACGTATAATTTAGTTGCTTATTGCTTGGTTAGGAACGGTAGAAACGTTCATGAAGAACAGATTAAACTTAGCTATAATGAAGTTATGGCAAAAATTTCATAAAAGACGAATGAGAAATAGAAAGTATGTAAATGAACCCGAGTGTATAAGGTTTCATAAGAAAGTAAGAGAACGTAAAAAATGTGAGTCGTGGACTCAAGAATGAACGAGTTCCGAGTTCGGATGACCGAATTATGGACAAACGAACTAAGAACGTTAATAATGTAAAACGAACGAATAATGAAGATTAAGCCAATTGAATGGCATGTTAGCAGATTCAGAATAAATTTCTGTCCAAAGGAAGTTGAAGTACATAAGATAATGAAGAGATGACTTTGGAACGACCTCATTCCGAGCTATAACGAAGAAGTTATGAGATTGCGAAGTAAGCGTCTCAAACTTGATTCAAGACTTAGAAAATTTTTAGAAATTTTAAGCCTGGCGCCGCAGCGCCAGTCAAGCCTTGGGAGGCGGCGCTGTAACGCCAACCCAAGTCATCAGGTACTAGTAAGTGGCGCCGCATTGTGAGAGATAGAGAAAGGGATGGCGCCGTAGCGCCAGACCGGGGAGGAATGTACAGGAGACTCCCGCCGCAGCGCGAGAGGAAGGGAAGGAACCGACGCCGCATTGCCAGTGCAGGGCAAGACCCAAAGAAGAGAGTTTAAATGCTTAACTCTTGAGGGAAGTCTAAGGAAAGATAAAGAACATATAGTTTAATTAATTTAACACTTAATCAAGTGAATTAAACCTTTAGTAAGGGTTGAATGGGATTAAAAGACAACGAATGTGAACGCTAATTTCGTAACCGATATCTGGGGACCGTGGTCGTAATAAAATGAACGTGTGGGCTTGCTATGACTGTAATTCCTTAGACGTTGACGAAAGTAGTAAGTAAAAGATGAAGTATCAAGAAAACCGTAGCAAACGGTAATAAGGGTAATGAAAGTTCGAATGTGAGTCGGACAGAGAATGTTAGAATAAAGTAAGTGTTAAACACTTTAGCCGACGTGAGTGTTGAGTGTACACGAATATTAAATGGGCAGAACCTACACTCTGTGTATGGTTTAACCGTAAGGTAATGAAGAATGAAGAAACTGAATTAAAAATAATAACATATAACGTAAAGAAGTCGAGTTAATGATTATAACTTGGATATCGTTCCTAGTCAAATGAACTGGATGTTGTAAGCTATGAATAAGTAATGTAAAATGCTTAATGCTATAAATACGTAGAATTAATATTGAATGATCGTTCTACGTATACAAAAGACTGTATGACTTAGACGATAAGAAATGAATCATGAGGTATGTCATTTAGTTGCCAGAAAGCCATAAGGAATAAGAAATTAACTTAACGAACATTATTATTTTAATGGTTTGGATAAGTTAAGATAAAGTTAAGGTTGTGGTACAATCGTATTCTTTGATTGTTGATATACGGGAGCTGGGCTAAACAATTCCTTCAGAGAGTGGATGTATATACGAAACTGGCAACCGATCTAACTCACTGTGAAAGATAGTGTATATGAGACGAGAACTTGTTTGTTGGTTGTTTGTGGAAAACCACTCAGAGTACCATATGGGTTATAAGAAGAAGATAAGAATATAAAACATCAAAGATGATGATCGTATGAGTAAGACATCTCCGTATGTCATGAAGCCGTAAACCGGTAAAGAAAGTTAGTCGCGTAAACTTAGATTTCAAGAACGCGAATCCTAAGAAGTAAAGAAAAGTTTAAACCAATGCGTAAGTTAAGTATATGACTAATTGGTGTATGTGTTATTTCCCTATGTGCTATATAGGATTTGGAATGAGCATTTCAGCATAAACTTTAAGCTGTAGCTTTGCGTAAGGCAAGTTTCCTAACTTCATTCATATTTTAAATGAATGTTAGTTTCTTAAACATTCTAAGATGTTGAACTTGAGAAGTTTTATCTATGTGCAAATGTACGATATTTGTACAAAGTGGTAGAATATATGAGGCCTTGTACCACAATTTGAACACTTCGGTGTTTCTATGAGATGAACTATTATGTGATTGAACTATTCAATATGAGTATGTTTTATTTATACATGAACTGTTATTGTTAAGTCTGTGCTAATGATTATAGCCAGACATGATATGTATGAAAAAGGTAGAAGAATGAAAGTATTTCAAAGTGAATGTGGCTAATGTTTTAAAATGATAGGAATCGAGATGATCCCTATTATTCGAGCTGCTTCATAACCTTTGTTCGGTTATTGAAGTTTTAAAAGAATGTTTAAATTCATGAAGTTGTTTATTCAACTGCTATGACTTACTGGGCAATTGAATGCTCACACTTGCTTTAAATGAAAAACATTTTCAGTGAACGAGGTTAAAAAGAACTTAAGGATCCCGTATAGATCAAGCTGACCAGTATCCAGATGAAGTTCCATTCAGTATGTGAATGAGTGTGAAGATCAAGCCAAGACATGTAGTGTAGAATAATGTAAATTAAACTATAGACTAGTTTAATGAACTATTATGTATCCTTGGTGATGGATAAAAGTCACTCTTGTAAGATGTAAAGAATAATGTAATTATCATTATTTGTAATGAACGAGGTTATAAGGTAATAGAAGTTGGGATTCGAGAATGTATGTTGTTATAGTTAACTATATAATGATGTATGTTTGGAAGGAGATGTACTTATGATGCACAGAATCCTAGTGTGAAGATAGACCAGATTTCAGGGTGTTACAAGTTAGTATCAGAGCTGATATATTATAAACCTTAGGTATGAGTACCTAAGACTATAATCGGATAGAGAAGAATAAGAAAATCGTTGAGTTAAACGATTAAGGAAGAAGATCACTATGTGATCATATTGAATCGTAATAATAGCTGTTCTGTTAAACGATGGATGATTTATTGCAAATGCTATAAATGAATGGTACTACGAAGTAGTACGGGAAGAAGAACTCAGATCGAGTTGTAAAGGATAGTATACGAATTAAATAAAATTCGTATTAAGGTTAGGGGAAGTTAGAAGTTGTAATATTTCAATTGAGGACTCATATGATAGCTGAGTTATACGAACCTTTGTTATGGGTAGAGGTTTGTGCTTTGGTGTGATCACTGCTTAGCTTATTACAGTGATAATCATTGGAATAGTGTGTCGCGCTATCAAGATGTATATGACGAGGTGGTGAATCTTTTCTCATGTATATATTTGATAGGTAGAGAATGTTAAGATAGGTGCGAGTTCTTAAAACTCATACTCATGAAAAGTTTGTGACTCATAGTTATATGCTATGTTTCTGAGCCCGAAGCATATGGATAGTCCTTGATTTGTTCTTGGATTACATATTGCGAAGATAAGTTTTTAAACACATATGGTTGTGGAAAGTTCCTAAACACATAAAGTGTGGTAAGTTGATGGACTATACTAAGGTATAGGAAAGTTTAGACTGGAAACGAGTTATTTTAAGTAAACTTAGCATTGAAGGTGCTAGAGAAGATTAAGAATTGTCGCATGTAAGACAATGAAGGAAGATGGAGAAATATGATATTCCAAGTCATCTAGCTATGCTAGATTTTAAAGTTTATTAAACTCGTGCTTATATGTGCATTTTGAAAAGGAAAGAATTGGTTCAACTTTTGGAACTAACAGATTTTAAAAGAGCTATTCTTTATATGTCTATGCTAAATAGTTTTGGCTGGACAGAAATTGGTTTGAAATATCAAAAAGAATTTTATATCATCAATGCATTTGATGCAAATATGGTAAAAGGATGGAGTTATTAATGCAATTGAACCTAGTGTTGGATGTGATCTTAGGATCAACAACCCGCAATGGTATTGTAAGACCCCAACTTATTAATGAATAAAATCAAATTTTCTCTAAATATTATTGTGAATAATAAGGGGTTAATTTGATATAATACTTTGGTTATGGGTGAAATGTGCAAATTTTGCAAAATAAGCAAGTGGTTATAAAATATTTATTTTTGGTCGGTGAATATTCGGTTGGTCGTGGAATATTCTTGCTGTCGGGGAATATTCGTACGACGACGCAGCCTTGTGTGGGCCCCATAACGGAAAGCGATTGGATGAAGAAAACGACAAGTATAAGTTGTTTATAAATAACGGCGTAGTTGTTACCGTTAATACTGTTGGAATACCCGGTGGTTAAAATACAGTAGCACACGGTATTGCACCAATTATTGATTCTTACGTAAGAAGGCACTACTCAATAATTGTTACAGTAGTTATTATTCAATATTTTATTTTATTGATTCAATAATTGCTGCGTTGATATTTTATATTATTGTTGTTTCAATAATTGTTGCTGCACAGTATTTTCATTTATCAGATCAATAATTCATATTATTTGAATAATATTATTAGATAACATTATTGGCAATGTCTAGAAAGTTCTGTCTAAGGAGAGGTTTGGTCATCTAATTGCGCGCCAGTAAGAAGAAATCCTTATTGGAAAGCCCCCTCTTTCCTGGGAACGGCCTGGTTGTCATAAATGTGATTCTGTAATATTATTTGTGAATAATTAATTATTGATTCATATGATAAGGAAATATTTATTTTATGTGGATATAAATGAGGGATATATTTTTGTGGTTAAAAATGAAGGAGTTAATGTTGAGGTTTTTGTCAGTATTTTTGTCGGAATGGAGGTATTAAAAATCAGGGTTTTTGAGATAGTTTGCGGGGGTTATAATTTTTAATCCGACCGTTGGATCGTGGTAATTTTTGGATATGTTATACATATATAAGTTGAGTATATGTCCACAAATTTTGAACTGTTAAAAATGAACGTATGATTTATTACGAATTTTACAAGATGACTGGTTCAGAAATTGTTGAATTTTCGGAGTTTATCATTTTGGTGAAAAATTCTAGAATTGGTGGGCCCCACTTATGGTTGGTGAAGAAATGTGCTGAATTATATTTCAAATGTGGTGGGTGGGAATAGTAGCAGGTAAAGCCATCAGGTTGCAGGTCAAACCTACCAAAATTTTCCTATAAATAGAGGGCTAAGTTAGAATTGAAAATCACACCAGAAACAAGTTTTCTCTCTTTCTCTCTCTAGATTATTGAGTGTATTTTGTGAGTATTTAGATACTTTGAGAGTTTCTATTCATCAGAGCAAGTTTCTTTCAGCCTTATACCGGTATTCCGACCAGAAGTACTGATATTTTGAGGTAAGGGATATTATTTTCTTCTTAAATGATATTATTTTCTTCAATATCATTATGCTGAAATATTGATACGAGTTTTTATCAAATTTGAAACTTTTTGTGTCGGGGTTACTATTCACGTATACGGTACTATTCACGTATACGACACTATTCACGAATACGGCACTATTCACCGAAAAATAAAATTTTTCCTTTTTGTCCAAGATGTCTATTATGGTTACTATCTTTGATTGTATCCATGTTTTGATCTTTATTTTTGAATTCTGCTTCACAATTGATTATTATGAAGTATTATTGATCTTGGATAAACTGTTATACGAATCCCTACTATTTGTCCTTCTGTCTCATTGGATTCGTTCTCTTTAAGATATTTTTCATCATCCTCAGTCCTAAATGATGATATTACTGAATATCTTTGGCCTGTAGTGCAAAGATGTATAATTACTTGATGAATATCTTTGGCCTGTAGTGCAAAGATGAACAGGTGTTGAGATGAACATGACCGACTGATGATACAAATGAATATCTTTGGCCTGTAGTGCAAAGATGAATATTTGGTTAAAGATGATTATTAATTGATGTTACAGGGATAAAATATTGATGATGGACTTTTAAATCTTATAAGATAGTAGAATTCTTTCTCTACTTGACTCTTCTAATGGTTTGCTGTTTCCGCTGCAGTTGTTGATCTAAAACTTGTTGTCGATTATATTTATCAGATTTTTCCCTGTTGAAGACTAACGATAATTTGTTGTATATTATCTTAGTCATAATATTCTTTACTGGGCTAGTTGAGCTCACCCTTTTCCTTTTTGTTCCATTTTTCTTCTCAGGAGGTGAGAACATAGCAGGATCTAGTCGGGGTATGGAGTGATGGTTCTAGAAAGATGTATTAGCAGTCCTCACTATTTCTGTAAAATAGTGTTTCAATAATTGTAATGAGGATTTATTTGAGTGTGGATATTGTCTAGAAGACAATATTTGTATTTAAACTCACAGTATGTGTTGTCGTATTTTGCACGACAATTGTATTATTGAAGTTGTAGTTTGCTTTCTGTACCATGTATTTGGCGACTCAGAATGGGTGTTGTATACCTATTCTGGGGGCGTCACAGTTGGTATCAGAGCTTAGGGATATGATCCCTGGCTGAGATGTGAGACAAGAACTAGGAGGGGAGAGACGGGGAATTCCTTCGCTAGTATGACCTGACTAAGTTTATTTGGTGTTTATTTGGTCGGTCAGAGTATAGGGATAATATATGACATGACTATTAACCCTTGTTTTATGGCAGTATTTAAGAATGGCAGCTGAGAACGTTAATAATGGAGTAAATCAGACCGTGGAGACACCTTTGATCACTACCCAGGGGAACGTGCAACAGGAAGGCAATATTCCTCCTGTAAACAACGTTAGCGAGCAAACGATGAATGATGGAATGTTTAGGAGCTTTTTGCAGTTCATGCAAAATCAGACGAGGGAGACTCGTGTGCAGAATACGGGTGGAAATGATAACAACGCGCGGTTTGTCACAGCTAAGCAGTTCAAAGAATTGAGACCACCAGAATTTAAGGGAAAGCCGGATCCGATCATGGCGGAAACGTGGGTCAAGCAAATTACCAAGATATTTGATGTCTTAGGATGCACGGAGGAACAGAAGGTTCCATTCACCACATTTATGTTCCGCGGTGAGGCAGACTACTGGTGGGAGTCTGTGAAGCGTACCCAGCCTGACGCACTCAACATGTCCTGGGAAACATTTCAAAAACTGTTCAATGACAAGTACTTTCCTGAAAGTATTCGTCATATGAAGGAGGTTGAGTTTATTAGACTGGAACAAAACAACATGACGGTGTCCCAGTACGAGGCGAAGTTTGCAGAGTTATCCAGGTTTGCACCTCATTTGGTCGAAAATGAGGAACGAATGACAAGGATGTTTCTGAGAGGTCTAAAACCCGAGATTCGGCAATATCTTATCTCTCATAAATTTTCTTTATATTCAGATGTTGTAAACAGGGCTCAATTATTAGAGCGAGATAATGAGTATGTGCAACCGAGGGACCACAACCAGGGTCATACCGGTGGCGGCAGTCATCGAAGCAATGAAAACCAGCAGGGAGGAAAACATTCGGACAAAAGCGGTAACCACTCTGGTGGTAATCGTGGTCGTGATAATAGAAGGAGCGAGTCGGGAGGAGATTTCAAGAAGAGAAGGTACAACAATGATAACGTGAAGACGTCAGCACAAACATCAACTGTTTCTAGGGGAGGAGAACGACCACCGATCGTATGTTACAAATGTGGGAAAGAGGGACATATCAGCCCAAACTGCCCACAACAATCCAAGGTATGTTATAACTGTGGAAAGGAAGGTCATATAGCTCGAGAGTGTTCTGTAGCAAAATCAAGTTCAGCGGGGATGGTGACTCCAAAAGTTATCCCGGATAAGTCGAAATCAGCGGTTCCTGGAAGGGCGTTTGTCGTTACTGGCCAAAACGCGAGAAACCCGAACGAGGTGATCACGGGTAAGCTAATCTTGAATTCTTGCGAAGTTTATACTTTACTAGATACCGGTTCTACCCATTCTTTTATCTCTCCTGCTTGTGCTCAACGTTTAAACTTGACTCCGGAGAAATTGGACTTTAACTTATCTGTTGAAACTCCGTTGGGTGAAACCTTCGTTACATCTACAGTTTATAAATCTTGCATGATCCAAGTTGGCACTATCACATTACCTGTTGATCTTATCTCTTTAAAGATACTTGCTTTTGATGTGATTTTAGGAATTGATTGGTTAACCACTCATCATGCTAAAATTGATTATTTTCGTAAGGTTGTTAGTTTTCATATTCCTAACCAACCTGTCATACGAATTCAAACTACTAAACCACTAAAGTCAGTCACTGTCATATCAAGCCACAAAGCTATTCGTTTATTGAAAAACGGATGTCAAGTTTTCTTAGCCCATGTTATGGATTTGAACAAAGACAAGTCAGATTTGAATAATATTTCTATTGTTAGAGAATTTTCCGATGTATTTCCTGAAGAACTTCCCGGTCTACCCCCGGAACGAGAAATTGAATTCTTTATTGACCTTGAACCCGGTACAAAGCCCATTTCTAAAACCCCATATCGAATGGCTCCTATTGAACTTCAGGAGTTAAAAGTCCAACTACAGGAGTTGTTGGACATCGGTTTTATTCGTCCTAGTACGTCTCCTTGGGGTGCTCCTGTTTTATTCGTAAAGAAGAAAGACGGGAGTATGCGACTTTGTATTGACTATCGAGAATTGAACCATGTCACCATCAAGAATAGGTATCCGCTACCTCGCATTGATGACCTGTTTGACCAGTTGCAAGGAGCACAATTCTTTTCAAAGATCGATCTTCGTTCTGGATATCATCAGCTGAAGATTAAAACTGAGGATATTCCAAAGACTGCCTTCAGAACTCGGTACGGGCATTATGAATTCTTAGTAATGTCTTTTGGATTGACTAATGCTCCTGCTGCCTTCATGGATATGATGAACCGTGTATTCAAAGAATATTTGGATCAGTTCGTTGTTGTCTTTATTGATGACATCCTCATCTATTCCAAAAGCCATGAAGATCATGAGCGCCATTTGAAGCTGGTACTGCAAAGGCTTCGTGAAAACAAGCTATATGCCAAACTGAAGAAATGCGAGTTCTGGCTTGAGGAAGTAGCATTCCTTGGGCACGTGGTGTCAAAACATGGAGTATCTGTCGACCCGGCGAAGATTGAAGCCATACAAAGTTGGGAGCAACCGAAGTCGGTAACCGAAGTACGTAGCTTTCTGGGCTTAGCTGGTTATTATCGGAGATTTGTGGAAGGATTTTCTCGAATCGCTACTCCGTTAACTCAGCTGACTCGGAAAGATACAAAATTCGTATGGAGTGAGGAATGCGAGAAGAGTTTCCAAGAACTCAAGAGGAGACTCATTTCGGCACCTGTTTTGACAATACCATCTGGTTCGGATGGATTTGTTATCTACAGCGATGCTTCAGGCAAAGGGTTAGGATGTGTTCTCATGCAACATGGGAAAGTCATAGCCTATGCCTCACGACAACTCAAAGAATATGAGAGGAATTATCCTACTCATGATTTGGAGTTGGCAGCAGTCGTTTTTGCGTTGAAGATCTGGAGACACTACCTGTATGGGGAGAAAGTGGAGATCTATACAGATCATAAAAGCCTCAAATATTTCTTCACCCAAAAGGAACTCAACATGCGGCAACGACGTTGGCTTGAGCTGTTGAAAGATTACGATCATACCATCCAATACCATCCTGGAAAAGCAAACGTAGTAGCTGACGCATTGAGTAGAAGATCATATGCGGGTACGAGTGCAATGCTTTTAATACAAAGGCCCATTTTGTATGACTTGCAAAGGATGGAGATAGAGATGAAGGCTCCAAGTACCCACATGATGATATCAAATATACGAGTAGAACCGACTTTAATCGATAAAGTTAAAGCTGCTCAAGCTACGGATATAGAGCTGATGCGTATGAAGAAGAAAGTGCAAGAAGGTGCTATTCCAGAAGCAAGAATCGATGAAGAAGGAATACTTCGAGTCAACTCCAGACTTTGTGTTCCTAACGATTTTGACTTGAAGCATAGAATAATGATGGAGGCACACAACACACAGTTTGCAATCCATCCTGGGAGTACCAAAATGTATCACGATCTTTGACATACATTTTGGTGGAGCAATATGAAAAGAGAGATCGCGGAGTTTATCTCGAGATGTTTAACTTGTCAACGTGTAAAAGCGGAGCATCAAGTACCAAAGGGTCCATTGCAACCACTTGAGATTCCGAAATGGAAGTGGGAACACATTACTATGGATTTTGTTACAGGTCTTCCCAAGGTTTCTCAAGGCATAGATGCGATTTGGGTTATTGTTGATAGATTAACCAAGTCCGCTCGTTTCTTGCCGATACGTGAGACTTATTCCCTTGAACGTCTTGCTAGTATGTACGTGAACGAGATTGTGAGATTGCATGGCATGCCAGTATCCATAGTTTCGGATCGTGACCCAAGATTCACTTCACGATTTTGGGTTAGCTTGCAGAAAGCTATGGGCACGGATTTACGATTCAGTTCAGCATACCATCCTCAAACGGACGGACAATCAGAGAGGACTATTCAAACTCTTGAAGATCTATTAAGACTTTGTGTCTTAGATCTCAAAGGGAGTTGGGATAAGTACCTACCATTGGTGGAATTCTCCTACAACAACAGTTATCAGGCGAGCATAGGTATGGCTCCATTTGAGGTGTTGTATGGAAGAAAATGTCGTTCTCCAGTATGCTGGGACGAGGTGGGTGAAGCAACATTGTTGGGACCAGAATTGGTACGCATTACTACAGAGAAGATCCAAACGATTCGACAACGTATACAAACGGCACAGGATCGACAAAAGAGTTATGCGGATCTTCATCGGAAGGACGTGAAATTTAATATTGGGGATCATGTATTGTTACGTGTTGCACCATGGAAGGGAGTTACAAGATTTGGGAAGAGAGGAAAGCTCAATCCAAGATTTGTTGGTCCATTTGAGATTCTTGAGCGAATAGGAAATGTGGCATATAGACTCGCATTACCTCCAAGCATGTCTCGTGTTCATAATGTTTTTCACATATCTATGCTTCGTAAATATGTTAAAGACCCGAACCACATTATTGAGTTAGAACCAGACGAGATAGCTGACGATTTAACGTACGAGGAGGTACCTGTTAAGATCTTGGATAGGAAAGAGCATGTCCTACGCACGAAGGTTATACCACAAGTTAAGGTTTTGTGGAGAAACCATGCTATTGAAGAAATGACCTGGGAGTTGGAATCAGAAATGAAAGCGAGGTATCCTCACCTTTTTGAAACATCAGGTACGTACGTCAATTTCGAGGACGAAATTTCATAAGGAGGGGAGGTTGTAAGACCCCAACTTATTAATGAATAAAATCAAATTTTCTCTAAATATTATTGTGAATAATAAGGGGTTAATTTGATATAATACTTTGGTTATGGGTGAAATGTGCAAATTTTGCAAAATAAGCAAGTGGTTATAAAATATTTATTTTTGGTCGGTGAATATTTGGTTGGTCGTGGAATATTCTTGCTGTCGGGGAATATTCGTACGACGACGCAGCCTTGTGTGGGCCCCATAACGGAAAGCGATTGGATGAAGAAAACGACAAGTATACGTTGTTTATAAATAACGGCGTAGTTGTTACCGTTAATACTGTTGGAATACCCGGTGGTTAAAATACAGTAGCACACGGTATTGCACCAATTATTGATTCTTACGTAAGAAGGCACTACTCAATAATTGTTACAGTAGTTATTATTCAATATTTTATTTTATTGATTCAATAATTGCTGCGTTGATATTTTATATTATTGTTGTTTCAATAATTGTTGCTGCACAGTATTTTTATTTATCAGATCAATAATTCATATTATTTGAATAATATTATTAGATAACATTATTGGCAATGTCTAGAAAGTTCTGTCTAAGGAGAGGTTTGGTCATCTAATTGCGCGCCAGTAAGGAGAAATCCTTATTGGAAAGCCCCTCTTTCCTGGGAACGGCCTGGTTGTCATAAATGTGATTCTGTAATATTATTTGTGAATAATTAATTATTGATTCATATGATAAGGAAATATTTATTTTATGTGGATATAAATGAGGGATATATTTTTGTGGTTAAAAATGAAGGAGTTAATGTTGAGGTTTTTGTCAGTATTTTTGTCGGAATGGAGGTATTAAAAATCAGGGTTTTTGAGATATTTTGCGGGGGTTATAATTTTTAATCCGACCGTTGGATCGTGGTAATTTTTGGATATGTTATACATATATAAGTTGAGTATATGTCCACAAATTTTGAACCGTTAAAAATGAACGTATGATTTATTACGAATTTTACAAGATGACTGGTTCAGAAATTATTTAATTTTCGGAGTTTATCATTTTGGTGAAAAATTCTAGAATTGGTGGGCCCCACTTATGGTTGGTGAAGAAATGTGCTGAATTATATTTCAAATGTGGTGGGTGGGAATAGTAGCAGGTAAAGCCATCATGTTGCAGGTCAAACCTACCAAAATTTTTCTATAAATAGAGGGCTAAGTTAGAATTGAAAATCACACCAGAAACAAGTTTTCTCTCTTTCTCTCTCTAGATTATTGAGTGTATTTTGTGAGTATTTAGATACTTTGAGAGTTTCTATTCATCAGAGCAAGTTTCTTTCAGCCTTATACCGGTATTCCGACCAGAAGTACTGATATTTTGAGGTAAGGGATATTATTTTCTTCTTAAATGATATTATTTTCTTCAATATCATTATGCTGAAATATTGATACGAGTTTTTATCAAATTTGGAACTTTTTGTGTCGGGGTTACTATTCACGTATACGGTACTATTCACGTATACGACACTATTCACGAATACGGCACTATTCACCGAAAAATAAAATTTTTCCTTTTTGTCCAAGATGTCTATTATGGTTACTATCTTTGATTGTATCCATGTTTTGATCTTTATTTTTGAATTCTGCTTCACAATTGATTATTATGAAGTATTATTGATCTTGGATAAACTGTTATACGAATCCCTACTATTTGTCCTTCTGTCTCATTGGATTCGTTCTCTTTAAGATATTTTTCATCATCCTCAGTCCTAAATGATGATATTACTGAATATCTTTGGCCTGTAGTGCAAAGATGTATAATTACTTGATGAATATCTTTGGCCTGTAGTGCAAAGATGAACAGGTGTTGAGATGAACATGACCGACTGATGATACAAATGAATATCTTTGGCCTGTAGTGCAAAGATGAATATTTGGTTAAAGATGATTATTAATTGATGTTACAGGGATAAAATATTGATGATGGACTTTTAAATCTTATAAGATAGTAGAATTCTTTCTCTACTTGACTCTTCTAATGGTTTGCTGTTTCCGCTGCAGTTGTTGATCTAAAACTTGTTGTCGATTATATTTTATCAGATTTTTCCCTGTTGAAGACTAACGATAATTTGTTGTATATTATCTTAGTCATAATATTCTTTACTGGGCTAGTTGAGCTCACCCTTTTCCTTTTTGTTCCATTTTTCTTCTCAGGAGGTGAGAACATAGCAGGATCTAGTCGGGGTATGGAGTGATGGTTCTAGAAAGATGTATTAGCAGTCCTCACTATTTCTGTAAAATAGTGTTTCAATAATTGTAATGAGGATTTATTTGAGTGTGGATATTGTCTAGAAGACAATATTTGTATTTAAACTCACAGTATGTGTTGTCGTATTTTGCACGACAATTGTATTATTGAAGTTGTAGTTTGCTTTCTGTACCATGTATTTGGCGACTCAGAATGGGTGTTGTGTACCTATTCTGGGGGCGTCACAGGTATGATGTATAATGACGAAGTCATAAACTGATGAAGTCCTCAACGTACTGTGAAAAGTACGGTATCGTGACCTTATAAATCATTTTGATGTATTGTAAAAGAATTTAAAGAAGAAGTCGATGTCACTTGATTTGAATAGACGAATGTTTCAAAATGATGTCCAAATTATTGGTATGGTCTAAGCTATTTGATTTGGCTAAGACAAATGGTATATCATGTTTAAAAGAAAATCAAGCTTTCTTTGAAGAAGTTATGCCAAGCCAAATTATTTTGGTGCGGAATATGATAATTAAGTCTGAGGTGAACATACCCCGAAATGGGTTTATACGATGGGTTGATCACCTACGTATGAAAGAGGTAGTTTACTTTCTTGGTGATTGTAAACTGTAAAACCCCAACTCTTTATAAATAAAATTAAATTTTCTCTAATTATTACTTTGAATAATAAGGTGTTAATTTGATATAATGCTTTGGTTATTTTTGAAATGTGCAAATTTTACAAAATAAGTAAGTGGTTATAAAATATTTATTGTTGTTGGGGAATATTCGTTTGGTCGTGGAATATTCTTATTGTCGAGGAATATTCGTGCGATGGTGCAACCATTTGTGGGTCCTATAACGAAAAACGGTCGGATGAAGAAAATGACAATTTTGAGTTTTTTTAAATAACGGAGTAATTGTTACCGTTAACACTATTAGAATACCCGGTGGTTAAAATACAGTAATACGCGTGGTTGCATAGTAGCACACGGTATTGCACAGTATTTTTAAATTATCGATTCTTACGTAAGAAGGCGCTACTCAATAATTGTTACAATAATTACTGTTCAATTATTTTTTTATTAATTTAATAATTACTACGTTGATATTTTATAATTTTGTTGTTTCAATAATTGTCACTGCACAGTATTTCCCATTATCAGATCAATAATTTATATTATTGGAATAATATTATTAGATCACATTATTAGCAATGTCTAAGGAAGTTTTGTATAGGAAAGGGGTTTGGTCACCTAATTACGTGCCAGTAAGGAGAAATTCTCATCGAAAAGCCCCCTCTTTCCTGAGAACGACATGGTTGTCAGTATTGTGATTCTGTAATATTATTTGTGAATAATTAATTATTAATTTATATGACAAGAAAATATTTATTTTATGTGAATATGAATGAATGATTTAATGTTGAGGTATTTTATCTGTATTTTGTCGGATTGAAGGTATTAAAAATCATCCGTATGTGGATTTCGGTCATTTTTTATTTTGAATTTGAAAAAACTTTCTTCTACAAAGTTGTAGAGAATTAAATTTTCTATGGAATGGACATAAAATTTGTATTTTTTTGATAAAAATGCTATTTATTATGAATTATTGAAGTTTTTAAAAGAAATATTTTTATTAAAAACGTGGTAGGCCCCACTTTTGGTTGGTGTGAAAAATGCTAAATTTTGGTGGGCCCCACTAGTGGTGGCTGATAATTTGGTCAAGAAGGTGTGCGTAGGAAATTTTTTAAAGAATATTAATATTTTATTAATTTAGTCTGCTTTGGCGTTCTAGCATTTTCCTATAAATAGGGTGCTTGGTTAGAATTGAAAATCACACCAGAATCATAAGTTTTCTCTCTATATATTATCGAGTGTATTTTTGTCAGTATTTAGATACTTTGAGAGTTGCTATTCAGTGCAAGTTTTTTTCGGCATTATATCCAATATTTAAGTCAGAAGAACTGTTCTTTTGAGGTAAGAGATGTTATTTTCTTCGTAAATGATGTTATTTCTTTCAATATCATTATACCGAAATATTGGTATAAATTTTATTATGAAATTTTTATTTTTTCATGTCGAGATTACTATTCACGTATACGGTACTGTAACAATTCAGAATTTCAAATTATAATATTAAATATTTATGGAATTGTATAAATATTTTATTTGATGTGCTTATTGTTGAAATTTTTGAATAAATATTTTATTGATGTGATGGTTGTTAGTAAATATTTATGAAATAAATTTATTAGATAATATTCTAAATTAATTGAATTTATAATTTAGAGAGTTGTAATATAACATGAGATGTTATATTGTTGTTTTAATAATTTAAAGTGATATGTTAAATTATTAAATAAAATTATAATTTTGTGATAACTGTTTAAGTGGAATATTTATTTAAAATATGGCATGTATAATTAATTTATTTGATTAATGTTGGGTATGAAAATCCAAATAAATAAAGTGTGATTATAAATAATAAACTAAATTGTTCATTAAAAATAAATTAAAGGAGTTTAATTTAGTTTTGCTAAATAAGGTTTAAACATATTAAGTCTTTAAATTTTAAAGAGTTTTGCCAAACGGAGCCTTATGGTTTTTGGAATTTTTAATTTTTGAATTTTAAAATAATATAAATAAAATAAATTAAAATAATAAATATAATATATTTATTATATATACGTTTATTTTGTAACTGTTATTATATTTAGCATGCGCATTAAGGTATCAAATTTTCTTTTACGCATTAGTTTGTCTATATTGGCTATACTGCGAGTTCAGAGAGAACTTGATAGAGCTTCACAGAGAGAATTGAGAAAGGAGCGTGGGAGAATTTGAGAGAGATTGGTCTACAATTAACAAGGATTGTATTAGCAAATTGAAGGGCACATGAAGTGCAGATAGCTGTAAGCTGTTAAACTATTGTTGGTAAACAATGATCAAGACAAGTCTTTCAGTTTCTATTTGCTATGTGAACTTGATGATTAACTATTTTAAATCTTTATTGCAAAGAGCATGATGTGTTATATATATGTTTAATGTATGAAATGTTAAAGTCAACTTATGACTACGTTGATTGAGTAAAGCTTGCTGATTGAGTAAGAAACTCAATCTTTATAGTTGTTATATGAACTGTAACATGTATGTTATGTTAGTCTAATGTTTATGAGATATATGTTGAGCATGTTATTATGTGCTACATGATGCATGAAAACTGTTAGATTTTGCCGGGCTGTCAAGCTCAACCTTACAAACAACCATTTTTGCAGGTTAAGGATTGAAGGTAACACTATATGCTACTTGAATGACGTGGGTTAGAAACAACACACGAAGATTAATATTTTAGCTAAAGTTGTTATTTCTTTATAACATGATTAAAATTCATGTTATGTATTAAATGTTTTATGATGTACAGTTTTATGTTGAGTTGTAAAGCTAAAGTTAGAGTTATGTGATATGCAAAGGTTATCGGATTGAAATGTAAAATTTTATATAATAACAGTGATAAAGTGAATCATAAAATAAGATTGATTCAAAGACATATAGATGATAAAGGTTTTGATTCAGGGAATTAAAGTAAAAAGACATAAAAATTTAAGTTATTCCGCATTTTATAAAGTTTAACATCGAATAATGATGTAAAAATCAGAAGGTAGATGTGTTATTAACGACCGAAGTTGAGAATTATATCGTATAAATTTTGGGTTCGTTACAGTTGGTATCAAAGCTGTAGGTTATAAAACTTAGGTAGGAGTACCGTAGATTATAACCTTAGAGAAAGGAAGGTGAAGACAATAAAAAAATAAGCTCAAATAGAGTTTGAACAATAAGAAGTAATTTATGAAATTTTCAAAGAATGGATTAAAACATGCGTGAAAGGATTCAAAGAAGAATCTCGCATAGTTATACAGAATATGAATGTGGGGTTACCTAACTCCAATAATAAGGATGTAAGGTGATGATAAATAGAAAATGTCTGTGACACCCCCAAATCCGGTACTTCCATTTCCACAAGATTCGGTGTTCACGATATAAATATCATCTATCTACCTACCCATACAAATTGCAAACCATGCAATAAATAGAATTAAAATCTTCCCTTTATAGGGTTACAACATCTGAATATTAATACAATCCCAGGTTAAACTAACCTTAAACATTTGTGCGGAATTATAAATAAATAAGTCTTAAACAACATCTTTAACTTAAGTCTTAAACAAATACATCATATAAAATAATAAGTCATATCAAATAACAAGTCTCCATCATTTGCTAACTTTGCCCTTGCCCTTACTAGTGGAAGGTTCGCCAGCTCTTTTGTTCTTAACTGTAAGACCCCGAATTTTATGAAATAAAAGTATTCAATTTTTCTTATAATTACTATTCAGTAAATGGTTAAATTGATAAAAGTTTAAAGTTATGGGTGAAATATGAATTTTTTTTTCAAAATAAGCAAGTGGTTATAAAATAATCATTGTTGTCGGGGAATATTCGTTTGGTCGTGGAATATTCTTTCTGTCGGGGAATATTCGTACGACGGCGCAGCTATTTGTGGGCCCCATAACGAATAACTGTCGGGTGAAGAAAACGACAAATTTGAGTTTTTACAAATAACGGCGTAGTTGTTACCGTTAACACTGTTAGAATACCCGGTGGTTAAAATACAGTAATACGCGTTGTTGCACAGTAGCACACGGTATTGCACAGTATTTTTGAAATTATTGATTCTTACGTAAGAAGGCACTACTCAATAATTGTTACAGTAATTACTGTTCAATATTTTATTTTATTAATTCAATAATTGCTACGTTGAAATTTTGTATTATTGTTGTTCAATAATTGTTGCTGCACAGTATTTCCCATTATCAGATCAATAATTCATATTATTTGAATAGTATTATTAGATAGCATTATTGGCAATGTCAAGAAAGTTCTGTCTACGGAGAGGTTTGGTCATCTAATTGCGCGCCAGTAAGGAGAAATTCTTATTGGAAAGCCCCCTCTTTCCTGGGAACGGCCTGGTTGTCATAAATGTGATTCTGTAATATTATTTGTGAATAATTAATTATTGATTTATATGATAAGAAAATATTTATTTTATGTGGATATAAATGAGGGGTATATTTTTGTGGTTAAAAATGAAGGAGTTAATGTTGAGGTTTTTATCAGTATTTTTGTCGGAATGGAGGTATTAAAAATCAGGGTTTTTGAGATATTTTGCGGGGGTTATAATTTTTAATCCGACCGTTGGATCGTGGTAATTTTTGGATATGTTGTACATATATAAGTTGAGTATATGTCCACAAACTTTGAACCGTTAAAAATGAACGTATGATTTATTATGAATTTTACGAGATGACTGGTTCAGAAATTGTTGAATTTTCGGAGTTTATCATTTTGGTGGAAAATTCTAGAATTGGTGGGCCCCACTTGTGGTTGGTGAAGAAATGTGCTGAATTATATTTCAAATGTGGTGGGTGGGAATAGTAGTAGGTAAAGCCATCAGGTTGCAGGTCAAACCTACCAAAATTTTCCTATAAATAGAGGGCTAAGTTAGAATTGAAAAACACACCAGAAACATAAGCTTTCTCTCTTTCTCTCTCTATATTATGAAGCATATTTTGTGAGTTTTTAGATACTTGGTGAGTTGCTATTCATCAGTGCAAGTTTTCTTCAGCATCATATCCGATATCCAGTCAGAAGTACTGCTCTTTTGAGGTAAGGGATAGTAAGGGATATTAAGGGATTTTAAGGGTTGTTATGATTTTCAGTTTCGTAATTTTTCTGACCTTCAAAAAATTCTGGAAAAATTTGAAACGATATTTTGATGAGTTTTCTTGATGGTGTCCAAAAATGGTGATTTTTGGATGCATAGATTGAGAGTTATGAATTTTATGAGTAAAGACTATTTTAAAAGTAACAGCTTATAATTTCTTGTGGTTAACTCCAAAATTGATGAAATTTTTATTGGGAGTACATGTATATGAAAGGAGTATACTCTGTGAATTTCAGAATTTTTAGATAAAAGTACAATTTTTGATAAATGTCTAAATATTCGGTGGTTTTGGCCATATGAAAAATAGTAAATGAGTTTTAAAAATTCTGAGAAAAATATATGTTCAATATTGGACTATATTATGCTAAATCCCAGAAAAGAAATATTTTTGGAACTGATTTGGTATTTTTTATGAAAATAGACTAGTTATGAGTAAATGAATTAAATATGTTATGTGAAGTAAGAAAATTGGAAAATAGGATTTTATGTCTTGAGAATCCTATATGAGGTATATGCAGATTTTTGATAAGGGTTTTGATTATTGGTGATAAAATCTTATAAGTTTGGTATTTTAGAATGATTAAATGCATTATTTAGTAAAGTATAAACAATTTAAATAAATTGTTTATAAGCTTAAGAAATATTATTCTTTCAATATCATTATACCGAAATACTGGTATGGATTTTATTGTGAAATTTCTACCTTTTTGTGTCGAGTTACTATTCATGAGTTACTATTCACGAGTTACTATTCACGATAAAAATTAGTTTTTTTTTTCTAACCAAAGTATAGTTGAGTTATGAATATTACTCTTGAGATTAAAACTATGTATTGATTATATTGATTTTATTATCATATATAACATTTTTATAACCCTGATGTTGAAATTCTCTTTCACTAGAGTGTAAAGATGGGTAGATTATTGGTATGATCATGACTAGGGTTCTCTTTGGCCTGTAGTGCAAAGTTGAATTGTGACTGGTATGATCATGACCATTGAATTTATAAGTGAATATCTTTAGCTTAAGTGCAAAGGTGAATTGATCAACATGGTTATAATTATTGTTTATATAAATTCTGAAATGATTATATATTTCTTTGAGATATTAATATCTTTGGCCTGTAGTGCAAAGATGAAATATTGATGAATATCTTTGGCCTGTAGTGCAAAGATGAATTGTTGATGAATATCTTTGGCCCGTAGTGCAAAGATGACATGTTGTTGAATATCTTTGGCCAGTAGTGCAAAGATGAACAGATGTTGAGATAAACATGACCAACTGGTGATACAAATGAATATCTTTGGACGTAGTGCAAAGATGAAGTTATTAGTATGATTATGAACATGAAATGTGATTTGGTGTAACCATGATCTTTGATGTTTCAGGTAAAGATAGGTGATGAAAATTATCATCGTCCTGGATGAGAAGAGGAATTTAGAACTACAGTTATGATTATGAGTTATTCATATGATTGTGGACCAGAATTGTTGATTGATGTTACAGGGATAAAATATTGTTGGTGGATTTTTAACATGGAGAAGATAATAGACTTTATAGTCTATTTGACTCTTCTAATGGATTGCATGTTCCGCTGCATATGGTTGAAATTTTTTTATCATCTACCATATGTTCTAAATCTCTGATTTATTATTGATGAAGACTATTGATAATTTATTTATCTTTAGTCATGATATTCTTTACTGGGCTAGTTGTGCTCACCCTTCTGTTCACAATTCCTTTCAGGTAATAAGAGTGTAGCTGGGTCGAGCGGGGGTAACAGGGGAATAGAACGGTGGTCATCATTTAGTAGTTATATTTGGTGAATCAAATAGGGTGAGGCGAACCCAACGTTGGAAGGGTGTTTTGCCACTATCATACAAGATGTCTAACGACATACAACCTCGTGTCATCATAAGACATGATTGTGCACATCCGCTTGCCGAGTATATCTACAAGCACTACCTATATAATCTTGGTATTTGTTTGAAGTATAATTCTCAGTTAGATACAGTGGAGATAATGATAAGTCAAGAGAAGACTCACCATTGGGAAGAATATGATAGTAATCTTCTCGTTTTTCTTTGGGGTCTATTGGGTCAACCAAGGATAATTCTGTGGCCATATGATATCTATCATAACCTAGATGTGTGGCCTCCCATGTACGAAGGTTTTCTTGAGGACTTCCCAAAGATTCTAATTTCTAAAACAGTTTTTGACTATACCTTTATGTAAGGTGTCATTGTGAGGTGATGTCCACGGTTGGAACATGAGTCACATTTGGTATATATTTATATCCAAACTTATAGCATATGTGTTGTTGTATTTTGCACGACAATTGTTGTAATAAAGTTACAGTTTTTTTTATACCATGTATTTGGCGACTCAGAATAGGTTGGATGGAATGGACCTATTTTGGGGTCGTTACATTTGGTATCAGAGCTTAGGGATATGATCTCTGGCGGAGATCGGGGAATACAACTAGGAGGGGAGAGATGAGTAAATCCTTCGCTAGTGTGTCCTACCTAAGCTTATTTGTTGGTCAGTCATAATATTGGGAAATTATGTGATATGTTAATTTGTTTAATTAACCCTTGTTTTATGGCAGTATTTGAGAATGGCAGCTGAGAATGCTAATAATGGAGTGAATGAGACTATGGGGATACCTCTAATCACTAACCGTGATAATGTGATGTTAGACGAAGAAGGAATTAGAGATATCCATGTGGTGAGTGAAGAATTGATAGTTATACCCGAGATAGTCGCAGAGGTAACAGCTGAGACTGAGGAAGAAGAGGAAGAAGAAGTACCAGAGGAGAGTTTATTAGAGGTATTATATGATCAAAATGTAGAATTTCAAAATCGTATTCATGAGTTAGAAGAGCAGGCAGAAGAACGATAGGCGGTCGTGGAACAAAAGGATGCAACAATTCAAGCTTGTGTTATCCGATATGTGATGCTTGAACAGAAGCATTCTTTGGCAGAGTATAAGATGATAAAAATAGAATCTGAGCTGAGAGAAGAAAAAACTGAACGAGTGAGAATAAGTGATGCATGGGCAAAAGCCGCACGACACGTGGATATTGTGGAAAGAGATGTTCGATCTAAGAAGGCTAAAATAGATGATATGAATTTCTCTTTTTGGAAAGCAATTGGGAGAACCCAACATCGAGTTTTGAATTACCCTGTACATAGCGGTCAACCTGAATCCGATATGGATCGAAGATTGATGATTCAGATCATGAATGAGGAATACGAAGAGGCAGTTGAGGGAGGAATATGTCCTATAGAAAGGTATATTCCAACGGTAATGATGACGCCAAATGCTGCTCCAGACAAGTCAAAGCCGAGTAGTTCGAGGGATGGCGGTTGTCATGACTTCCCAACAAATGAGGAACCCAAATGAAGTTATCATGGGAGATGAGCAATGGAGAAATAATGATGATCTGAGAGATAGAATCTGAAATAGAAGCAAGGTATTCTCAACTCTTCGAAATATCAGGTACGTAAATTTCGGGGACGAAATTTCATAAGGAGGGGAGATTGTAAGACCACGAATTTTATGAAATAAAAGTATTCAATTTTTCTTATAATTACTATTCAGTAAATGGTTAAATTGATAAAAGTTTAAAGTTATGGGTGAAATATGAATTTTTTTTTCAAAATAAGCAAGTGGTTATAAAATAATCATTGTTGTCGGGGAATATTCGTTTGGTCGTGGAATATTCTTTCTGTCGGGGAATATTCGTACGACGGCGCAGCTATTTGTGGGCCCCATAACGAATAACTGTCGGGTGAAGAAAACGACAAATTTGAGTTTTTACAAATAACGGCGTAGTTGTTACCGTTAACACTGTTGGAATACCCGGTGGTTAAAATACAGTAATACGCGTTGTTGCACAGTAGCACACGGTATTGCACAGTATTTTTGAAATTATTGATTCTTACGTAAGAAGGCACTACTCAATAATTGTTACAGTAATTACTGTTCAATATTTTATTTTATTAATTCAATAATTGCTACGTTGAAATTTTGTATTATTGTTGTTCAATAATTGTTGCTGCACAGTATTTCCCATTATCAGATCAATAATTCATATTATTTGAATAGTATTATTAGATAGCATTATTGGCAATGTCAAGAAAGTTCTGTCTACGGAGAGGTTTGGTCATCTAATTGCGCGCCAGTAAGGAGAAATTCTTATTGGAAAGCCCCCTCTTTCCTGGGAACGGCCTGGTTGTCATAAATGTGATTCTGTAATATTATTTGTGAATAATTAATTATTGATTTATATGATAAGAAAATATTTATTTTATGTGGATATAAATGAGGGGTATATTTTTGTGGTTAAAAATGAAGGAGTTAATGTTGAGGTTTTTATCAGTATTTTTGTCGGAATGGAGGTATTAAAAATCAGGGTTTTTGAGATATTTTGCGGGGGTTATAATTTTTAATCCGACCGTTGGATCGTGGTAATTTTTGGATATGTTGTACATATATAAGTTGAGTATATGTCCACAAACTTTGAACCGTTAAAAATGAACGTATGATTTATTATGAATTTTACGAGATGACTGGTTCAGAAATTGTTGAATTTTCGGAGTTTATCATTTTGGTGGAAAATTCTAGAATTGGTGGGCCCCACTTGTGGTTGGTGAAGAAATGTGCTGAATTATATTTCAAATGTGGTGGGTGGGAATAGTAGCAGGTAAAGCCATCAGGTTGCAGGTCAAACCTACCAAAATTTTCCTATAAATAGAGGGCTAAGTTAGAATTGAAAAACACACCAGAAACATAAGCTTTCTCTCTTTCTCTCTCTATATTATGAAGCATATTTTGTGAGTTTTTAGATACTTGGTGAGTTGCTATTCATCAGTGCAAGTTTTCTTCAGCATCATATCCGATATCCAGTCAGAAGTACTGCTCTTTTGAGGTAAGGGATAGTAAGGGATATTAAGGGATTTTAAGGGTTGTTATGATTTTCAGTTTCGTAATTTTTCTGACCTTCAAAAAATTCTGGAAAAATTTGAAACGATATTTTGATGAGTTTTCTTGATGGTGTCCAAAAATGGTGATTTTTGGATGCATAGATTGAGAGTTATGAATTTTATGAGTAAAGACTATTTTAAAAGTAACAGCTTATAATTTCTTGTGGTTAACTCCAAAATTGATAAAATTTTTATTGGGAGTACATGTATATGAAAGGAGTATACTCTGTGAATTTCAGAATTTTTAGATAAAAGTACAATTTTTGATAAATGTCTAAATATTCGGTGGTTTTGGCCATATGAAAAATAGTAAATGAGTTTTAAAAATTCTGAGAAAAATATATGTTCAATATTGGACTATATTATGCTAAATCCCAGAAAAGAAATATTTTTGGAACTGATTTGGTATTTTTCATGAAAATGGACTAGTTATGAGTAAATGAATTAAATATGTTATGTGAAGTAAGAAAATTGGAAAATAGGATTTTATGTCTTGAGAATCCTATATGAGGTATATGCAGATTTTTGATGAGGATTTTGATTATTGGTGATAAAATCTTATGAGTTTGGTATTTTAGAATGATTAAATGCATTATTTAGTAAAGTGTAAACAATTTAAATAAATTGTTTATAAGCTTAAGAAATATTATTCTTTCAATATCATTATACCGAAATACTGGTATGGATTTTATTGTGAAATTTCTACCTTTTTGTGTCGAGTTACTATTCACGAGTTACTATTCACGATAAAAATTGGTTTTTTTTTTTCTAACCAAAGTATAGTTGAGTTATGAATATTACTCTTGAGATTAAAACTATGTATTGATTATATTGATTTTATTATCATATATAACATTTTTATAACACTGATGTTGAAATTCTCTTTCACTAGAGTGTAAAGATGGGTAGATTATTGGTATGATCATGACTAGGGTTCTCTTTGGCCTGTAGTGCAAAGTTGAATTGTGACTGGTATGATCATGACCATTGAATTTATAAGTGAATATCTTTAGCTTAAGTGCAAAGGTGAATTGATCAACATGGTTATAATTATTGTTTATATAAATTCTGAAATGATTATATATTTCTTTGAGATATTAATATCTTTGGCCTGTAGTGCAAAGATGAAATATTGATGAATATCTTTGGCCTGTAGTGCAAAGATGAATTGTTGATGAATATCTTTGGCCCGTAGTGCAAAGATGACATGTTGTTGAATATCTTTGGCCAGTAGTGCAAAGATGAACAGATGTTGAGATAAACATGACCAACTGGTGATACAAATGAATATCTTTGGACGTAGTGCAAAGATGAAGTTATTAGTATGATTATGAACATGAAATGTGATTTGGTGTAACCATGATCTTTGATGTTTCAGGTAAAGATAGGTGATGAAAATTATCATCGTCCTGGATGAGAAGAGGAATTTAGAACTACAGTTATGATTATGAGTTATTCATATGATTGTGGACCAGAATTGTTGATTGATGTTACAGGGATAAAATATTGTTGGTGGATTTTTAACATGGAGAAGATAATAGACTTTATAGTCTATTTGACTCTTCTAATGGATTGCATGTTCCGCTGCAACTATGGTTGAAATTTTTTTATCATCTACCATATGTTCTAAATCTCTGATTTATTATTGATGAAGACTATTGATAATTTATTTATCTTTAGTCATGATATTCTTTACTGGGCTAGTTGTGCTCACCCTTCTGTTCACAATTCCTTTCAGGTAATAAGAGTGTAGCTGGGTCGAGCGGGGGTAACAGGGGAATAGAACGGTGGTCATCATTTAGTAGTTATATTTGGTGAATCAAATAGGGTGAGGCGAACCCAACGTTGGAAGGGTGTTTTGCCACTATCATACAAGATGTCTAACGACATACAACCTCGTGTCATCATAAGACATGATTGTGCACATCCGCTTGCCGAGTATATCTACAAGCACTACCTATATAATCTTGGTATTTGTTTGAAGTATAATTCTCAGTTAGATACAGTGGAGATAATGATAAGTCAAGAGAAGACTCACCATTGGGAAGAATATGATAGTAATCTTCTCGTTTTTCTTTGGGGTCTATTGGGTCAACCAAGGATAATTCTGTGGCCATATGATATCTATCATAACCTAGATGTGTGGCCTCCCATGTACGAAGGTTTTCTTGAGGACTTCCCAAAGATTCTAATTTCTAAAACAGTTTTTGACTATACCTTTATGTAAGGTGTCATTGTGAGGTGATGTCCACGGTTGGAACATGAGTCACATTTGGTATATATTTATATCCAAACTTATAGCATATGTGTTGTTGTATTTTGCACGACAATTGTTGTAATAAAGTTACAATTTTTTTTATACCATGTATTTGGCGACTCAGAATAGGTTGGATGGAATGGACCTATTTTGGGGTCGTTACATTAACTGCAATGTTATTATTAAGCAAGAGTGAGCACAAATGCCCACAAGTATAAAAATGAAATAACAGTATAATAACATGCGAATAAATCAAAGACATCTGAATAAAAGCTCAACTTTTGAATCAAGAGTGAATAACAAGAATCAAAAGAATTCTGAGGGTCATAAGACCTTGAACTATGTCCTAGGTTAACAAGGGTTATACTTGAAACCTTTAACAGTCATAAGACTATGGACCTTCTTCTCGTACTTAGGGGGATCAGCCCTTAGTACCATACTGTGCACAATATCTTAACGCTAAAGCGTAAATAATCCCCTATACAAGGTTGTTCATCTCAGTTTGACATTCGAGTCCGCACCAAAGGAAGTTTGGTTTGGATAATTCATCAAGGGTTCTGAAATTTAGAACGCTCATCAACTATGGACTAGTTGAATCATTAAGGTTTCACTAGTCTAATAAGGTTCAACAATAATGATATTCAATTTGAATATTAATCTCAAGAAGTATACAATAGGACAATTATTGTATAACTGAATCATGCTTTGAAAAGATAATAAATCTTTAATATAACATTTGAACTTGAATAATAGTAATGATAATTTACTCGAGATACATAATAAGCTTGAACAATAATGACAAGTAGGGTTAGGAAACTTGCCTCGTGCGTAGATTATACTTTAACTAATCACGTTCTTTGAATTAAATCCTACATACCATTCACATTCACAATACTAGTTACTTATAACTTAACTAATCATCATAAACTCATTCTCTTTGTCTACTTTGATTATTGACTATACTTAATCAATTTACCACTTTGTCACATAATTTGCACTTCATGAATTATCAAGCTAATTATGTATCCAATAATTCAATTCACATGTAATTATGTTATTTACATGTTAAACAACTATTTTATCATTTCATTATATTTCTAACATGTTTACATGTTCATTACATTAAGTTACTAACACATTGCTAGACTTAACATTTAAAAAAAATTACATTTGTGGACATTCTGGAGAGTGGCGCTGCGGCGCCACTGTTATACTTGATCTTCACGCTTCGACGTCGTGGCACTGCAGCCGGACACATGGCACTGCGGCGCTGCGGCTGGAAATCTTGGCGCTATGGCGTGGTGGCGCTGCGGCGCGGATGTTTAGGCGTGAGTCTGGCGCCGCGGCGCGGCGAACCAGAAACTGTTCCGTAATTCGCGAAAATTGCAGAACACAACCAAAAACTCCAATTTAATTTATTACTACACGAATTTAGACATACCCACATGTTATAATTCATGTATAATCATAATACAACATCTATAAAGTGATTTTAACCCATTAAAACATATAATCACAGAATTAAAACATAAAATTTTTCTCTGTTCTTGATGTTCTTGAAGTTTTTAACATAAATTCCTAAAATTCAACGCCACAGATTCGTTATAAAGCTAAATCCGTTCATTTAAAGTTTGGTCTCTTCGTATTAACATGCACAATAATATACGAGTGTAAAACCTACGAAAACATTTATGTTTGACATACTAAAATCACGTATAAGGCCATAAGGCCAAAAACCCAAACTCTTTATATATTTTAAAATAGCAAGTCATCAGATTACGAAACTTAGGATATGGAATCATGCAATATATATATAAATAACATGTTATGCTACTCGTATTATTACATATATCATTATAACAACACCAATTCCCAATTCACAGAAATTGACAGAAGTTTTGAAAGCCATTTTTATAAAACTTGAATACGTGAAATAAAAATTTAGGAAGGAGAGATTACCCTGAGAATAAAGTATATATATGTATACTTAGATTCTTTCTTCAATCACTGAGTTCTCACAAATCCTCTAAACTCTCTCTTTTCCCTCTCTGTTATATGCCAGACTTAGCCAGATAATGAAAAGGAAGAAGGAGAATACGTATATTAATCAAGCAATTGACGCGCACTATGGTCAGTTACCCGGCATGGGTTAACTGCCTATAACTCCTATTAAGGCTCCGTTTGGTTAGTTAGAATAGATTTCAAAAATCATTTAATTTAATAAAGCTTTATCATATAGTTTAATTCTTGTCACACCCAATTCAAATATCTTATTTAAATTAATTAAATAACATATAATAATCTCTCATAAATTCACATAATCATATAATTAATTTTTCCATTAATTAATAATGTCAAATTATTAACTCTCTAATTAATAATTATATTAATTAAGTAACATGACTTATTAAATATTACTTTTAATACAATAAGCTCACATAATCACATACTTTGAATAATAAAATTCTCCACATTAATTTAATAAATATAACACATATAATTAAATTAATCTACCATAACTGTATCAATTAATTATTTAATCCAATAATTAAATCATCGAAAAAACATTTATTTAATTCAATAAATATTAGAAATTAATTACAAAATCTCGTTCGTCACATCTTCCCCCCTTAAAAGGATTCTGTCCCTAGAATCACGACTCAATAAATTTCGACCCGTTACATTCTCCCCCCCTTACAAAGATTCTGTCCCCAGAATCGCTTACAAATAATTAAGTAAATAAATAAGGGTAATTCTTCATCATATTCTCTTTCAGTACCCACGTAGCTTCTTCAGCGTTGTGGTTTCTCTAAATTACCTTAACTGAAGGTATAACTTTATTTCTCAGAACTTGTTCTTTTCGGTCAACAATTTGGACATGAATTTCTTCGTAAGATAAGTCTTTCTCAAAATGTAGGGGTTCGTATTCAATTACATGCTTGTAATCAGGCTTGTAGGGTCGCAACACAGAAACATGGAAGACGTTATGGATATTCTCAAGTGCTAGAGGTAAGGCTACCTCATACGCAACTTCTCCGATTCTTCTCAGTACTTCAAAGGGTTCAATGAATCTTGGGCTCAATTTTCCTTTCTTTCCGAACCTGATCTTCCCTTTCCAGGGAGAGACCTTCAAGAAAACATAACTACCTGATTCAAACTCGATAGTTTTACGATGTGAATCAGCGTATTTCTTCTGTCAATCTTGAGCCGCTACCAGTCGTGCTCGGGTTACTTTGACTATTTCTGCTATCTGCTGTACCAATTCTGGCCCTAGCAATTGTCTTTCACCAACTTCATCCCAGTAAAGCGGAGTTCTGCACTTTCTGCCGTATAAAGCTTCATAAGGCGGCATGCCAATACTAGCGTGGTAACTGTTGTTGTAGCCGAACTATACTAATGGTAGGTGATCATCCCAATTTCCTTTAAAGTCCATCACACAGGCTCTTAGCATATCTTCTAATGTCTGAATCGTTCTCTCACTCTGTCCATCTGTTTGAGGGTGGTAAGCTGTACTCATTCGTAATTGCGTACCCATGTATTCCTGAAGACGTTTCCAGAAATTTGATGTGAAGCGCGGATCACTATCTGAAACAATTGATACCGAAACTCCGTGCCTCGAAACAATCTCTTTTACGTATAGCCTGGCCAACTGGTCTAAGTTGAATCTTATTTTGATTGGAAGGAAGTGTGCAGATTTTGTCAGTCGGTCAACGATAACCCATACTGCGTCGTAGCCTTTCTGAGTCGTCGGCAGGCCAACCACGAAGTCCATTGTAATATGTTCCCATTTCCATTCTGGGATTTCCAACGGTTGAAGTAATCCACTTGGTCTCTGATGTTCTGCTTTTACTTTCTGACAGGTCAGACACTTGGCAACACATTCTGCAACATCACGTTTCAAATTCGGCCACCAAAAATGTTGTCGAAGATCTTGGTACATTTTGGTACTACCAGGGTGAATCGAATATCGTGAACTATGAGCCTCACTTAAAATATATTCCTTAATCTCTTGTACTGGCGGTAACCAAATTCTACTCTCAAATGTTAGTATTCCTTCCTTATCCATCTTAAATCTCGGTTCGGTCCCTTCGGATATCTTCTTTGCCACCTTTTTGCATTCATCATCCTGAAGCTGAGCCTCCTTCACTTTATCTAGTAAAGTTGTACCAGATTGCATCTGAAATAGCTTCTCATCAATCTCCATTGAATACTTCACTTTCAACTCCAGTTTCTCCATTTCTGTGATTAGCTCCTCCTGAGCAGTCAACATCATCAATTTCTCACGACCCTTTCTACTTAAGGCGTCGGCAACTACATTCGCTTTACCCGGATGGTATAAAATCTCACAGTCGTAATCCTTAATTAATTCTAACCATCTTCTTTGACGCATATTCAAATCCTTCTGTGTGAAAATATATTTCAGACTCTTGTGGTCCGTATATATCTCACACTTCTCCCCGTAGAGATAGTGCCTCCAAATTTTTAAAGCAAAAACAACTGCAGCTAACTCCAAATCATGGGTCAGGTATCCCTTCTCGTAATCCTTCAACTGTCGTGATGCATACGCGATGACTTTACCGTTTTGCATTAGCACACAACCAAGTCCTTTATGTGACGCATCACTAAAAATAACAAAATTGCCTGTATCATCCGAAAGAGATAACACAAGTGCCGTACTTAACCTCTTCTTTAATTCTTGAAAGCTCTCCTCACACTTCTCCGTCCAAACAAATTTCACAGCTTTTCGAGTTAAATTCGTTAACGGAGTTGCGATCTTGGAAAAATCTTGAATGAATCTTCTATAATATCCCGCCAATCCAAGAAAACTTCTTACTTCTGACGGCGCTCTCGGCTATTCCCAGTTAATCACGGCTTCTACTTTGGTGGATCTACCGAAATTCCATTTTTATCGATCACGTGACCAAGAAATTGTACTCGCTCGATCCAGAATTCGCATTTCAAAAATTTAGCATACAACTTCTCTCTTCTCAATACTTCCAACGTTAACCTCAAATGTTCTTCGTGTTCTTCTTTGGTTTTGGAATATACCAGAACGTCGTCTATAAATACCACCATAAATTTGTCCAAAAACGGCTTGAACACACCATTCATTAGTCCCATAAATGCTGCAGGAGCATTCGTTAGACCAAACGACATTACTAAAAATTCGTAGTGACCGTATCGCGTTATGAACGCTGTCTTCGGTACATCCTCTGGCCTCACCTTTAGTTGGTGATAACCACTCCTCAAGTCTATCTTGGAAAAGTATCTTGCTCCCTTTAATTGATCAAACAGATCATCGATTCTTGGTAATAGATATCTATTTTTAATCGTGACCTTGTTCAGTTCTCTGTAGTAAATGCAGAGTCGCATCGATCCGTCCTTCTTTTTCACAAACAACACCGGTGCTCCCCACGGCGATACGCTCGGTTGAATATACTTTTTGTCCAGCAATTCTTGTAGTTGGACCATCAGTTCTTTCATCTCTACTGGTGCCATTCGGTATGGTGCCTTCGATATTGGAGTGGTTCCGGGAGCCAAATCGATCACGAAATCTACCTCTCTATCTAGTGGAAGTCCTGACAAATCGTCTGGAAATACATCGATGAAGTCCCTCACAATCGGTATCTCTTCTACCTTCGGATTCTCTTTTCGACTGTCGACTATGTAAGCTAGATATCCTACACAACCTTATCTTAACAACCTCCTGGCCTGCATCATCGTCAGACAACTCGCTTGTCTAGGCGACTTGCTACCATAAAACACAACCTTTGACGGAGTCATAAGGTTAATACGTTTCTTCTGGCAGTCAATTACCGCCCCATAATTGGATAACCAATCCATACCCAAAATAACGTCAAATTCCCCAAGCCGAATAGGGATAAGATCTATGTTCATGATATTACCCTTAATATCCACCCTACAGTTCTTAAACACATACTTAACAGGAATTATCTCTCTATTCGCAATTTCTATATTCATGGGATATTCCAAATCATCCATAAGCAAATCTAAACTATTAGCAAAGTCTTCGGATATAAAGGAACAAGTAGCACCCGAATCAAATAAAACATAAGCATTAATTTCATTGATCGGAATGATACCTGACACCACATCATGAGACTGGATTGCGTCCTACACTGTCATATTGAAAGTTCTGGCGGTCGGTCGGTTTGTTGCAGGTGGTCCGATAATGGTTAAGGTATTTCCATTGCTAATTCCACGGCTACCTCCTTGCACTGCTCCTCCTAATCCCTTCTTGGGGCAGTCTCTTGCTAGATGATCCTTAGAACCACAGTTAAAACAAGCACCCTTCTTTGGGTTTGGACAGTTTGGTGCTATGTGGCCTTCCTGACCACAATTGTAGCACACTTGCTTCCCTTTCATGCAAACTCCCAGATAAGCTTTTTCGCAGTTTGAGCACGCTTCAATTTTCTTCTTCTGCCCTCCTTGTTGACTTCCAGCTGACGAGTTATCCGTCCACTTTCTCTTCTGATTATGACTACCCCCAGTGTTACTCCCACCAGTCTTGTTATTTCCTTCACCTTCACTCTTCTTCTTCTTCTGCTCTTGATTGTACTTGGTCACAGCATCGCTCCCACCTTCAGCGAGGATGGCCTTTTCTAGTACTCCGACAAATGTGTTTATCTGAAACATTGACACCTTACTGTAAACCCAAGGCTTTAGTCCTTGTTCAAATCTTCTGGCCTTTCTTTCTTCAGTGTGTACTTGGTACGGGGCAAACCTTGCCAACTCATCGAATTTAGCCACGTAATCAGGTACGCTCATGTTTCTCTGCTTTAGTTCCAGAAATTGAATTTCCATCTGATTCTGAAAACTAGTTGGGAAGCACATTTTGAAAAACATTTCTTTAAATCTCTCCCACATAATTACACCTTCACCTCCTCGCACTTTGTTTGCTTGCCACCAGTAGCTAGCCTCAGACTTCAGCATAAACATTGCGAAAGCGGTCTTTTGGTCTTCTCTAACCCTAGCAATGTCGAATACTTTCTCCATTTCCGTGACCCACATTTGAGCCTCGATTGGGTTCCTGGAATCTTTGAATTCTGGCGGTCCCACCGCCTTGAAGTCTTTAAACGTTGTGTTTGGTGGAGCTTGAGGTTGATTGTTCATTGCTCCCGTCAGTAAGTTCACCAACTGCTGAACAGGATTAGCATTGGCGTTATTGTTATTATTGGTTGACTCTTCCTGAGCCGGTTGACGTTGTTGTCTTCTCCTTGGCGGCATATTTCTGATAAAATAAACGCTTATTAGAACTTTATTTATTTCTCTAAATAGTTAAGGCATTACTCAACAATTTAACACATCATCTCAAACAACTTAATATATTTAATTCAACTAAAAGTTTTAACATCAAACTATAGCATAACTGCTATTTACATCAACTATCCTGGAATAAAGAATCCACAGGATTTAAAATATTAATATATTCCTTCGTTCATAAACACATCAGAATTTACATATAAAAAAAACTAATTAAGTCTTTCACATAATTAAACGGATTCTAATCCTGTCTATCAAGGTGCTAAATAGCCTTGCCACGCTCCTCATCCATGATACGAGGCATCGTCCTGCGATCCAGCATATACGACGGAAGTCCTTCGAATTGGATGGGGTATCTCAAAACTCGTTCCTGAGCCTCATCCATTGCATGATTAAGTGTGGAGTATGTCTCTTCAAGCTTTGCCTTCTTTGCACGACTATCATCTTCTGTACGATCAGCTCGACGTGATTCTCTTACCCATCCTTCCTCTGCTATTTTCAGTCTTCCGGAGGTTTCTTTCAGTTCCTTCTTCAGGTTCTCTATCTCCTCGGTCTTATCTTCAGTTTGACCCTTCTCATGGACCAAATCCCATTCTACATTTCCCAATCGTGAGTGAAGAGTCGAAATCTCCCTCTCCTTCTCCTATAAAGTAGACTGCTGAACAGTCGCTCGCTCAGTCAATTCTTGAACCTCGTCTTGTAATTCCACATTACGGTCGTATAACGTGTCATACATCTCCGCATCAACAGTGTACCATGGTAACTCCTCTTCTTCCTCTTCCTCATCAAACTCCTCCTCAGGATCCTCCTCAGGATCAGTCTCGGGCTCATGCTCTTGACCAACAACGGTGATCAATGGAGATGGCTCCCTCTTAACTAACTATTCCCTAACAACATGTATGTCTCGGGGCTCCTCCTCTGTAGGTACTATAGGTAATCGGGGTTCTTCCTCCCCAGCTTGACTAGCTTCTCCAACATTCGTCATCCTGACAACAAAATTTTAAGTTTTAGTTTTAAGTCGTACTAACGAGCACATAAATTAGCACATAAACACATAATGTATTTTATTATCTTCAATGAATTACAAAAATTCATTTCTTAAAACTCGATAAGAGTTTTCCTTTACTATCTTCTTTCTATAAGGTTACTACCTAAGGTTGTTCCCCTACCTAAGGTTCATAACCTACAGCTCTGATACCAACCTGTGACACCCCCAAATTAAGTACTTCCATTTCCACAGGATTCGGTGTTCACGATATAAATATCATCTATCTACCTACCCATAAAAATTGCAAACCATGCAATAAATAGAATTAAAATCTTCCCTTTATAGGGTTACAACATCTGAATATTAATACAATCCCAGGTTAAACTAACCTTAAACATATGTGCGGAATTATAAATAAATAAGTCTAAAACAACATCTTTAACTTAAGTCTTAAACAAATACATCATATAAAATAATAAGTCATATCAAATAACAAGTCTCCATCATTTGCTAACTTTGCCCTTGCCCTTACTAGTGGAAGGTTCGCCAGCTCTTTTGTTCTTAACTGCAATGTTATTATTAAGCAAGAGTGAGCACAAATGCCCACAAGTATAAAAATAAAATAATAGTATAATAACATGCGAATAAATCAAAGACATCTGAATAAAAGCTCAACTTTTGAATCAAGAGTGAATAACAAGAATCAAAAGAATTCTGAGGGTCATAAGACCTTGATCTATGTCCTAGGTTAACAAGGGTTATACTTGAAACCTTTAACAGTCATAAGACTATGGACCTTCTTCTCGTACTTAGGGGGATCAGCCCTTAATACCATACTGTGCACAATATCTTAACGCTAAAGCGTAAATAATCCCCTATACAAGGTTGTTCATCTCAGTTTGACATTCGAGTCCGCACCAAAGGAAGTTTGGTTTGGATAATTCATCAAGGGTTCTGAAATTTAGAATGCTCATCAATTATGGACTAGTTGAATCATTAAGGTTTCACTAGTCTAATAAGGTTCAACAATAATGATACTCAATTTGAATAATAATCTCAAGAAGTATACAATAGGACAATTATTGTATAACTGAATCATGCTTTGAAAATATAATAAATCTTTAATATAACATTTGAACTTGAATAATAGTAATGATAATTTACTCGAGATAAATAATAAGCTTGAACAATAATGACAAGTAGGGTTAGGAAACTTATCTCGTGCGTAGATTATACTTTAACTAATCACGTTCTTTGAATTAAATCCTACATACCATTCACATTCACAATACCAGTTAATTATAACTTAACTAATCATCATAAACTCATTCTCTTTGTCTACTTTGATTATTGACTATACTTAATCAATTTACCACTTTGTCACATAATTTGCACTTCATGAATTATCAAGCTAATTATGTATCCAATAATTCAATTCATATGTAATTATGTTATTTACATGTTAAACAACTATTTTATCATTTCATTATATTTCTAACATGTTTACATGTTCATTACATTAAGTTACTAACACATTGCTAGACTTAACATTTAAAAAACAAATTACATTTCTGGACATTCTAGAGAGTTGCGCTGCGGCGCCACTGTTATACTTGATCTTCGCGATGCGGCGCCGTGGCGCTACAGCCGGACACATGTCACTGCGGCGCTGCGGCTGGAAATCTTGGCGCTGTGGCGCGGTGGCACTGCGGCGCAGATGTTTAGGCGTGAGTCTGGCGCCGCGACGCGGCGAACCAGAAATTGTTCTGCAATTCGCGAAAATTGCAGAACACAACCAAAAATTCCAATTTAATTTATTACTACACGAATTCAGACATACCCACATGTTATAATTCATGTATAATCATAAAACAACATCTATAAAGTGATTTTAACCCATTAAAACATATAATCACATAATTAAAACATAAAATTTTCCTCTATTCTTGATATTCTTGAAGTTTTTAACATAAATTCCTAAAATTCAACGCCACGGATTCGTTATAAAGCTAAATCCGTTCATTTAAAGTTTGGCATACTAAAATCATGTATAAGGCCATAAGGCCAAAAACCCAAACTCTGTATATTTTTTGAAATAGCAAGTCATCAGATTGCGAAACTTAGGATATGGAATCATGCAATATATATATATATATATATATATATATATATATATATATATATATATATTCACAGAGATTGACAGAAGTTTTGAAAGCCATTTTTATAAAACTTGAATACGTGAAATAGAAATTTAGGAAGGAGAGATTACCCTGAGAATAAAGTATATATATGTATACTTAGATTCTTTCTTCAATCACTGAGTTCTCACAAATCCTCTGAACTCTCTCTTTTCCCTCTCTGTTATATGCCAGACTTAGCCAGATAATGAAAAGGAAGAAGGAGAATACGTATATTAATCAAGCAATTGACGCGCACTATGGTCAGTTACCCAGCATGGGTTAACTGCCCATAACTCCTATTAAGGCTCCGTTTGGTTAGTTAGAATAGATTTCAAAAACCATTTAATTTAATAAAGCTTTATCATATAGTTTAATTCTTATCACACCCAATTCAAATATCTTATTTAAATTAATTAAATAACATATAATAATCTCTCATAAATTCACATAATCATATAATTAATTTTTTCATTAATTAATAATGTCAAATTATTAACTCTCTAATTAATAAGTATATTAATTAAGTAACATGGCTTATTAAATATTACTTTTAATACAATAAGCTCACAAAATCACATACTTCGAATAATAAAATTCTCCATATTAATTTAATAAATATAACACATATAATTAAATTAATCTACCATAACTGCATCAATTAATTATTTAATCCAATAATTAAATCATCGAAAAAATATTTATTTAATTCAATAAATATTAGAAATTAATTACAAAATCTCGTTCGTCACAATGTCTATAATAAGAGAATGATAACGAAGTTAAGAATAAAAAGTTATATTTAAGTATGGTATAATTGTACTCTTTAATAGTTGATGTATGGTATCTGGGCTAAACGATTCCTTCATAGAGCGGAGGTATATACGAACTAGCAACTCGGAACCTAATTTGTTGGTTGTTTGTGGAAAACCACTCAGCGTACCATATTAAAACTATTAAAAACTCGATGTGTACCAAGTATAGAAAATGAATATGTATGATGAAATGTGGAACTCGAATGAAATGTTGAGAATCTTGAAGAGATATAAAGAAAAGAAATAGGAGTTACCCTAACTCCAATAGCCAAGATAACGAATAATGTCGTAAATGATGAAAAAGGAAAGAAAGTGGATCGTAAAACAAAACGATCACGAGTTAAGGAAAGAATTTAAAGGGAGATGATTATAGAATAAGATCACGACGTGATCCGTTTAAGTTATAAAAGAAAGATGGTCTGTAATGTTTGAATAATTATAGCTTGATGCTATGAAGATGATGTACTACAAAATAGTATAAGATAAACTCATGAGGAGTTATAGATAATGTGATACAAGGACTTCATATCGAGCAAAAGAGCAAGTTATAGGTAAGATAGAGTTAGGTGGGATTTCAGTTGAGGACTCATGCGGGGGCTGAGTTATACAAACCTTTGTATGGGCGAGAGTTTTGTGCTTGCACTCAGTTTATCACATTGATAATTATTGGAATGTTGATGTCGCGCTATCGATGTATATGTGACGAAAAGGTGATTCTTTTCTCATGTGTATATTTGATAGATAGAAACTATTAAGATTAGTAAGATATTATTAGGATTAGGTGAGGTTCTTAAAACTAATGCATATGGTAAGTTTGTGACTCATAGTAATATGGTATATTTTTGAACCCCTCAGCGAATGGACGCTTATGGTCTGACTAGGATAAGTTCTTAAACTCATATTATTATGGCAAGTTCCTGAACTTCCAAAGTGTGGTAAGTTTGATGAATTAGGATATAGATAAGTGTGAATGGAGTATTGAGGATGATAGGAATAGATAGACTGATTAAGCATTGGATCATTATAGAAAGTGGAGTTGATGGTGGAGACATAGGTTTTCTAAATCTACTAGCTGTGCTAGACTTTCAAAATTTATTGACTTCGTGCTGATGTTTGCAGTTCTATTTTCCTGACAAACATTGGATCAAATGATGGAACCAATGAGTTTTAAAAATAATACCATTATTAGTATGTCTATGCTAATTGCTTTGGCTAGACAAAAATGATTTGAAATATATCAAAATGTATTTTTATATATTATCAATGTATCATGGAACCTGATGCAGAGATGATAAAATGATGGAGTCATCAATGCAATATTACTCAGTGTTGAATGTGATCTAATGATTGTGACGCCCCCAAAATTAGGAATACATCACCCATCTTGGGACGTCAGATACATAGTACAGAATACAAATACAACTGTCGTGTACAATATGACGAAACATAAACTGTGAGTTTGAATACAAATATTATCTTCTAGAGAGTATTCATACTCAAAAGGAGTCCTCATTACATTTATTAACACACCATTACATAGAATAGTGAGGACTACTAACTAATAATATCATTCGGACCATCACTCCATTCTCCGACTTGCCCCAGCTACGTTCTCATTTCCTGAAGAGAACAGTGAAAGAAAGGGTGAGCTCAACTAGCCCAGTAAGAAATATTATGACTAAGATAATGCAGAATAAATTATCATTAGCCTTCAACAATGTTAAACTGATAAAATATAATAGACATCAAGTTTAACTGCAGCGGAACAAGTAATCCATTAAAAGAGTCAAGTAGAAAATAAACTCTACTATCTTTTATGATTTAAAAAGTTTTTCAATACTGTGATCGCTGAGACTCAGCTTAATAAAATAATCCACATAATCGAATCACCCCTGCACTACGGCCAAGGATATTCGTGTATTCATTAATGGTCATGATCATGCCAACAACTGTCCATCAACGTACTACGGGCCAATGAGGACTTTTATCACATCATTTGTAACATTACGGTCATGATTATATCGAATAATCCCTGGTCATAATCATACCAAGTCCATCTATGCACTACATGCCATAGATGACTTTTAACATTTTATAAACATGAGGATGATGACAATGATATAAGAATTCAATAAAACAAGTTCAAGAATTAATTTATCCAAGAATTAATAATGTCCAAATTGTCAACATGATACTACTTTGTGGAGTAAAATTCAAGAATGCTTAGAAGAATATTTTCATGAAAAGATACTGGATGAAACGCAATTATCAAGGATATTCCACAAATTTCATGGAGTATAGAAGTCAAAACTTAACTAATTGAGTATAATAAAGAATGGAATAACAAAAGAAATTACCATGCATGCGATAGACCGCACAGACAGGTTATTCCCACAGAATAATAAATAATGGAACCAGGTCCGGCGTAAAACGCACAGACAGGATATTCCAACAAAATAATAATAAAGACGGAACCAGGTCCGGTGTAAAATACACAGACAGGATGTTCCAATAGAATAACAGAAGAATGTCACCAAGTATAGGGTAGACCGCGTGTACAGGTTATTCCAACAGAATAATAAATAATGAAATAACAACAGTTCTCTTCATGAATAAGAAAGAATAACACCCCTTACCGTTTTAAAGAAGAACTGAAATAAAGAAGTAGTTAAGTAGCAGAATATTCTTCTTCTCTCTCTCTATAGTTTCTCTCTATAGTTTCTCTCTCTAGAGTTCAGTGAATTCGTAAGAAATAATGAAGGAATGAGCTGTTATTTATAGAAAAATAGAATGCATAGTAACTAATCCATGAACGGTCCAGATTGATTACTTTAATTTGACGGTCCATATTTAAAGAATTTTTTTAAAAATAAAATATAATATATTCTATTTATAAAATAACTTTAATAAAGTATTCTATTTTATATAAAAAGATGTTTCTGTTTTATTACGTTAATAATACGAATAAAACAAAACGTCATTATCGCTAAATAATTCATATTATTAACTGACAATAATTGAATCAAACTGAGTGACTTCTCACATAAGCATTAATAATCAATACCGTGTGCTACTATGCAACCACACGTATTACTGTACTTTTACTACCGAGTAGTTTAACAGTATCAATGGTAAAACTTCCGCCGTTATTTTTAATAAAATATTTTTATCGTTTTCTCAATCCGACAATAATTCCGTTGTGGGGTCCACCAATGATTGTGCCATTGTACGAATATTCCCTGTTAAAACGAATATTCCCCGACCAATCGAATATTATATAACAACTTGCGTACTTTGTAAAATTTATAAATATTACCCAAAACTATAACATTATATCAAATTAACTCTATAATATTCAAAAATGATATTTATAGAAAATTCATCTTTATTTATAAAAGTTGGGGTCTTACAACCTCCCCTTCTTATAAAATTTCGCCCTCGAAATTAGGGTACGTACCTGGTATGTCGAAGAGGTAAGGATACCTTGATTTCATTTCATATTCTAACTCCCAAGTCATTTTCTTAACATCGTGGTTTCTCCACAAAACTTTGACTTGAGGTATAACTTTGGAGCGTATAATATGTTCCTTCTTATCCAAGATTTGAACAGGAACTTCTTCATACGTCAAATCCTCCGCTATTTCATCCGGTTCTAACTCAATAAGGTGGTTCGGGTCTTCCACATATTTGCGTAACATGGATATGTGAAAAACATTATGAACACGAGACATACTTGGCGGTAAAGCGAGTCTATAAGCCACAGTTCCTACTCGATCGAGGATTAAAAATGGACCGATGAATCGAGGATTGAGCTTTCCTCTTTTTCCAAATCTCGTAACTCCTTTCCATAGAGCAACACGTAAGAACACATGATCTCCTACATCAAATTCCACGTCCTTTCGATGAAGATCAGCATAACTCTTTTGTCGATCTTGTGAGGTTTTTATACGTTGTCGGATCGTTTGAATCTTTTCTGTAGTCATACGTACCAACTCCGGTCCCAAAAATGTTGCTTCACCCACCTCATCTCAGCATACTGGAGAACGACATTTTCTTCCATACAATGCTTCGAATGGAGCCATGCCAATACTTGCTTGATAACTGTTGTTGTAAGAAAAATCCACCAATGGTAAGAACTTGTCCCAACTTCCCTTGAAGTCAAAGACACAGAGTCTTAATAAATCTTCTAGAGTTTGAATAGTCCTCTCTGATTGTCCGTTCGTCTGAGGATGATATGCCGAACTAAATCGTAAATCTGTGCCCATAGCTTTTTGTAAACTAACCCAAAATCGTGAAGTGAATCTTGGGTCTCGATCAGAAACTATGGATACTGGCATACCATGCAGTCTTACAATCTCGTTTATGTATATACGAGCAAGACGTTCAAGTGTATAAGTTTCTCGTATCGGTAAAAAATGAGCAGACTTGGTCAATCTATCAATAATGACCCAAATCGCATCTATACCTTGAGAAACTTTAGGAAGACCGGTAACGAAATCCATGGTAATGTGCTCCCACTTCCATTCTGGAATTTCAAGTGATTGCAATGGACCTTTTGGTACTTGATGCTCCGCTTTGACTCGTTGACAAGTTAGACACCTTGAGATAAACAACGCTATCTCTCTCTTCATATTGCTCCACCAAAATGTATGACGAAGATCATGATACATTTTGGTACTTCCAGGATGGATTGCAAACGGTGTGTTGTGCGCCTCCATCATGATTTTATACTTTAAATCAGGGTTGTTAGGAACACAAAGTCTGGAGTTGACTCGAAGTATTCCTTCTTCATCGATTCTTGCTTCCGGCATAGCACCTTCTTGCATTTTCTTCCTCATACGCATCAGCTCCAGGTCTGTAGCTTGAGCAGCTTTAACTTTATCGATTAAAGTTGGTTCTACTTGTATATTCGTCATCATCACATGGGTCCCTGGAGTCTTTAACTCTATCTCCATCCTTTGTAAGTCACACAAAATGGGCCTTTGTGTTGACAATATTGCACTCGTACTTGCATATGATCTTCTACTCAATGCGTCAGCTACCACGTTCGCTTTTCCAGGATGGTATTGAATGGTATGATCATAATCTTTCAACAGTTCAAGCCAACGTCGTTGTCGCATGTTGAGTTCCTTTTGAGTGAAGAAATATTTGAGGCTTTTATGATCCGTAAAGATCTCTACCTTCTCCCCATACAAGTAATGCCTCCAAATTTTAAGTGCAAAGACAACAGCTGCCAACTCTAGATCATGAGTAGGATAATTCCTCTCATATTCCTTGAGTTATCTTGATGCATAGGCTATGACTTTTCCATGTTGCATGAGAACGCATCCCAACCCTTTGCTCGAAGCATCACTGTAGATGACAAATCCCTCCGAGCCAGATGGTATTGTTAGAACAGGTGCTGAAATGAGTCTCCTCTTGAGTTCTTGAAAACTCTGCTCACATTCTTCGCTCCAACCGAACTTTGTATCTTTTCGAGTCAGCTGAGTTAATGGAGTAGCGATTCGAGAAAATCCTTCCACGAATCTCCGATAATAACCAGCTAAACCAAGAAAGCTACGTACTTCGGTCACTGATTTAGGTTGCTCCCAGCTTTGAATAGCTTCAATCTTTGCCGGGTCAACCGATATTCCACGACTTGATACAACGTGCCCAAGGAATGCTACCTCCTCCAACCAGAACTCGCATTTCTACAACTTGGTATAAAGCTTGTATTCACGAAGCTTTTGGAGTACCAGCCTCAAGTGTTGCTCATAATCTTCACGGCTTTTGGAATAAATAAGGATGTCATCAATAAAGACGACCACAAAGTGATCCAAATATTCCTTGAATACCCGGTTCATCATATCCATGAAGGCAGCAGGAGCATTAGTCAATCCAAAGGATATGACTAGGAATTCATAATGCCCATACCGAGTTTTGAAAGCCATCTTTGGAATATCCTCAGTTCTAACCTTCAGCTGATGATATCCAGAACGAAGATCGATCTTTGAAAAGAATTGTGCTCCTTGCAACTGGTCAAACAGGTCATCAATACGTGGCAATGGGTACCTATTTTTGATGGTGACATGATTCAACTCCCGATAATCAATACAAAGTCGCATACTTCCATCTTTCTTCTTCACGAATAGCACAGGAGCACCCCAAGGAGAAGTACTAGGACGAATAAAGCCAATGTCTAACAATTCCTGAAGTTGAATCTTTAACTCCTGAAGTTCAATAGGAGCCATTCGATATGGAGCTTTAGAAATGGGTTTTGTAACGGGTTCAAGGTCGATACAAAATTTAATTTCACGCTCTGGGGGTAGGCCAGGAAGTTCTTCAGGGAATACGTCAAGAAATTTATTAACAATAGAAATATCATTCAAAACTGACGTATTTTTGTTTAGATTCGTGACATGAGCTAAGAAAGCTTGACATCCGTTTTTTAATAAACGAATAGCTTTATGGCTTGAGATGACAGCGATTGATTTTAATGGTTTGGTTGCTTGAATTCGTATAATAGGTCGATTAGGAATATGAAAGCTAACAACCTTACGAAAACAATCAATTTTTGCATGATGAGTAGTTAACCAATCAATCCCTAGAATCACGTCAAATGCAAGTATTTTTAATGAAATTAGATCGACAGGTAATGTGTGGGTACCAACTTAAACCAAATAAGACTTATAAACCATGGATGTAATGAAGGTTTCTCCCAATGGAGTTTCAACAGATAAATTAAAGTCTAATTTCTCCGGAGTCAAACTTAATCGATGAGCGCAAGTAGGAAAAATAAAAGAATGGGTAGAACCGGTATCAAATAAAGTATAGACTTCGTTAGAGTTTATTATAAGCTTACCCGTGATGACCTCATTCGGGTTCCTTGCTTTCTGGGAGGTCACAACAAACGCTCTCCCTTGCACTACCGGTTTTGACATTTCTGGGACGGCCTTTGGTGTCTCCATCTTGGCTGAACTTGTTTTTGGTAAACGACAAAATCGAGCTAAATGACCTTCTCTTCCACAATTATAACATGCTTTAGACGGTATCGCGCAGTTTGGACTGATGTGCCCCTCCCCTCCGCATTTGAAACATATGATAGGTGGTCGTTCTCCTTCCTTAACAACGGGTGCTGGTGCTGACGTCTTTCCATTATTGTTGAATCTCCTCTTCTTGAAATGACCATTATTATTATTTTGGCCCTGATTACCACCGAAATGGTTACCATTTCTGGCCTGTTGATTCCCTCCACGCTTGTTGTCACCGCTTCGATGACTGCTCTCATTGGTAGTATCATTTTGCCGACTGCTCTCTTTTGGTTACGTTGACTCGTTATCGCGCTCCACTAACTGAGCCCTATTCACAACATATGAATACAAACACAATTTATGAGAAATAAGATGTTGATGTATCTCAGGTTTCAAACCTCGTAAAAACATTCGCGTCATTCGCTTTTCATTATCCACCAAGTGGGACGCAAACCGGGACAACTCAGCAAATTTAGCCTCATCCTGCGACACGGTCATATTATTCTGCTCCAATTTGATGAACTCCACCTCCTTCATGTGACGAACACTTTCGAGAAAGTATTTGTCATTGAACAGCTCTTGGAACTTCTCCCAATACATCTTCAGTGCGGTAGGTTGAGTACGCTTAATCGATTCCCACCAGTAATCTGCCTCTCCTCGCAACATAAAGGCGGCAAAGGGAACCTTTTGCTCCTCGGAGCATCCCAAGACATCAAATATCTTGGTAATCTGCTTTATCCATGTTTCCGCTATAAGTGGTTTTGGCTCTCCCTTAAACTCTGGTGGTCCCAGCTCCTTGAACTGTTTAGCGGTGACCGTCCGAGAGTTTTTAGTGTTTTCACCTATATTTTGGATAGGAGCCGCTCTCGCCTGCTGTTGCATGAACTGCATAAAGTTTCTGAACATTCCATCATTCATCATCTGGTCAGTGTTGTTGTTTGCATGAGGATTGTCACCTTCCTGATACACATTATCCTGGTTATTGATATGTGGTGAATCAACAGTCGCCTGTGCTCCATTGCTATTCTCAACATTCTCAGATGCCATTTTCAGATACTGCCACAAAATAAAAATTAATTGATATGTCATATAATATCCTTATATTATGATCGACCAATTAAATACCATGCAAATAAACTTAGGTAGGTCATACTAGCGAAGGAATTCCCCGTATCTCCCCTCCTAGTTCTATTCTCACATCTTTGCTAGGGATCATATCCCTAAGCTCTGATACCAACTGTGACGCCCCCAAAATTAGGTATACATCACCTATCTTGGGTCGTCAGATACATAGTACAGAATACAAATACAACTTACTAATACAACTGTCGTGTACAATATGACAAAATACAAACTGTGAGTTTGAATACAAATATTATCTTCTAGAGAGTATTCATACTCAAAAGGAGTCCTCATTTCATTTATTAACACACCATTACATAGAATAGTGAGGACTACTAACTAATACTATCATTCGGACCATCACTCCGTTCCCCGACTTGCCCCAGCTACGTTCTCATTTCTTGAAGAGAACAGTGAAAGAAAGGGTGAGCTCAACTAGCCCAGTAAGAAATATTATGACTAAGATAATGCAGAATAAATTATCATTAGCCTTCAACAATGTTAAACTGATAAAATATAATAGACATCAAGTTTAACTGCAGCGGAACAAGCAATCCATTAAAAGAGTCAAGTAGAAAATAAACTCTACTATCTTTTATGATTTAAAAAGTTTTTCAACACTATGATCGCTGAGACTCAGCTTAATTAAATAATCCACATAATCGAATCACCCCTGCACTACGGCCAAGGATATTCATGTATTCATTAATGGTCATGATCATGCCAACAACTGTCCATCAACGCACTACGGGCCAATGAGGACTTTTATCACATCATTTGTAACATTACGGTCATGATTATACCGAATAATCCCTGGTCATAATCATACCAAGTCCATCTATGCACTACAGGCCACAGATGACTTTTAACATTTTATAAACATGAGGATGATGACAATGATATAAGAATTCAATAAAACAAGTTCAAGAATTAATTTATCCAAGAATTAACAACGTCCAAATTGTCAACATGATACTGCTTTGTGGAGTATAATTCAAGAATGCTTAGAAGAATATTTTCATGAAAAGATACTGGATGAAACGCAATTATCAAGGATATTCCACAAATTTCATGGAGTATAGAAGTCAAAACTTAACCAACTGAGTATAATAAAGAATAGAATAACAAAAGAAATCACCATGCATGCGATAGACCGCATAGACAGGTTATTCCCACAGAATAATAAATAATGGAACTAGGTCCGGCGTAAAACGCACAGACAGGATATTCCAACAGAATAATAATTAAGATGGAACCAAGTCCGGTGTAAAACACACAGACAAGATGTTCCAACAGAATAATAGAAGAATGTCACTAAGTATAGGGTAGACCGCGTATACAGGTTATTCCAACAGAATAATAAATAATGAAATAACAACAGTTCTCTTCATGAATAAGAAAGAATAACACCCCTTACCGTTTTAAAGAAGAGCTGAAATAAGGAAGTAGTTAAGTAGCAGAATATTCTTCTTCTCTCTCTCTATAGTTTCTCTCTATAGTTTCTCTCTCTAGAGTTCAGTGAATTCGTAAGAAATAATGAAGGAATGAGCTGTTATTTATAGAAAAATAGAATGCATAGTAACTAATCCATGAACGGTCCAGATTGATTACTTTAATCTGACGGTCCATATTTAAAAAAAAATCTTTTAAATAAAATATAATATATTCTATTTATAGAATAACTTTAATAAAGTATTCTGTTTTATATAAAAAGATGTTTCTGTTTTATTACGTTAATAATACGAATAAAACAAAACGTCATTATCGCTAAATAATTCATATTATTAACTGACAATAATTGAATCAAACTGAGTGACTTCTCACATAAGCATTAATAATCAATACCGTGTGCTACTATGCAACCACACGTATTACTGTACTTTTACTACCGAATAGTTCAACAGTATCAATGGTAAAACTTCCGCCGTTATTTTTAATAAAATATTTTTGTCGTTTTCTCAATCCGACAATAATTCCGTTGTGGAGTCCACCAATGATTGTGCCGTTGTACGAATATTTCCTGTTAAAACGAATATTCCCCGACCAATCGAATATTATATAACAACTTGCGTACTTTGTAAAATTTATAAATATTACCCACAACTATAACATTATATCAAATTAACTCCATAATATTCAAAAATGATATTTATAGAAAATTCATCTTTATTTATAAAAGTTGGGGTCTTACAATGATCGTCAACCCACTATGGTATGATGTAGTATGATAAAATCACCAAATGATGGAATCCTCAAATGGACTGTAAATACGGTGCGGTTTCATGACGTCATAAAATTTTTTTTTTAGATTTCTTTAAGATATATATATATATATATATATATATATATATATATATGTATATTTTGATTGTTGTCCGAATTATTGTAGAAGTCTATGCTATTTGATTCAGTTAGACGAATATTGAAAAATGTTCATGAAATTCAAGCGTTTCTTGAGAAGTTATGCCAAACCAAATTGTTTTAGTGTGGATTCAAATGTTAAGAAGCTGAGGTGAACAACCCTGTAAAAGGGGACATGTTATCGGAGACAATGGTTCCAAAAGTAACGCATATAGTCGTTACGATGTTAAGATGTAATACGTTGTGCACGACGTAGTGGTACGATAGGCTGATCACCTAAAGTACTTGCAGAGGATGTTTTCAGTCTTTGTGATTGATAAACATTATGTTAATAAGGTTTAATGTGTGAAGAACCGGGGGTGAAACACTATTAAACCTAGAGATGAGTTCATGGTCTTGTAACCACTCAGCATAATTGGATAACCTTGTAAATTCCTGTTATTCATATCGCTCCCTAATTATTGAGCAATTATGGAAGATTCTTGTTATGTAAGACCCCGAATTTTATGAAATAAAAGTATTCAATTTTTCTTATAATTACTATTCAGTAAATGGTTAAATTGATAAAAGTGTAAAGTTATGGGTGAAATATGAATTTTTTTCAAAATAAGCAAGTGGTTATAAAATAATCATTGTTGTCGGGGAATATTCGTTTGGTCGTGAAATATTCTTTATGTCGGGGAATATTCGTACGACGGCGCAGCTATTTGTGGGCCCCATAACGAATAACTGTTGGATGAAGAAAACGATAAATTTGAGTTTTTACAAATAACGACGTAGTTGTTACTGTTAATACTGTTGAAATACCCGGTGGTTAAAATACAGTAATACGCGTTATTGTACAGTAGCACACGGTATTACACCAATTATTGATTCTTACGTAAGAATACACTACTCAATAATGGTTATAGTAGTTATTATTCAATATTTTATTTTATTGATTCAATAATTGCTGCGTTGATATTTTATATTATTGTTGTTTTAATAATTGTTGCTGCACAGTATTTTCCTTTATCAGATCAATAATTCATATTATTTGAATAATATTATTAGATAACATTATTGGTAATGTCTAGAAAGTTCTGTCTAAGGAGAGGTTTGGTCATCTAATTGCGCGCTAGTAAGGAGAAATCCTTATTGGAAAGCCCCCTCTTTTCCTGAAAACGGTCTGGTTGTCATAAATGTGATTTTGTAATATTATTTGTGAATAATTAATTATTGATTCATATGATAAGGAAATATTTATTTTATGTGGATATAAACGAGGGATATATTTTTGTGGTTAAAAATGAAGGAGTTAATGTTGAGGTTTTTATCAGTATTTTTGTCGGAATGGAGGTATTAAAAATTAGGATTTTTGAGATATTTTGTGAGGGTTATAATTTTTAATCCGACCGTTGGATCGTGGTAATATTTGGATATGTTATACATATATAAGTTGAGTATATGCCCACAAATTTTGAACCGTTAAAAATAAACGTATGATTTATTATGAATTTTACGAGATGACTGGTTCAGAAATTGTTGAATTTTCGGAGTTTATCATTTTGATGGAAAATTCTAGAATTGGTGGGCCCCACTTGTGGTTGGTGAAGAAATGTGCTGAATTAAATGTGGTGGATGAGAATAGTAGCAGGTAAAGCCATCAGGTTGCAGGTCAAACCTACCAAAATTTTCCTATAAATAGAGGGCTAAGTTAGAATTGAAAATCACACCAAAAACATAAGATTTCTCTCTTTCTCTCTCTATATTATGAAGCATATTTTGTGAGTATTTAGATACTTTGAGAGTTGCTATTCAGTGCAAGTTTCCTTCGACTTTGCATACCGATCAGAAGTACTGCTCTTTTGAGGTAAGGGATAGTAAGGGATAGTAAGGGATTTTAAGGGTTGTTATGATTTTCAGTTTCGTAATTTTTCTGATGTTCAAAAATTCTGAAAAAATTTGAAATGATATTTTGATGAGTTTTCTTGATTGTGTCCAAAAATGGTGATTTTTGGATGTATAGATTGAGAGTTATGAATTTTATGAGAAAAGACTATTTTAAAAGTAATCGCTTATAATTCCTTGTGGTTAACTCCAAAATTGATGAAATTTTTATTGGGAGTACATGTATATGATAGAAGTATCTGTAAATTTCAGAATTTTTGGACAAACGTATAATTTTTGATAAATGTCTAAATATTCGGCTGTTTTGGCCATATGAAAAATAGTAAATGACTTTTAAAAATTCTGAGAAAAATATATGTTCACTATGGGACTATATTATGCTAAATCTCAGAAAAGAAATATTTGTGGAACTGATTTGGTATTTTTCATGAAAATGGTCTAGTTATGAGTAAATGAATTAAATATATTTTGTGAAGTAAGAAAATTGGAAAATAGGATTTTATGACTTGAGAATCCTATATGAGGTATATGCAGATTTTTAATGAGGGTTTTGGTTATTGGTGATAAAATCTTATGAGTTTGGCAGTTTAGAATGATTAAATTAATTATTTAGTAAAGTGTAAACAATTAAAATAAATTGTTTATAAGTTTAAGAAATGTTATTCTTTCAATATCATTATACCAAAATACTGGTATGGATTTTATTATGGAATTTCTACCTTTTTGTGTCGAGTTTACTATTCATGAGTTATTATTCATGAGTTACTATTTACGAGTTACTATTTATGAGTTACTATTCACGAGTTACTATTCTCTTTTTCTGACCAAATTATAGTTGGTTTATGAATATTACTCTTGAGATTAAAACTAGATGTTGATCATATTATTTTTATTATTATATATAACGTTTTTATAACCCTAATGATGATATTTCTCTTTGACTTGAGTGTAAAGATGGGTAGATTTTTGGTATGATCATGACTATGGGTTATCTTTGGCCAGTAGTGCAAAGTTGAATCGTTGATTGGTATGATCATGACCATTAAATTTATAAGTGAATATCTTTAGCTTAAGTGCAAAGGTGAATTGATCAACATGGTTATAATTATTGTTTATATAAATTCTGAAATGATTATATATTTCTTTGAGATATTAATATCTTTGGCCTGTAGTGCAAAGATGAAATATTGATGAATATCTTTGGCCTGTAGTGCAAAGATGAATTGTTGATGAATATCTTTGGCCCGTAGTGCAAAGATAACATGTTGTTGAATATCTTTTGCCAGTAGTGCAAAGATGAACAGATGTTGAGATAAACATGACCAACTGGTGATACAAATGAATATCTTTGGCCGTAGTGCAAAGATGAAGTTATTAGTATGATTATAAACAGAAAATGTGATTTGGTGTAACCATGATCTTTGATGTTTCAGGTAAAGATAGGTGATGAAAATTATCTTCGTCCTGGATGAGAAGAGGAATTTAGAACTACAGTTATGATTATGAGTTATTCATATGATTGTGGACCAGAATTGTTGATTGATGTTGCAGGGATAAAACATTGTTGATGGATTTTTAACATGGAGAAGATAATAGACTTTATAGTCTATTTGACTCTTCTAATGGATTGCTCGTTCCGCTGCAACTATGGTTGAAATTTTTATCATTTACCATATGTTCTAAATCTCTGATTTATTATTGATGAAGGCTATTGATAATTTAATTATCTTTAGTCATGATATTCTTTACTGAGCTAGTTGTGCTCACCCTTTTGCTTCACAATTCCTTTCAGGTAATAAGAGTGTAGCTGGGTCGAGCGAGGGTAACAGGGAAATAGAACGGTGGTCTCTAGCTGTGGATGTTCTCCCGAAGCAGTATAGGAAAGTTCATTTAGTAGTTTTATTTGGTGAATCCAATAGGGTAAGGTGTACCCAACGTTGGAAGGGTGGTTTGCCACTATCATACAAGATGTCTAACGACATACAACCTCGTGTCATCATAAGACAAGGATGTGCTCATCCACTTGCTGAGTATATATACGAGCACTGCCTATATAATCTTGGTGTTTGTTTGAAGTATAATTCTTAATTAGAGACAGTAGAGATAATGATATGTCAAGAGAAGACTCACCATTGGGAAGAATATGATAGTAATCTTCTCGTTTTCCTTTTGGGTCTATTGGGTCAACCAATGATAATTCTGTGGCCATATGATATCTATCATAACCTAGACGCGTGGCCTCCCATGTACGAAGGTTTCCTTGAGCACTTCCCAAAGATTCTAATTTCTAAAACAGTTTTTGACTATACCTTTATGTAAGGTGTTACTGTGAGGTGCTGTCCATGGTTGGGACATGTGTCACATTTGGTATATATTTGTATTCAAACTCACAGCATATATGTTGTTGTATTTTGTACGACAATTGTTGTAATAGAGTTGTAGTTGTTTTCTGTACCATGTATTTGACGACTCAGAATGAGTTGGATGGAATGGACCTGTTTTGTGGTCGTTACATGTTATTTTGCAAGATGTGAAAAGGAGAGTATTCCTTAGAAAGAAGTAAATTGTAGAATGCGACATTGAATGATGACTATATTGAATAATTGAGAAAAGAAATTTTGAAATGAGAAGGAGATGAGTTATCAAAGAATAATATAAAACTTTTAATAGAAAAGTTAATAATTATAGAAAGATATTTGTGGAAAGAAAGTTGTTATAGAACCCAATGAATGAATAAAGTATTAACGTAAAATCTATTTTGATAGATTGAATGAATGAGGATTAATAAATAAAATTTCGAGGACGAAATTCTTAGAAGAATGGGTGAATGTAATATCACGAGTGTTTATGATAACGATCCTTAGAAAAGGAAATGAATTGGTTAAAGAATATGTAATACTCAAATATAATTGAGTCTAAGTAAAGGTTATGAAATAAAACTTACAAGAATTTATTATGAAGAATGGTGATTGTGATAATAAATAAAATATATATTAAGGTAATGTGTTGAAGATATTCGATGATAAATTTTGGAAAAAGATTTGGTGAAAACCTGAGTAAGGTAGGGTTTCGGTGATTCCGAGGACGGAATCCTTATAAGGAGGGAAGAATGTGACGATTTGATTGTTTGAGTTGTGATTCTAGGGACAGAATCCTTGTAAGGAGGGAAGGATGTAACAATCCGAAATTTCAAATTGTAGCATTAAATATTTATGGAATTGCATAAATATTTATTTGATGTGTTTATTGTTGAAATTGTTGAATAAATATTTTATTGATGTGATGGCTGTTAGTAAATATTTATGAATTAAATTTATTAGATAATATTCTAAATTAATTGAATTTATAATTTAGAGAGTTGTAATATAACATGAGATGTTATATTGTTGTTTTAATAATTTAAAGTGGTATGTTAAATTATTAAATAAAATTATAATTTTGTGATAATTGTTTAAGTGGAATATTTATTTAAAATATGGCATGTATAATTAATTTATTTGATTAATGTTGGATATGGAAATCTAAATAAATAATGTGGGATTCTAAATAATAAACTAAATTGTTTATTAAAAATAAATTAAAGGAGTTTAATTTAGTTTTGCCAAATAAGGCTTAAATATATTAAGTCTTTAAATTTTAAAGAGATTTGCCAAACGGAGCCTCATGACTTTTGGGATTTTTAATTTTTAAATTTTAAAATAATATAAATAAAATGAATTAAAATAATAAATATAATATATTTATTATATATACGTTTATTTTGTAACTGTTATTATATTTAGTATGCGTATTAAGATATCAGTTTTTCTTTTACGCATTAGTTTGTCTATATTGGCTATACTGAGAGTTCAGAGAGAACTTGATAGAGCTTCACAGAGAGAATTGAGAAAGGAGCTTGAGAGAATTTGAGAGAGATTGGTCTGCAATTAGTAAGGATTGTATTAGCAAATTGAAGGGCACGTGAAGTGCAAATAGCTGTAAGCTGTTAAACTATTGTTGGTAAACAACGCTCAAGGAAAGTCTTTCAGTTCCTATTTGCTATGTGAACTTGATGATTAACTGTTTTAAATCTTTATTGCAAAGAGCATGATGTGTTATATATATGTTGAATGTATGAAATGTTAAAGTCAACTTATGACTACGTTGATTGAGTAAAGCATGCTGATTGAGTAAGGAACTCAATCTTTATACTTGTTATATGAACTGTAACATGTATGTTATGTTAGTCCAATGTTTATGAGATATATGTTAAGCATGTTATTATGTGCTACGTGATGCATGAAAACTGTTAGATTTTGCTGGGCTGTCAAGCTCAACCTTGCAAATAACCATTTTTGCAGGTTAAGGATTGAAGGTAACACTATATGCTACTTGAATGACGTGGGTCAGAAACAATACACGAAGATTAATATTTTAGCTAAAGTTGTTATTTCTTTATAACATGATTAAGATTCATGTGATGTATTAAATGTTTTATGATGTACAGTTTTATGTTGAGTTGTAATGCTAAAGTTAGAGTTATCTAATATGTAAAGGTTATCGGATTAAAATGTAAAATTTTATATAATAACAGTGATAAAGTGAATCATAAAATAAGATTGATTCAAAGACATGTAGATTATAAAGGTTTTGATTCAGGGAATTAAAGTAAAAAGACATAAAAATTTGTGTTATTTCGCATTTTATAAAGTTTAACATTGAATAATGATGTAAAATCAGAAGGTAGATGTATTATTAACGACCGAAGTTGAGAATTATATCGTATGAATTTTGGGGTCGTTACAGGTACTATTCATATATACGACACTATTCATGAATACGATACTATTCACGAGTACTATTCACGAAGTATGATTTTTCTTGTGGAATTTTTACCTTTTTATAGACACTCAAAATTTTCTGTACACCTGTCACTAACATTACCGGAGGACATATTCGTCTTTCAAGAGGGAACCCTGGAAGACATCACATATCTAGTCTGGATACTACCGGAAGTTTAGCATTAACCCTGGAGTACACACCAGGAGTAACAAATCCAACCTCGAAGATAACCCCGAGGCATGCAGATCCAATACCAAAACACACACCGGAGAAGACCGATTAATCTCGGAGATAACCCCAAGGTATCCAGTCTCAGTTCCAACCATGGGAATAGCTACCAACCTTGGCGATAACCCCAAGGAATGCAGTTCCGGTGATAACCCCAGAAATGATTGTTTCAAATGCAAGCAGCTTCAATCTCGACGCTCACAACGAGATACTCAGTACTAACTTGGATATAACACCGGGAAGACAGGCACACATCAGAGATGACACTGAGGACCTTCAACCATTGCAGCAGTCCAATCTCAAAGATAACCCTGAGTAACGTCTGCTTTATCAGCCCAAATTGGAGATAACCCCGGCGAGGGGAAAAGTCGTCATCTCGCCACCATGACGCCACATCACGTCATCTCAAAATTTTAGGCATACATTTCTAACACAGCAATGTCCCACAAAAGCTCAGAAGAATCAATCTCGAGTGACTATTGCGTAGGATAACGGATAGAATTTGAAGCTGAAGACCGGAGGGCATCGTCCCAACTTCATGACTTTGTACAACCTCTATTCCCATGTCATTGCATAACTCTCGACAACGGCGGTCCGAAATAGGTCCTATATACCTTAGTTGAATGCCTGGATTGCAATTCTGAATGTTTAAGTGGACATCATATTGCCCGCTTGCACGTACTACGAGATGACGCGACCCGCAAAATCAGGGGCAACCCGGGTAGCCTCTGGTACACCTGCGACTCCAGCCGTAGGTACACGTGCGGCTCCAGCCACAGGTACACGTACGGCTCCACCCTCTATAAATAGAGGGCTTGGGGTGGCCATTTTAAGAGGAGAAAGAGCAAGGAAGCCCTGTCCAATTTACTCCGTACTTGCAATATACTGAGTGCTTTCCCATTTTAAACACCTGTGAGCTCACATATAGCTATTTTTGTACCTACAAAAGCTAGTGTTTATCTACTTTAAAGATATAGAAGTCTTCTTTGGCAGCCCACTATAAGCCTTCTTACTCACTTTAAAGCCTTTCTCTCTATCTTTGCACACACCCTCCTTTAAGTTGAGAGTCGTGTTGCTTTTGTTTGCCCGGACTTCGGTCCATGGTTTTATTTTAGTTTCTATATATATATATATATATATATATATATATATATATATATATATATGTTGACCGCTTTTACTGCTTTTTGTACATTTCGTCCCGCCTGGAGTTTCCTCCATGGCGGTAGATAGCCTTTAACGCTTTATTTACATTTCTGATCCCCCATGGAGGTGCTTCATGGGTGGTGATCCTGTCTGTATATATATATTTACAGATTTTATATATATACCTACTAACTGCGTTTATATCAATTACGGCATCATGTGAGCCTAGGAATCATGTGATCACAGATTCAGTCCACTAAATCTAGATTCGGTTCCCGCGATGGACCTTTTCAGCTGTAAGCAGCTTGTAAATTTATCATCGATGTCTGAATTACCTTAGATGGTTTTCATACCCACGAGGAGTTCAGCACCTTTTGTACATTATTTTCATACAGATGCCTCGCATCTGTAAAATAAAATTAATCCAGCCGAATACGAAATAAAATGGAAGTATCAAAGGCCTCAATTACTATTGAGCACAGGGTTTGAAAAACCTCTTTTACAAAACATCACTGTTATATCTTGTTTAAAACTGAATTTTTACATAAATTCAAGCCTTTTGTATATAGGTGCAAACGAGGCATAGCACTACTTCCAAATAACAACACATTGACCCACACACACACACACACACATTCAGATAATAGTTTCTTGAAAAGTGGCGGTCACCGTGGTAACACTGATGTCAGGGGGTGCCTAACACCTTCCCTCTGCATAAGCAAGTCCCCGGACCCTAATTGTATCTCAGTTTCACCAACCCGTTTAGCAGTGTCACATCACTGGGTCAATGTGCAAACCTTTTCTCGGTTGTGTTGGTACAACCAGTTAAAAAACCAACTGGCGACTCTTACAGTCCAATCGTCGACATTACACATGTCGGACCTTTTTCACTTGTTTTTTCAAACAAATCTCACATAAAATGAGAACACAAAAAAATAGGTAACGAAAAGGGACAAATAAAAATCCCGACGTCTACAGGTGGCGACTCCGCTGGGGACTCCAGTAAGAGGACTTAAGCCGCTACTACAATCTTTTCAAAACTATTATCTGCTTGTGTGTGGATGTTGCATTTACATTTATGATGAATGTGTACGAATGCATTTCCGTATTGCACTTAGTGCTTCACACCATATCTGCTTGTGATATTAGTGCTTCGCACATGTCATCATTTTCATACGGTGAGACGTGATGTATGTGAATGTATGTTCTGTGGTCCCTCCATCAGGAGGCTATCCCGTCGGTGTTTGATTACTGGACTCATCGGAAGACTAATTCCACGAGGCTCAGGAAAGGCACCACCCAAATTCGCTCCAGTTGAAAGACCGGATTTAATTCCCGTCGAGTAAATTGCAATGATTTGGGAACTTTCATGCCAAAAAGCCGCGAGAGTAACCTAAGATAGGTCAGCCTCCGATAAACCCAACACGGAGGAAAGTCTCTTCATGCTTTTGCATTAATTATAATATTCATGCCATATTCATGTAATGAGAGATATGAAGAAACGTGTATACACACATGTTTAAAATTGACATGCTATTACGAACAACTAACATCCGTTTTTGCAGGATAAAATTCCTAAAACGAACACATCATATAGCATTTTAATTTACATTCCCTAAAGACTAAACTATGCAAGTCTTTCACGGGGAATCCATCGGACCTACTACCCGGTCAAAATCCAAAAAGGCTGCGGGCCTACAGCTAATTACGTCGTCATCCGACCAGACTGACCTTAATCCAGTTTCTCGCAAGGAATTCGACGGATTAAGCAAACAAATTATAGGTTTGGCTGTTCTGCTTAAAAAACTACAACAATCTACATAGGGTCCAAAAATACCCGTACATACTGAATCCTCTACACAAGGGGGAGCCCAGGTCGTTACAATACCTAAACTGCAGTTGGATACGACCAACAAAATTCATGATGACACCCATCTCACAAGAGATCTAGACACCAGTGACATCAAAAAGAAAGTTCTTCAGATGGAAGAGACCCTTCGCGCTATCAAAGGAATTGGAGCACACGGGAGTGTTTCATATGCTGACCTTTGTATATTCCCTGGTGTTCATTATCCAGAAAAGTTTAAAACTCCTGACTTCGAAAAATATGACGGGTTAGGAGATCCTTATACCCATTTGAAGGTATTCATTGGAGAACTTGGATCTTATGCAGAAGAAGAGAAGCTCAGAATGCAGCTGTTCCAGAAAAGTTTGACTGGAGAAACCTGTTCATGGTATACCAGATTAGATAACTCCAAGATCCATAGTTGGGAAGAGCTAGCACACGGTTTCTTCACTCAATATAGCTTTCAGTCTCAAATGACTCCTGACCGGTATCAGATTACCAAGGTTAAGAAACAATCTAATGAATCTTTCAGTGAGTATACTCAAAGGTGGAGACGCCAGGCTGCCCAAGTTATTCCTTCCATGACAGAATCAGAAATGGTTATGACCTTCATAGACATACAAGAAACTCATTTCTATGAAAGAGTGTTAGCCGGCATCGGTAAACCATTTTCTAAAATGATCAAACACGGGGAGATGGCTGAGATGGGATTGAAGTTAGGAAATATTCAAGACCTAGCTGCCCTTAAAGCTGTTGCTGAGCACATCCAGTCTAGAAATTATGAAAACAACCCCTGGAGGGTCCATAAAAAGAAAGAGGAAGATGTTTCCCTAATACTGCATGGTCAAAAAGGAAATCAGAACATGCCTATTCAAAGGAGAAGTTACACTCCCTTTCAAGCTCAGCCTTCAAATCCTCCATTGCCAAAAGGTGGAGAAGTCAAACGCCCTCGAGTGTTCATACCCTTAGGGGACTCCCTCGAGAACATTCTTACTCTTCCGGCAACACAAAAGAAAATCACGCATCTTCTTCCACCAGCCAGCCCTAATGGACGGGGTTTCAATGCTGCTAAGAAATGTGTATATCATGTCAGGTCACCTGGACATGATACTCAAGATTGTTGGGCCTTGAAACACAAGATCCAAGACTTGATAGACAACGGGAAAATCGTGGTTACCGAGCCAGATCAACCTCACGTTCAAGATAACCCTCTTCCTCAACACAAAGAGGAATAAGTCAACATGATAAATTGGAGCAATGGACAGAGTTCCAATTTCAGTGGCGAGTCATCTCAAACCACTAAAGACGGTGTTAACAAATGGGATTATACCAAGTTCCAATTCACAATGGAACATAAGATGAAAGCTCTATGCAAACAGATCGATCAATTGGCAGAACTGGTGACCTACCAGCATCAAGTTACACGCCAATTAATAAGCCAGGAGCATGCTAGTCTCCTTCCTCTTGTCAGGAATATTCCTTCGTCACCTTCAGAAAGTGAAACTTTAGAGGACAAAGTGGCAAAGAGAGCGAATTTCCAAAGCTCGTCGTGATTTTGCCAACAGAAGGGAATTCACACATCTGGGCCAACCCATGGAGGAAATCCTTCAGATGCTAATCAATGAAGGACGGATCAATTCCCTTCTACCTCCAATCAACCCCCATTCAGGACGGTACAATTCTGATGGAGTATGTCAATATCACTCCCATTCTCGCTGTCACAACACAGAAAAATGTTGGGCACTCCGCCACCTTATTCAGAATCTCATTGACAGCGGTGTCCTACAACTAGCAGACAATGATACTGTGCTACGTGGGAGTGAGAATATATGTCCTACTAAGTGGAAGGGATTTATAGTAGTTATCTCTGCAGAGGCTGATAACAATATCAAGCCACTTACTATACCAACCATTTAACTCAAAGGAAACAACAATCCTTTGAAAGTGGCCGCTCCCGAGCCAATCAACTTACAATGCAGAGAACAATATCCTATTGTTAGATTGCACACAGTTCCGTGAAATTATGGAGAAGGTGAAGGATCCACCTCAGATATAATTGCTACAGTGTCGAAGGAAAATCTACTGTATCTTCCCCAACGGGTGATGAAATCTACCATCAAATCAAAGGGGAAATACCCATGGGGAAGATTGAAAAATTCCTCCACACTATGGTTCATCACGAAGCCAAGGTGGTTCTAAGCTTGAGAGACGCTCCACACCAGATTTCAATTTTGGACTTAGTACGAACTTCCGAGGATCATTAGAAGATCTTATTGAAGGTTTTAGAAGAAGCCTATCTACCAGAATCAGTGGATACAGAAAAGTTTCAACACTTGGTTGATCACATTATCAACAACAATGTGATATCCTTCACTGATGACGATATACCACTAGAAGGGACCGGTCACTGCAAGCCGTTACATATTGCGGTCTTATCCTCCGGATATATGTTGGCTGGAGTATTGATAGATGGAGGCTCATCTCTAAATATCTGTCCATACGCCATATTGTTGAAGATGAATGTTAATCTCAACCGAATCCAGGGTAGCCATACGGTCATCAAAGCTTTTGACGGAGCCCGCCGAAATTCGATCGGAGTAATTGAGCTGCCAATCGAAATTGGTCCCCATACATTCTACGTATCTTTTCACGTGCTCAAGATAGATTCGGGATACAACCTGCTCTTGGAAGACCGTAGATTTATATGGCTGGGGCAGTCCCCTCCACCCTTCATCAGCAACTGAAATACATTATCAACAATAACCTAGTCATGATCAACGCTAAACAGGAGTGTCCTCAATATGGGGACATGTCATTCATCAACGCTAATGCAGATGTTGAGTCGGTCAGTTTTCATGCCTTGGAAGTGAGCAATACTTAGTACCATGCTATTGGAACAACATTGCCCGTACCCAAGATCTCTGCCGAAGTAATGTCGGCTACTCAGGAAATGATATCCTTTGGTCATCAGCCAGGACAAGGGCTGGATAAAGATCACCAAGGTATTAAATACCCCATTCAAGTAGCTAGGCAAATTGGGACAGCTGGACTAGGCTATTCTGCCAGTTCTAGTCAGAGGAATCCTCATAAGCATCCTCAGATTCCTTCAGCTTCAACCACGAGGCGTTTATCTTCACCTTCAAACTCTGAGTCTGCACAACTTCTTGTAAAGGTGCCAACTAACGTGATGGCTATGCTATTTCCCAAGCCAGTGCCGTTCAAAGCAAAAGAAATCTTTGTTCCCGATCCCGCAGTGGAAGAAGAGAAACAAAGAATTAAGCAAAATGTTGTCTGAATAATGTCAGGCATACGCATCATCGTCCATGATGAGCATACAAACAGATACACCCCAGACGATGATTGCCCAGACGTATTGACCATCATTTGGGAAGAGGAGGATGATAACAACTCCTCTATCAATGCAGTTCACCCGGACTTTATCCTTGCCAATTGGAGTAGCATTCCTTACATTGGTCGACAAGGGTAAAGCGGGCAGAAACTCTTTCTACCTTATAGATATCATAACTGCTTACTTTTCTATACAATATTAGCAGTTTATTTTGTCAGTACATGCTAACACTGTGTATGATCAAAACGTTTAATATATACTAAGTGAAAGCATATTTTGTTTCAGGACCCTAAAGTTAGATGTTCCTGTACTTGCTGATACGGTTCCTCTTCTCCACAAGGATTGTACCTTTGATGTAGAGATGAATTCAGCCTTGATGGAAATACATGAGGACATTAAGGTGCCTCCAGAAATTCAAGAATGGGTCAAAAACAAACATAAACCCAACTTTGATCAAACCACTTTTTTCAATCTGGAACCTTAGAAAGCCCTAAATTAATCCAGATTGATTCAGACCTTACCCCAAACCAACAGAATGACATGGTTACATTATTAACCCAATTCCAGGATGTGTTTGCATGGTCTCATAAAGACATGGTGGGTTTGTCCACTGACATTGTTCTTCATCGCCTTCCCATTAAAGAGGGATTCAAGACAGTTAAGCAGAAGCTTAGGCGATTGAAACCTGAGTGGAGTTTAAAGGTGAAATAAGAAATTATGAAACAATTTCAAGCTGACATCATCATGGTGTCTACATATCCTGAGTGGATATCCAACATCATGCCCGTGCCTAAACCTGGAGGAAAGGTGCGAGTTTTCGTGGATTACAAGGATTTGAACAAAGCTTGCCTTAAAGATAGCTTTTCTGTGCCCTTTATCCACATTCTCATTGACAATACTACTCAATATAGCATGTACTCCTTCGCTGATTGCTTTGCGAGGTACCATCAGATCATGGTTGCTGAGGAAGATCGTGAAAAACTGCTTTCATCACGCCTTGGGGAACCTTTTGCTACAGACGGTTGTCATTCGGCCTCATCAATACCGAAGCTACCTATCAACGAGCTATGATGGCTCTCTTCCACGACTCAATGCACAAAGAGATAGAGATCTACGTGGATGACATCATTGTCAAATCCCGGAAGGAGGATGACCACTTAAACCATCTCAAAAAGCTATTCAACAGGTTACGCAAGTACAACTTGAAGTTGAATCCAGCCAAGTGCACCTTTGGCGTTAAATCAGGAAAGTTGCTAGGATTTCTAGTCAGCCATAAAGGGATTGAGCTGGATCCTACCAAAATCCAGGCCATTACGGAAATGCTCATTCCTTAGACAGAGAAGGAAATACGGGGATTTTTGGGAAGAATTAACTTCATTAGCAGGTTTATTTCTCAACTCATAGCAACCTATGAGCCAATCTTCAAGCTGTTAAGAAAGAACTCCTCCATAAAATGGAACGACGAGTGCCAGAAAGCCTTCCTTACAATCAAAGAACAACTAGTCAGAGCTCCCGTTTTGGTACCACCCAGAGATGATGCTACTTTGTTCATGTACCTGTCCGTAAGTGACAATGCCACGGGCTACATGCTGGGATAGAAAGATGATAGAGGCCAAGAACGAGCTATCTATTACCTCAGTAAAAGATTCAGCAGCAGTGAACACAAGTACACTTTGATTGAGATGACTTGTTATGCTTTAGAATAGGCTTCCATTAGGTTCCAACATTACCTCCATGGTCACACAACCCATCTCATATCCCGCGTGGATCCTCTCAAATATGTGTTGACTGTCCAGATGTCAGTTGATCCTACAACAATTTGACATCGTCTACGTGACTCAAAAGTCCTTTATAGGTCAAGGGATTACGGATCAACTAGCCGTTTCACCTATAGGGGATTTCAAACCCTTGGAGACATACTTCCCCGATGAAGGGGTCATAACAGTTCAGCAACACCGTCAGTACAATACACTCGAAGAATGGAAGATGTATGTTGATAGAGCTGTTAATACGGAAGGTTCTGGAGCTGGAGCAGTTCTAGTATTTGGTACGGGAGAGCCGTATCACGTTGCCGTAAATTTACAGTTTGTCAGTACCAATAATACAACTGAGTATGAAGGCTGTCTCGTGGGGCTAAAACTTGCCCGTTCAATGGGCATCAGGCGATTAATCGTCTTTGGAGATTCTGAGTTAGTGGTCAGATAATCCACGGGAATCTATCAAACCAAAGAGCTACATTTGCTGCCTTACCAAAGAAATCTCATTTCTACATATTCCTCATAGTAGAAATGATTTTGCGGATGCATTAGCAATTTTGGCCTCCTTGATACACATCTCTGACAAGGGACATTTGCCAAGAGTCACAATTGCCCTGCACAAAGCACCAGCTTATGGGAACTACGTTGGAGAAGTATCGGATGAACTGTCTCCCATCCAATATCCTTGGTATCAGTATATCACAGAGTACCTACGAGAGTGATCTACACTCGCTGAAGCGGGCCCTACTGAGAAGAGGCGGATCCATCGACTTGCTATAAAATTCTACCTGTAACAATCCAAATTTTTTTAATTTAATATTTATTGAATTATATAAATATTTAATGGTTGTGTTTATCGTTGAATAAGTATTTGTTTAATTGATTTGATGTGATTTGATTATTTATTTGTTTAATAAATAATTAATGAGTTAAGGAAAGTAATTATTTTGAAATAGTAATCTAATTTAATTTAATAATTAAGTTAGAGAGTTTATAATGATTAAATAAATTATAATATTATGCAATGAATTGTTATTAGAATTAATTAAATTAAGTATGAAAACTTAATTAATTAGAAGTGTGACAAATAGCTATATTATAAGTGGTTATTAAAATAAATTAAAATAGTTTTAATTTATTTTGCCAAACAAAGCTTAAATATATTAAGTCTTTAATTTTAAATAATTTTGCCAAACAAAGCCCTATAGCTTTTGGATTTTTAAATTTGATTTATTAGTAATATAAATTAAATTAAACAAAATATAAATAATATATAATATTTGGTAACTGATAAATTGAATAGGGGCAATTAGTAGAGGACAGTTTTAAAACGTTTGAAAAAAAAAAGACGTGCGTTTGTTTTAGTTACGTATAATGCAATTGGCTTAAGCCTAACAAAGAAAAGATTGTCAGAGGTTTGAGAAAGAGTCTGAGAAAGAAAAGCAAGAGAAAGTTCTAAGTTCTTCAAGATATTCTCAGTGATTAAAAAGGATTGTCTGAGCAAATTAAAGGGCACGTGAAGTACGGATAGCTGTAAGCTGTTAAACTGTTATTGGTAAACAACGATCAGGGCAAGTCTTTTGGTTCCTATTTTCTACGTGGACTTTATGAACTGTTTTAAATTGCATGATATGTTATATATGTTGAAATCATGAAATGTTAAAGTCGATATATGACTGCATTATTTTGGCTAAAGAATGATGATTGAGTAAGGAACTAAATCTTGATATTTGCTATGTGAATTAAAAACATGTATGCCATGTTACTTTAATGAGATGTATATCGAGCATGTTATTATGTGCTATGTGATGCATGAAAACTGTTAGATTTTGCTGGGCTGTCGAGCTCACTCTTGTAAATAACCACTTTTGCAGGTCAAGGAATTAAGGTAAAGATATGTGCTAAGTGAGTTATAGAGATCTATATTCACGAAGATTACTTATGTTTTATGAGAAATGCATGTAATATTTTGAATGTAAATGTTGTTGAATTGTAAATTGAGTTATCCAGTGTATATGGATATCTATTTATGATGTAAGACTTTGTATAGTCAGTTTATTGTAACGATTCATGATATATATTTGAATCAAAGAGATGTAATGTAAAGGTTGCGATTTAGGGCAATAAAGAAGGAAATGTACAAAAGTTTTAAATATTCTGCAATTTTAGTGATTTTTAATATCGAATAATGATGTAAAATTAGAGGTTGAATGTATGGTTAACGACCGAAGTCGAGATTTTAAATGGTATGAATTTTGGGGTCGTTACAGTTGGTATCAGAGCCGTAGGTTATAAACCTTAGGTAGGAGTACCGTAGGCTATCCCGAGTATTTATGACAGCGATCTTTAGAAAAGGAAATGAATGAGTTAAGAATATAATACTCAGAATATAATTGAGTTCAAGTAAAAGTTATGAAATGAAACCTAGAATTTATTAGGTAATGAATGTAGTAGGAAATATAAAATCTATATTTAGATAAAATGATGAAAGATTACTCTGAGTTATTTGTTTAATTTGTGTCTTCGCTTCTGGGGATAGAATCTTTGTAAGTAGGGAAGATTGTAACGAATGAGTGGTTTGAGTTGTGATTCTGAGGACAGAATCCTTGTAAGGAGGGAATGATGTAACAATCCAAATTTTTTTAATTAAATATTTAAATATTTATTGAATTATATAAATATTTAATAGTTGTGTTTATCGTTGAATAAATATTTATTTAATTGATTTGATAGGATTTGATTATTTATTTATTTAATAAATAATTAATGAGTTAAGAAAAGTAATTATTTTGAAATAGTAATCTAATTTAATTTAATAATTAATTAGAGAGTTTATAATGATTAAATAAATTATTATATTATGCAATGAATTGTTATTAGAATTAATTAAATTAAGTATGAAAACTTAATTAATTAAAAGTGTGACAAATAACTATATTATAAGTGTTTATTAAAATAAATTAAAGTAGTTTTAATTTATTTTGCCTAACAAAACTTAAATATATTAAGTCTTTAATTTTAAATAATTTTGTAAAACAAAGCTGTGACGCCCCCAAAATAGGTATACAACACCCATTCTGAGTCGCCAAAATACATGGTACATAAACAACTACATCTTTATTATTACAACACAAGAACTGTGAGTTTAAATACAAATATTGTCATTTAGACAATATCCACACTCAAATAAGTCCTCATTACAATTATTGATACATTATTTCACAAAAATGGTGAGGACTACTAAAATAACTTCTAGAACCATCATTCCATACCCCGACTAGTACTCGCTACATTCTCGCCTCCTGAGAAAATGGAACAAAAAGAAAAAGGGTGAGCTCAACTAGCCTAGTAAAGAACATTATGACTAAGATAATACAGAACAAATTATCGTTAGTCTTCAACAGGGAAAAATCTAATAGAATACAATAGACAACAAGTTTTAAATCAATAACTGCAGCGGAAACAGCAAACCATTAGAAGAGTCAAGTAGAGAATGAGTTCTACTATCTTCTAAGATTTAAAAGTCCATCATCAATATTTTATCCCTGTAACAACAATCAATAACCATCTTTAATCAAATATTCATCTTTGCACTACAGGCCAAAGATATTCATCAGTGAATCATTCATCTTTGCACTACGGCCAAAGATATTCAGTAATATCATCATTTAGGACTGAGGATGATGAAAAATATCTTAATGAAAACGAATCCAGTAAAACAAAATAACAATATTAAGGATTCGTATTTCGATTTATTCATGTCCAAAAATACCTTATAATTATTCATAGTGAAGTAGAATTCAAGAATGATCAAAACATGGATACAATCAGAGCTAGTACCCAGAATAGATATTTTGGACGAAAAGAAGAAAATTTTATTTTTCGGTGAATAGTAACTCGTGAATAGTAACTCGTGAATAGTAACTCATGAATAGTAACCCCGACGTGAAAAGTTCCAAATTTGATAAAAATTTCTAACCAATATTTCGGCATAATGATATTGAAAAAATAATATCATTTTTGAATAAAATAACATCCCTTATCTCAAAATAATCGTACTTCTGACTGAATTTCGGGTATAGTGTTGACAGAAACTTACACCGTATAGCAACACTCAAAGTATACTAACAAGAATACCCTCGATAATATAGAGAGAGAAAGAGAGAAAACTTGTTTCTGGTATGATTTTCAATTCTAACTTAGCCCTCTATTTATAGGAAAATGCTAGAACGCCAAAGGAGACTAAAATAATAAAATATTAATATTTCAAACAACAATTCTACGTATGCTATCAATGACCAAGACCAGCCCCTCAATGCTAAAAATTTCAGCAGCCCATGTGTTGTACCAACCAAAAGTGGGTCCCCCCATAAATTTAATAAAAATCATTTTATTTTTCAAAACTTTAATAATTCATAGAAAAGAGACCGTTTATCAGAAAAATACGAATTTTATGTCCATTCTGACTGAAATCGAATTCTCTACAACTTTGTAGCTTTAAGTTTTTTCAAATTCCAAACCAAAAATATCCGAAATCCACAAACGGATGATTTTTAATACCTCCACATCGACAAAATACTGATAAAACACCTCAGCTTTAATTCTTTCATTTTTATCCACATAAAAAAAATATATCCATCATTTATATCCACATAAAATAAATATTTCCTTATCATATGAATCAATAATTAATTATTCACAAATAATATTACAGAATCACATTTATGACAACCAGGCCGTTCCCAGGAAAGAGGGGGCTTTCCAATAAGGATTTCTCCTTACTGGCGCGCAATTAGATGACCAAACCTCTCCTTAGACAGAACTTTCTAGACATTGCCAATAATGTTATCTAATAATATTATTCAAATAATATGAATTATTGATCTGATAATGGAAAATACTGTGTAGTGACAATTATTGAAACAACAGTAATATAAAATATCAACGCAGTAATTATTGAATAAATAAAATAAAATACTGAACAGTAATTACTGTAACCATTATTGAGTAGTGCCTTCTTACGTAAGAATCAATAATTGGTGCAATCAGTGTGCTACTGTGTAACAACGCGTATTACTGTGTTTTAACCACCGGGTATTCCAACAGTATTAACGGTAACAACTACGCCGTTATTAATAAACAACATATACTTGTCATTTTCTTCATCCAATCGCTTTCCGTTATGGGGCCCACAAAAGACTGCGCCGTCGTACGAATATTCCCCGACAGGAAGAATATTCCACGACCAAACGAATATTCCCCGACAACAATGAATATTTTATAACCACCTGCTTATTTGAAATATTTGCGCATTTTACCCATAACTAACCTCATTAATCAATTTAACACTTACTATTTCAAAATAATAAATAGAGGGAATTTAAATTTCATTTATTAATAATTTGGGGTCTTACAACCTCCCCTCCTTATGAAATTTCGTCCTCGAAATTGACGTACGTACCTGGTGTTTCGAAAAGATGAGGACACCTCGCTTTCATTTCCGTTTCTAACGCCCAGGTCATTTCCTCAATAGCATGGTTTCTCCACAAAACTTTAACTTGTGGTATGACCTTCGTGCGTAGGACATGCTCCTTTCTATCCAAGATCTTGACAGGTACCTCTTCGTACGTTAAGTCTTCAGCTATCTCATCCGGTTCTAACTCAATAACGTGGTCTGGATCTTTCACATATTTACGTAACACAGATATATGAAAAATATTATGAACACGAGACATACTTGGAGGTAACGCGAGTCTATAGGCCACATTTCCTACTCGGTCAAGAATCTGAAATGGACCAATAAATCGTGGATTGAGCTTTCCTCTCTTCCCAAATCTTGTAACTCCTTTCCATGGAGCCACACGCAACAATACATGATCCCCAATGTCAAATTCCATGTCCTTTCGATGAAGATCCGCATAACTCTTTTGTCGATCCTGTGCCATTTGTATACGTTATCGAATCGTTTGGATCTTCTCTGTAGTCATGCGTACCAACTCTAGTCCCAACAATGTTGCTTCACCCACCTCGTCCCAACATACTGGAGAGTGACACTTTCGTCCATATAATGCTTCAAATGGGGCCACACCTATACTTGCCTGATAACTGTTATTGTAAGAGAATTCCACCAATGGTAGGTACTTATCCCAACTCCCTTTGAAATCTAGGACACAAAGTCTTAATAGATCTTCAAGAGTTTGAATAGTCCTCTCTGATTGTCCGTCCGTTTGAGGATGGTATGCCGAACTAAATCGTAAATCTGTGCCCATAGCTTTTTGCAAGCTAACCCAAAATCTTGAAGTGAATCTTGGGTCACGATCCGAAACTATGGATACTGGCATGCTATGCAGTCTCACAATCTCATCTACGTATATACGAGCAAGACGTTCAAGGGAATAAGTCTCTCGTATCGGCAAGAAATGAGCAGACTTGGTTAATCTATCAACAATAACCCAAATAGCATTTATGCCTTGAGAAACCGTGGGAAGACCTGTAACGAAATCCATGGTAATGTGTTCCCACTTCCATTTCGGAATCTCAAGTGGTTGCAATGGACCCTTTGGCACTTGATGTTCCGCCTTTACACGTTGACAAGTTAAACACCTCGAGATAAACTTTGCAATCTCTCTCTTCATATTATTCCACCAAAATGTATGTCGAAGATCACGATACATTTTGGTACTTCCAGGATGGATTGCAAATGGTGTATTGTGTGCTTTCATCATGATCTTGTACTTCAAATCAGAATCGTTAGGAACACAAAGTCTGGAGTGGACTCGAAGTATTCCTTCTTCATCGATTCTTACTTCTGGAATAGAACCTTCTTGCACTTTCTTCTTCATATGCATCAGCTCTATGTCCGTAGCTTGAGCAGCTTTAACTTTATCGATTAAAGTCGGTTCTACTCGTATATTTGATATCATCATGTGGGTACTTGGAGCCTTCATCTCTATCTCCATCCTTTGCAAGTCATACAAAATGGGTCTTTGTGTTAACAATATTGCACTCGTACCCGCATATGATCTTCTACTCAATGCGTCAGCTACTACGTTTGCTTTTCTAGGATGATATTGGATGGTATGATCGTAATCTTTCAACAGCTCGAACCAACGTCGCTGCCGCATGTTGAGTTCCTTTTGGGTGAAGAAATATTTGAGGCTTTTATGATCTGTATAGATCTCCACTTTCTCCCCATACAGGTAGTGTCTCCAGATCTTCAACGCGAAAACTACTGCTGCCAACTCCAAATCATGAGTAGGATAATTCCTCTCATATTCTTTGAGTTGTCGCGAGGCATAGGCTATGACTTTCCCATGTTGCATGAGAACACATCCTAATCCTTTGCCTGAAGCATCACTGTAGATAACAAATCCATCTGAACCAGATGGTATTGTCAGAACAGGTGCCGAAATGAGTCTCCTCTTAAGCTCTTGAAAACTCTTCTCGCATTCCTCGCTCCATACAAATTTGATATCTTTCCGAGTCAGCTGAGTTAACGGGGTAGCGATTCGAGAAAACCCTTCCACGAATCTTCGATAATAACCAGCTAAGCCTAGAAAGCTACGTACTTCGGTCACCGTCTTTGGTTGCTCCCAACTTTGTATTGCTTCAATCTTCGCCGGGTCAACAGATACTCCATGTTTTGACACCACGTGCCCTAGGAAAGCTACTTCCTCAAGCCAGAACTCGCATTTCTTCAACTTAGCATATAACTTGTTTTCACGCAGCCTTTGGAGTACCAGCTTCAAATGATGCTCATGATCTTCACGGCTTTTGGAATATATGAGGATGTCATCAATAAAGACAACAACGAACTGATCCAAATAATTCTTGAATACTCGGTTCATCATATCTATGAAAGCCGCAGGAGCATTAGTCAATCCAAAAGACATGACTAGGAATTCATAATGCCCGTACCAAGTTCTGAAGGCAGTCTTTGGAATATCCTCAGTTTTAACCTTCAGCTGATGATATCCAGAACGAAGATCGATCTTTGAAAAGAATTGTGCTCCTTGTAACTGGTCAAACAGGTCATCAATACGAGGTAGCGGATACCTATTCTTAATAGTGACATGGTTTAATTCCCGGTAATCAATACAAAGTCGCATACTCCCGTCTTTCTTCTTTACAAATAAAACAGGAGCACCCCAAGGAGATGTACTAGGACGAATGAAACCGATGTCCAACAACTCTTGTAGTTGGACTTTTAACTCCTGAAGTTCAATAGGAGCCATTCGATATGGGGTTTTAGAAATGGGCTTTGTACCAGGTTCAAGATCAATAAAGAATTCAATTTCTCGTTTCGGGGGTAGACCGGGAAGTTCTTCAGGAAATACGTCAGGAAAGTCAATAACAACAGGAATATTATTCAAATTTGACGTGTCTTTATTCAAATTCATAACATGGGCTAAGAAAGCTTGACATCCGTTTTTTAATAAACGAATGGCTTTATGGCTTGATATAACAGTGATTGATTTTAATGGCTTAGTTGTTTGAATTCGTACAACAGGTTGGTTAGGAATATGAAAACTAACAACCTTACGAAAACAATCAATTTTGGCATGATGAGTAGTTAACCAATCAATCCCTAAAATCACATCAAAAGCAAGTATCTTTAAAGAGATAAGGTCAACAGGTAAGGTGATGGTGCCAACTTGGATCACACAAGATTTATAATCAGTGGATGTGATGAAAGTTTCTCCTAACGGAGTCTCCACAGATAAATCAAAGTCTAACTTCTCCGGAGTCAAGTTTAAACGTTGAGCACAAGCAGGAGAGATAAAAGAATGGGTAGAACCGGTATCTAATAAGGTATAAACTTCGCATGAATTTATGATTAGCTTACCCGTGATCACCTCGTTTGGGTTCCTCGCATATTGACCAGTCACGACAAACGCTCTTCCAGGAACCGTTGACTTTATCTTTTCTGGGACAGCTTTTTGAGTCACCATCCCCGCTGGACTTGGTTTTGCTACAGTGCAATCTCGAGCGATATGTCCTTCCTTTCCACAGTTATAACATACCTTAAACTGTTGTGGGCAATTTGGGCTGATATGTCCTTCTTTTCCGCACTTATAGCATATAACCGATGGTCGTTCTCCTCCCTTGGAACCAGTTGCTGCTGGTACTGACGTCTTCGTATTGTCATTGTTGAATCTCCTCTTTTTAAAATCTCCTCCCGACTCGCTTCTTCTATTTTCATAGCCACGATTACCACCAGAGTGGTTGCCGTTCTTGTCTGTATTTTTCTTTCTCCGCTAGTTATCATTGTTCTGATGACTGCTGTCACCGATATGATCCTGGTTGTGGTCCCTCAGTTGACCGTACTCATTATCTCGCTCTAATAATTGAGCCCTGTTGACAACATCTGAATAGAGAGAAAATTTATGAGAAATGAGATATTGACGTATGCCGGGTTTCAAACCTCTCAAAAACATCCTCGTCATACGTTCCTCATTCTCCACCAAATGAGGTGCAAACCTGGACAACTCTGCAAACCTCGCCTCGTACTGAGACACCGTCATGTTATTCTGCTCCAGTCTAATAAACTCTACCTCCTTCATATGACGAATACTTTCAGGAAAGTACTTGTCATTGAACAGTTTCTGAAATGTCTCCCAAGACATGCTGAGTGCGGTTGGATGGGTACGCTTCACAGACTCTCACCAGTAGTCTGCCTCGCCACGGAACATAAAGGTGGCGAATGGAACCTTCTGTTCCTCCGTTCATCCCAAGACATCGAATATCTTGGTAATTTGCTTGACCCACGTTTCCGCCATGATCGGATCCGGCTTTCCCTTAAATTCTGGTGGTCCCAATTCTTTGAACTGTTTGGCTGTGACAAATCGTGAATTGCTATCATTTCCTCCTGTATTTTGAACACGAGTCTCCCTCGTCTGGTTTTGCATAAATTGCAAAAAACTTCTAAACATTCCATCATTCATCATCTGCTCATTGGTGTTGTTCACAGGAGGAACATTGCCAGCCTGTTGCATGTTCTCCTCGTTGGTAAGCACCGGTGTCTCCACGGTCTCATTTACTCCACTGTTAACATTCTCAGTCGACATTCTCAAATACTGCCATAAAACAAGGGTTAATTAAATAAATTAACAAATCACATAATACCCCTATATTATGACTGACCAATAACTAAGCTTAAGTAGGACACACTAGCGAATGATTTATTCGTCTCTCCCCTCCTAGTTCTATTCTCCGATCTCCGCCAGAGATCATATCCCTAAGCTCTGATACCAACTGTGACGCCCCCAAAATAGGCATACAACACCCATTCTGAGTCGCCAAAATACATGGTACAGAAACAACTACATCTTTATTATTACAGCACAAGAACTGTGAGTTTAAATACAAATATTGTCATTTAGACAATATCCACACTCAAATAAGTCCTCATTACAATTATTGATACATTATTTCACAAAAATGGTGAGGACTACTAAAGTAACTTCTAGAACCATCATTCCATACCCCGACTAGTACTCGCTACATTCTCGCCTCCTGAGAAAATGGAACAAAAAGGAAAAGGGTGAGCTCAACTAGCCCAGTAAAGAACATTATGACTAAGATAATACAGAACAAATTATCGTTAGTCTTCAACAGGGAAAAATCTAATAGAATACAATAGACAACAAGTTTTAAATCAATAACTGCAGCGGAAACAGCAAACCATTAGAAGAGTCAAGTAGAGAATGAGTTCTACTATCTTCTAAGATTTAAAAGTCCATCATCAATATTTTATTCCTGTAACAACAATCAATAACCATCTTTAATCAAATATTCATCTTTGCACTACAGGCCAAAGATATTCATCAGTGAATCATTCATCTTTGCACTACAGCCAAAGATATTCTGTAATATCATCATTTAGGACTGAGGATGATGAAAAATATCTTAAAGAAAACGAATCCAGTGAAACAAAATAACAATATTAAGGATTCGTATTTCGATTTATTCATGTCCAAAAATACCTTATAATTATTCATAGTGAAGTAGAATTCAAGAATGATCAAAACATGGATACAATCAAAGCTAGTACCCAGAATAGATATTTTGGACGAAAAGAAGAAAATTTTATTTTTCGGTGAATAGTAACTCGTGAATAGTAACTCGTGAATAGTAACTCATGAATAGTAACCCCGACGTGAAAAGTTCTAAATTTGATAAAAATTTCCAACCAATATTTCGGCAAATGATATTGAAGAAATAATATCATTTTCGAATAAAATAACATCCCTTACCTCAAAATAATCGTACTTCTGACTGAATTTTGGGTATAGTGCTGACAGAAACTTGCACCGTATAGCAACACTCAAAGTATACTAACGAGAATACGCTCGATAATATAGAGAGAGAAAGAGAGAAAACTTGTTTCTGGTATGATTTTTAATTCTAACTTAGCCCTCTATTTATAGGAAAATGCTAGAACGCCAAAGGAGACTAAAATAATAAAATATTAATATTTCAAACAACAATTCTACGTATGCTATCAATGACCAAGACCAGCCCCTCAATGCTGAAAATTTCAGCAGCCCATGTGTTGTACCAACCAAAAGTGGGTCCCCCCATAAATTTAATAAAAATCATTTTATTTTTCAAAACTTTAATAATTCATAGAAAATAGACCGTTTATCAGAAAAATACGAATTTTATGTCCATTCTGACTGAAATCGAATTCTCTACAACTTTGTAGCTTTAAGTTTTTTCAAATTCCAAACCAAAAATATCTGAAATCCACAAACGGATGATTTTTAATACCTCCACATCGATAAAATACTGATAAAACACCTCAGCTTTAATTCTTTCATTTTTATCCACATAAAAATAAATATATCCATCATTTATATCCACTTAAAATAAATATTTCCTTATCATATGAATCAATAATTAATTATTTACAAATAATATTACAGAATCACATTTATGACAACCAGGCTGTTCCCAGGAAAGAGGGGGCTTTCCAATAAGGATTTCTCCTTACTGGCGCGCAATTAGATGACCAAATCTCTCCTTAGACAGAACTTTCTAGACATTGCCAATAATGTTATCTAATAATATTATTCAAATAATATGAATTATTGATATGATAATGAGAAATACTGTGTAGTGACAATTATTGAAACAACAGTAATATAAAATATCAACGCATTAATTATTGAATCAATAAAATAAAATACTGAACAGTAATTACTATAACCATTATTGAGTAGTGCCTGCTTACGTAAGAATCAATAATTGGTGCAATCAGTGTGCTACTGTGTAACAACGCGTATTACTGTGTTTTAACCACCGGGTATTCCAATAGTATTAACGGTAACAACTACACCGTTATTAATAAACAACATATACTTGTCGTTTTCTTCATCCAATCGCTTTCCGTTATGGGGCCCACAAAAGACTGCGCCGTCGTACGAATATTCCCCGACAGGAAGAATATTCCACGACCAAACGAATATTCCCCGACAACAATGAATATTTTATAACCACCTGCTTATTTGAAATATTTGCGCATTTTACCCATAACTAACCTCATTAATCAATTTAACACTTACTATTTCAAAATAATAAATAGAGGGAATTTAAATTTCATTTATTAATAATTTGGGGTCTTACAAAAGCCCTATGACTTTTGGATTTTTAAATTTAATTTATTAGTAATATAAATTAAATTAAACAAAATATAAATAATATATAATATTGGGTAACTGATAAATTGAATAGGGACAATTAGTAGAGGACGGTTTTAAAACGTTTGAAAAAAAAAGACGTGTGTTTGTTTTAGTTACTTATAATGCAATTGGTTTAAGCCTAAGAAAGAAAAGATTGTCAGCGGTTTGAGAGAGAGTCTGAGAAAGAAAAGCAAGAGAAAGTTCTGAGTTCTTCAAGATATTCTCAGTGATTAAAAAGGATTGTCTGAGCAAATTAAAGGGCACGTGAAGTGCGGATAGCTGTAAGCTATTAAACTGTTATTGGTAAACAACGATCAAGGCAAGTCTTTCGGTTCCTATTTTCTACGTGGACTTGATGAACTGTTTTAAATTGCATGATATGTTATATATGTTAAAATCATGAAATGTTAAAGTCGATATATAACTGCATTATTTTGGCTAAAGAATGATGATTGAGTAAGGAACTCAATCTTGATATTTGCTATGTGAATTAAAAGCATGTATACCATGTTACTTTAATGAGATGTATATCGAGCATGTTATTATGTGCTATGTGATGCATGAAAACTGTTAGATTTTGCTGGGCTGTCGAGCTCACTCTTGTAAATAACCACTTTTGCAGGTCAAGGAATTAAGGTAAGGATATATGCTAAGTGAGTTATAGAGATCTATATTCACGAGGATTACTTATGTTTTATGAGAAATGTATGTAATATTTTGAATGTAAATGTTGTTGAATTGTAAATTGAGTTATCCAGTGTATATGAATATCTATTTATGATGTAAGACTCTGTATAGTCAGTTTATTGTAACGATTCATGATATATATTTGAATCGAAGAGATGTAATGTAAAGGTTGCGATTTAGGGCAATAAACAAGGAAATGTACAAAAGTTTTAAGTACTCTGCAATTTTAGTGATTTTTAATATCGAATAATGATGTAAAATTAGAGGTTGAATGTATGGCAAACGACCGAAGTCGAGATTTTAAATGGTATGAATTTTGGGGTCGTTACAGTTGGTATCAGAGTCGTAGGTTATAAACCTTAGGTAAGAGTACCGCAGGCTATAACCTTAAAGAAGGAAGGTGAAGTTAATGAAAGAATAAGCTCAAATAGAGTTTGAACAATAAGAAAAAAAAATTAAGAAATGTATAAAGAAGGGATTAAAACATGCGTGAAAGGATTCAAAGAAGAATCTCGCAGAGCTGTAAGGAATAGGAATGTGGGGTTACCTAACTCCAATAATAATAATAAATAGACAGTGTCTATAAAAAGAGAGTGATAAAGAAGTTAAGAATAGAGAGTTATATCTACATATGGTGTAATTGTACTCTTTAGTAGTTGATGTATGATATCTGGGCTAAACGATTCCTACATAGAGCGGAGGTATATACGAACTAGCAACTCGGAACCTAGTTTGTTGGTTGTTTGTGGGAAACCACTTAGTGTACCATATTGAAATTGTTCGAGACTCGATGTGTACCAAGTGTGTAAGTCGAATGAAATGTTGAGCGATGTAAATGAAGTTAGAATTCTTAAAGGAAGAATTGTTATATAAACAAGAAGATTCAAAGAAGAATCTTAAAGAGATATAAAGATAAAAAATGGGAGTTTCCTAACTCCAATAGCCAAGATAATGAATAATGTCATAAATGATGAAAAAAGAAGAAGAAAAGAATGAGGATCGTAAAACAAAACGATCACGAGTTAAGAAAAGATTTTTAAGGGAGATGATTATAAAATAAGATCACGACGTGTTCTATTTAAGTTATAAAAGGAAGATGGTTTGCAATGTTTGAATGATTATAGCTTGATGCTATAACGATATTGTACTATGAATAGTACAAGATGTACTCATGAGGAGTTATAGATAATGTGATACGAGGAATTCGTATCGAGCAAAGAGCAAGTTATGAGTAAGATAGAGTTAAGCGGAATTTCAATTGAGGACTCATATGATGGCTGAGTTGTACAAACCTTTGTATGGGCGAGGGTTTTATGCTTGCACTCAGTTTATCCCATTGATAATCATTGGAATGTTTGTGTCGCGCTATTTTCTATATATTCCTGTTGAGAAGGTGATTCTTTTCTCATGTGTATAACAAATAGGTAGACTTTAGTTAGAGAATATCATAAGGTTAAGTGCGAGTTCTTAAAACTCATACTTATGGTAGGTTCGTGACTCATAATTATATGATATGTTGTTGAACCCCTCAGCGAATGGATGCCTATAGTCTGACTGGGATAAGTTCTTAAACTCATATGATTGTGGTAATTTCCTAAACTCATAACGTGTGGTAAGTTTGATGAACTGGGTATAGATAAGTGTAAATGGAGTATTGAGGATGATAGGAATAGATAAACCAATTAAGCAATGGATCATTATAGAAAGTGAAGTTGATGGTGGAAGCATATGTATTCTAAATCTACTAGCTATGCTAGACTTTTGAAATTTATTGACTTCGTGCTGATGTTTACACTTTTCTTTTCTTGAAAAACATTGGATCAACTGATGGAACCAATGAGTTTTAACAACAATACTGTTATTCGTATGTCTATGCTAATTGCTTCGGCTAGACAAAAATGATTTGTAATATATCAAAATGTATTTTATATATCATTAATGCATCATGTAACCTGGTGCAAAGATGATAAAAATGATGGAGTCATCAATGCAGTATTATCTAGTGTTGGATGTGATCTAAGGATCGTCAACCCACTATGATATGATGTAGTATGATAAAATCACCAAATGACGGAATCCTCAACGGACTGTAAATATAGTGCGGTATCATGACGTCATAAAAAGATTTTTGAGATTTCGTTAAGATATGAGAATACATATGTATATATATATATATATATATATATATATATATATATATATATATATATATGTATGTATATTTCGGTTGATATCCGAATTGTTGTAGAGCTCTATGCTATTTGATTCAGCTCGGCAAATGTTGAAAGATGTTCATGAAATTCAAACGTTCATTGAAAAGTTATGCCAAACCAAATTATTTTGGTGCGGATTCAGATGTTGAAAAGCTGAGGTGAACAACCCTATTATTAAGGGTTGCACTTAGTTTTATACTTTGTGCTGAAATGTTTGTGCACAATACATTGTACGAAGGGCTTAACACCCTAAGTACCAAGCGTAACGCATATAGTCGTTACAAAACACTACGTTGCAGCCCAACATAGTGGTACAATAGGCTGGCCACCTAGTGTACGAGTGGGGGGTGTTTTCAGTCTTTGTGATTGACAGACATTCTGTCAAAGAGGGTTTAAAGTGTGAAGAACCAGGGGTGAAGCACTATTAAACCTAGAGAATAGAGTTCACGGTCTTGTGACCCCTCAGCATTATTTGGAATCTTTTAAATTTCTGAGTTATTCATACTACTTCCCAATTATTGAACAATTGTGGAAGATTCTTGTTATCCTACAAGATGGAAGTGAAAAAAGAAAGTATTCCTTGGAAAGAAGTAAGTCGTAGAATGCGACACTGAATGATGAATGTGTTGATTAAGTGATAAAAGAGATTTTGAAATGAGAAGGGGATGAGTTATCAAAGAAATTTGTAAAACTTTTAATAGAAAAGTTAATAATTGTAGAATGATCTTTGTGGAAGGAAGTGGTTATAGAATCCAATGAATGAATAAATATTAATAGATAAAATTTCGAGGACGAAATTCTTAGAAGAAAGGGTGAATGTAATATCCCGAGTATTTATGACAGCGATCCTTAGAAAAGGAAATGAATGGGTTAAGAATATAATACTCAGAATATAATTGAGTTCAAGTGAAAGTTATGAAATAAAACCTAGAATTTGTTAGGTAATGAATGTAGTAGGAAATATAAAATCTATATTTAGATAAAATGATGAAAGATTACTCTGAGTTATTTGTTTAATTCGTGTCTTCGATTCTGGGGACAGAATCTTTGTAAGTAGGGAAGATTGTAACGAATGAGTGGTTTGAGTTGTGATTCTGAGGACAGAATCCTTGTAAGGAGGGAATGATGTAAGAATCCAATTTTTTTTAATTAAATATTTAAATATTTATTGAATTATATAAATATTTAATGGTTGTGTTTATCGTTGAATAAGTATTTGTTTAATTGATTTGATATGATTTGATTATTTATTTGTTTAATAAATAATTAATGAGTGAAGGAAAATAATTATTTTGAAATAGTAATCTAATTTAATTTAATAGTTAAGTTAGAGAGTTTATAATGATTAAATAAATTATTATATTATGCAATGAATTGTTATTAGAATTAATTAAATTAAGTATGAAAACTTAATTAATTAGAAGTGTGACAAATAGCTATATTATAAGTGGTTATTAAAATAAATTAAAGTAGTTTTAATTTATTTTGCCAAACAAAGCTTAAATATATTAAGTCTTTAATTTTAAATAATTTTGCCAAACAAAGCACTATGGCTTTTGGATTTTTAAATTATATTTATTAGTAATATAAATTAAATTAAACAAAATATAAATAATATATAATATTTGGTAACTGATAAATTGAATAGGGGCAATTAGTAGAGGACGGTTTTAAAACGTTTGAAAAAAAAAGACGTGCGTTTGTTTTAGTTACGTGTAATGCAATTGGCTTAAGCCTAAGAAAGAAAAGATTGTCAGAGGTTTGAGAGAGAGTCTGAGAAAGAAAAGCAAGAGAAAGTTCTGAGTTCAAGATATTCTCAGTGATTAAAAAGGATTGTCTGAGCAAATTAAAGGGCACGTGAAGTGCGGATAGCTGTAAGCTGTTAAACTGTTATTGGTAAACAATGATCAAGACAAGTCTTTCGGTTCCTATTTTCTACGTGGACTTGATGAACTGTTTTAAATTGCATGATATGTTATATATGTTAAAATCATGAAATGTTAAAGTCGATATATAACTGCATTATTTTGGCTAAAGAATGATGATTGAGTAAGGAACTCAATCTTGATATTTGCTATGTGAATTAAAAGCATGTATACCATGTTACTTTAATGAGATGTATATCGAGCATGTTATTATGTGCTATGTGATGCATTAAAACTGTTAGATTTTGCTGGGCTGTCGAGCTCACTCTTGTAAATAACCACTTTTGCAGGTCAAGGAATTAAGGTAAGGATATATGCTAAGTGAGTTATAGAGATCTATATTCACGAGGATTACTTATGTTTTATGAGAAATGTATGTAATATTTTGAATGTAAATGTTGTTGAATTGTAAATTGAGTTATCCAGTGTATATGCATATCTATTTATGATGTAAGACTCTGTATAGTCAGTTTATTGTAACGATTCATGATATATATTTGAATCGAAGAGATGTAATGTAAAGGTTGCGATTTAGGGCAATAAACAAGGAAATGTACAAAAGTTTTAAGTACTCTGCAATTTTAGTGATTTTTAATATCGAATAATGATGTAAAATTAGAGGTTGAATGTATGGCAAACGACCGAAGTCGAGATTTTAAATGGTATGAATTTTGGGGTCGTTAAAGTTGGTATCAGAGTCGTAGGTTATAAACCTTAGGTAAGAGTACCGTAGGCTATAACCTTAAAGAAGGAAGGTGAAGTTAATGAAAGAATAAACTCAAGTAGAGTTTTAACAATAAGAAAAAATTTAAGAAATGTACAAAAAAGGGATTAAAACATGCGTGAAAGGATTCAAAGAAGAATCTCGCAGAGCTATAAGGAATAGGAATGTGGGGTTACCCAACTCCAATAATAATAATAAATAGACAGTGTCTATAAAAAGAGAGTGATAAAGAAGTTAAGAATAGAGAGTTATATCTACGTATGGTGTAATTGTACTATTTAGTAGTTGATGTATGGTATCTGGGCTAAATGATTCCTTTATAGAGCGGAGGTATATACGAACTAGCAACTCGGAACCTAGTTTGTTGGCTGTTTGTGGGAAACCACTCAGCGTACCATATTGAAACTGTCAGAGACTCGATGTGTACTAAGTGTGTAACTCGAATGAAATGTTGAGCGATGTAAATGAAGTTAGAATTCTTAAAGGAAGAATTGTTATATAAACAAGAAGATTCAAAGAAGAATCTTAAAGAGATATAAAGATAAGAAATAGGAGTTTCCTAACTCCAATAGCCAAGATAATGAATAATGTCGTAAATGATGAAAAAAAAAGAAGAAAAGAATGAGGATCGTAAAACAAAACGATTATGAGTCAAGAAAAGATTTTTAAGGGAAATGATTATAGAATAAGATCACGACGTGTTCTATTTAAGTTATAAAAGGAAGATGGTTTGTAATGTTTGAATGATTATAGCTTGATGCTATAACGATATTGTACTATGAATAGTACAAGATATACTCATGAGGAGTTATAGATAATGTGATACGAGGAATTCGTATCGAGCAAAGAGCAAGTTATGAGTAAGATAGAGTTAAGCGGGATTTCAATTGAGGACTCATGTGATGGCTGAGTTGTACAAACCTTTGTATGGGCGAGGGTTTTGTGCTTGCACTCAGTTTATCCCATTGATAATCATTGGAATGTTTGTGTCGCGCTATTTGCTATATATGCCTGTTGAGAAGGTGATTTTTTTCTCATGTGTATAACAAATAGGTAGACTTTAGTTAGAGAATATCATAAGGTTAAGTGCGAGTTCTTAAAACTCATACTTATGGTAGTTTCGTGACTCATAATTATATGATATGTTGTTGAACCCCTCAGCGAATGGATGCCTATAGTCTGACTAGGATAAGTTCTTAAACTCATATGATTGTGGTAAGTTCCTAAACTCATAACGTGTGGTAAGTTTGATGAACTGGGTATAGATAAGTGTAAATGGAGTATTGAGGATGATAGGAATAGATAAACCAATTAAGCAATGGATCATTATAGAAAGTGGAGTTGATGGTGGAAGCATATGTATTCTAAATCTACTAGCTATGCTAGACTTTTGAAATTTATTGACTTCGTGCTGATGTTTACACTTTTATTTTCTTGAAAAACATTGGATCAACTGATGGAACCAATGAGTTTTAACAACAATACTGTTATTCGTATGTCTATGCTAATTGCTTCGGCTAGACAAAATTGATTTGTAATATATCAAAATGTATTTTATATATCATTAATGCATCATGTAACCTGGTGCAAAGATGATAAAAATGATGGAGTCATCAATGCAGTATTATCTAGTGTTGGATGTGATCTAAGGATCGTCAACCCACTATGATATGATGTAGTATGATAAAATCACCAAATGACGGAATCCTCAATGGACTGTAAATATAGTGCGGTATCATGACGTCATAAAAAGATTTTTGAGATTTCGTTAAGATATGAGAATACATATGTATATATATATATATGTATATTTCGGTTGATATCCGAATTGTTGTAGAGCTCTATGCTATTTGATTCAGCTCGACAAATGTTGAAAGATGTTCATGAAATTCAAACGTTCATTGAAAAGTTATGCCAAACCAAATTATTTTGGTGCGGATTCAGATGTTGAAAAGCTGAGGTGAACAACCCTATTATTAAGGGTTGCACTTAGTTTTATACTTTGTGCTGAAATGTTTGTGCACAATACATTGTACGAAGGGCTTAACACCCTAAGTACCAAGCGTAACGCATATAGTCGTTACAAAACACTACGTTGCAGCCCAACATAGTGGTACAATAGGCTGGCCACCTAGTGTACGAGTGGGGGGTGTTTTCAGTCTTTGTGATTGACAGACATTCTGTCAAAGAGGGTTTAAAGTGTGAAGAACCAGGGGTGAAGCACTATTAAACCTAGAGAATAGAGTTCACGGTCTTGTGACCCCTCAGCATTATTTGGAATCTTTTAAATTTCTGAGTTATTCATACTACTTCCCAATTATTGAACAATTGTGGAAGATTCTTGTTATCCTACAAGATGGAAGTGAAAAAAGAAAGTATTCCTTGGAAAGAAGTAAGTCGTAGAATGCGACACTGAATGATGAATGTGTTGATTAAGTGATAAAAGAGATTTTGAAATGAGAAGGGGATGAGTTATCAAAGAAATTTGTAAAACTTTTAATAGAAAAGTTAATAATTGTAGAATGATCTTTGTGGAAGGAAGTGGTTATAGAATCCAATGAATGAATAAATATTAATAGATAAAATTTCGAGGACGAAATTCTTAGAAGAAAGGGTGAATGTAATATCCCGAGTATTTATGACAGCGATCCTTAGAAAAGGAAATGAATGGGTTAAGAATATAATACTCAGAATATAATTGAGTTCAAGTGAAAGTTATGAAATAAAACCTAGAATTTGTTAGGTAATGAATGTAGTAGGAAATATAAAATCTATATTTAGATAAAATGATGAAAGATTACTCTGAGTTATTTGTTTAATTCGTGTCTTCGATTCTGGGGACAGAATCTTTGTAAGTAGGGAAGATTGTAACGAATGAGTGGTTTGAGTTGTGATTCTGAGGACAGAATCCTTGTAAGGAGGGAATGATGTAAGAATCCAATTTTTTTTAATTAAATATTTAAATATTTATTGAATTATATAAATATTTAATGGTTGTGTTTATCGTTGAATAAGTATTTGTTTAATTGATTTGATATGATTTGATTATTTATTTGTTTAATAAATAATTAATGAGTGAAGGAAAATAATTATTTTGAAATAGTAATCTAATTTAATTTAATAGTTAAGTTAGAGAGTTTATAATGATTAAATAAATTATTATATTATGCAATGAATTGTTATTAGAATTAATTAAATTAAGTATGAAAACTTAATTAATTAGAAGTGTGACAAATAGCTATATTATAAGTGGTTATTAAAATAAATTAAAGTAGTTTTAATTTATTTTGCCAAACAAAGCTTAAATATATTAAGTCTTTAATTTTAAATAATTTTGCCAAACAAAGCCCTATGGCTTTTGGATTTTTAAATTATATTTATTAGTAATATAAATTAAATTAAACAAAATATAAATAATATATAATATTTGGTAACTGATAAATTGAATAGGGGCAATTAGTAGAGGACAGTTTTAAAACGTTTGAAAAAAAAAGACGTGCGTTTGTTTTAGTTACGTGTAATGCAATTGGCTTAAGCCTAAGAAAGAAAAGATTGTCAGAGGTTTGAGAGAGAGTCTGAGAAAGAAAAGCAAGAGAAAGTTCTGAGTTCAAGATATTCTCAGTGATTAAAAAGGATTGTCTGAGCAAATTAAAGGGCACGTGAAGTGCGGATAGCTGTAAGCTGTTAAACTGTTATTGGTAAACAATGATCAAGACAAGTCTTTCGGTTCCTATTTTCTACGTGGACTTGATGAACTGTTTTAAATTGTATGATATGTTATATATGTTAAAATCATGAAATGTTAAAGTCGATATATAACTGCATTATTTTGGCTAAAGAATGATGATTGAGTAAGGAACTCAATCTTGATATTTGCTATGTGAATTAAAAGCATGTATACCATGTTACTTTAATGAGATGTATATCGAGCATGTTATTATGTGCTATGTGATGCATGAAAACTGTTAGATTTTGCTGGGCTGTCGAGCTCACTCTTGTAAATAACCACTTTTGCAGGTCAAGGAATTAAGGTAAGGATATATGCTAAGTGAGTTATAGAGATCTATATTCACGAGGATTACTTATGTTTTATGAGAAATGTATGTAATATTTTGAATGTAAATGTTGTTGAATTGTAAATTGAGTTATCCAGTGTATATGAATATCTATTTATGATGTAAGACTCTGTATAGTCAGTTTATTGTAACGATTCATGATATATATTTGAATCGAAGAGATGTAATGTAAAGGTTGCGATTTAGGGCAATAAACAAGGAAATGTACAAAAGTTTTAAGTACTCTGCAATTTTAGTATTTTTAATATCGAATAATGATGTAAAATTAGAGGTTGAATGTATGGCAAACGACCGAAGTCGAGATTTTAAATGGTATGAATTTTGGGGTCGTTAAAGTTGGTATCAGAGTCGTAGGTTATAAACCTTAGGTAAGAGTACCGTAGGCTATAACCTTAAAGAAGGAAGGTGAAGTTAATGAAAGAATAAACTCAAGTAGAGTTTTAACAATAAGAAAAAATTTAAGAAATGTACAAAAAAGGGATTAAAACATGCGTGAAAGGATTCAAAGAAGAATCTCGCAGAGCTATAAGGAATAGGAATGTGGGGTTACCCAACTCCAATAATAATAATAAATAGACAGTGTCTATAAAAAGAGAGTGATAAAGAAGTTAAGAATAGAGAGTTATATCAACGTATGGTGTAATTGTACTATTTAGTAGTTGATGTATGGTATCTGGGCTAAATGATTCCTTTATAGAGCGGAGGTATATACGAACTAGCAACTCGGAACCTAGTTTGTTGGCTGTTTGTGGGAAACCACTCAGCGTACCATATTGAAACTGTCAGAGACTCGATGTGTACTAAGTGTGTAACTCGAATGAAATGTTGAGCGATGTAAATGAAGTTAGAATTCTTAAAGGAAGAATTGTTATATAAACAAGAAGATTCAAAGAAGAATCTTAAAGAGATATAAAGATAAGAAATAGGAGTTTCCTAACTCCAATAGCCAAGATAATGAATAATGTCGTAAATGATGAAAAAAGAAGAAGAAAAGAATGAGGATCGTAAAACAAAACGATCACGAGTCAAGAAAAGATTTTTAAGGGAAATGATTATAGAATAACATCACGACGTGTTCTATTTAAGTTATAAAAGGAAGATGGTTTGTAATGTTTGAATGATTATAGCTTGATGCTATAACGATATTGTACTATGAATAGTACAAGATATACTCATGAGGAGTTATAGATAATGTGATACGAGGAATTCGTATCGAGCAAAGAGCAAGTTATGAGTAAGATAGAGTTAAGCGGGATTTCAATTGAGGACTCATGTGATGGCTGAGTTGTACAAACCTTTGTATGGGCGAGAGTTTTGTGCTTGCACTCAGTTTATCCCATTGATAATCATTGGAATGTTTGTGTCGCGCTATTTGCTATATATGCCTGTTGAGAAGGTGATTTTTTTCTCATGTGTATAACAAATAGGTAGACTTTAGTTAGAGAATATCATAAGGTTAAGTGTGAGTTCTTAAAACTCATACTTATGGTAGGTTCGTGACTCATAATTATATGGTATGTTGTTGAACCCCTCAGCGAATGGATGCCTATGGTCTGATTAGGATAAGTTCTTAAACTCATATGATTGTGGTAAGTTCCTAAACTCATAACGTGTGGTAAGTTTGATGAACTGGGTATAGATAAGTGTCAATGGAGTATTGAGGATGATAGGAATAGATAAACCAATTAAGCAATGGATCATTATAGAAAGTGGAGTTGATGGTGGAAACATAGGTATTCTAAATCTACTAGCTATGTTAGACTTTTGAAATTTATTGACTTCGTGCTAATGTTTACACTTTTATTATCTTGAAAAACATTGAATCAGCTGATGGAACCAATGAGTTTTAACAACAATACTGTTATTCGTATGTCTATGCAAATTGCTTCGGCTAGACAAAAATGATTTGCAATATATCAAAATGTATTTTATATATCATTAATGCATCATGTAACCTGGTGCAAAGATGATAAAACTGATGGTGTCACCAATGCAGTATTACCTAGTGTTGGATGTGATCTAAGGATCGTCAACCCACTATGGTATGATGTAGTATGATAAAATTACCAAATGACGGAATCCTCAACGGACTGTAAATATAGTGCGGTATCATGACGTCATAAAAAGATTTTTGAGATTTCTTTAAGATATGAGAATACTTATGTATGTATGTATATGTATATTTCGGTTGATGTCCAAATTATTGTAGAGGTCTATGCTATTTGATTCAGCTAGGCAAATATTGAAAGATGTTCATGAAATTCAAACGTTCATTGAAAAGTTATGCCAAACCAAATTGTTTTGGTGCGGATTCAGATGTTGAAAAGCTGAGGTGAACAACCCTATTATTAGGGGTTGCACTTAGTTTTATACTTTGTGCTGAAATGTTTGTGCACAATACATTGTACGAAGGGCTTAACACCCTAAGTACCAAGCGTAACGCATATAGTCGTTACAAAACACTACGTTGGAGCCCAACGTAGTGGTACAATAGGTTGGCCACCTAGTGTACGAGTGGGGGGTGTTTTCAGTCTTTGTGATTGATAAACATTCTGTCAAAGAGGGTTTAAAGTGTGAAGAACCAGGGGTGAAGCACTATTAAACCTAGAGAATAGAGTTCACGGTCTTGTGACCCCTCAGCATTATTTGGAATCTTTTAAATTCCTGAGTTATTCATATTACTTCCCAATTATTGAACAATTGTGGAAGATTCTTGTTATTATGCAAGATGGAAGTGAAAAAAGAAAGTATTCCTTAGAAAGTAGTAAGTCGTAGAATGCGACACTGAATGATGAATGTGTTGATTAAGTGATAAAAGAGATTTTGAAATGAGAAGGGGATGAGTTAACAAAGAAATTTGTAAAACTTTTAATAGAAAATTTAATAATTCTAGAATGATCTTTGTGGAAGGAAGTGGTTATAGAATCCAATGAATGAATAAATATTAATAGATAAAATTTCGAGGACGAAATTCTTAGAAGAAAATGTGAATGTAATATCCCGAGTATTTATGACAGCGATCCTTAGAAAAAGAAATGAATGGGTTAAGAATATAATAGTCAGAATATAATTGAGTTCAAGTGAAAGTTATGAAATGAAATCTAGAATTTGTTAGGTAATGAATGTAGTAGGAAATATAAAATCTATATTTAGATAAAATGATGAAAGATTACTCTGAGTTATTTGTTTAATTTGTGTCTTCGATTTTGGGGACAAAATCTTTGTAAGTAGGAAAGATTGTGACGAATGAGTGGTTTGAGTTACAATTCTGAGGACAGAATCCTTGTAAGGAGGGAATGATGTAACAATTCAAATTTTTTTAATTAAATATTTAAATATTTATTGAATTATATAAATATTTAATGGTTGTGTTTATCGTTGAATAAGTATTTGTTTAATTGATTTGATGTGATTTGATTATTTATTTGTTTAATAAATAATTAATGAGTTAAGGAAAATAATTATTTTGAAATAGTAATCTAATTTAATTTAATAGTTAAGTTAAAGAGTTTATAATGATTAAATAAATTATTATATTATGCAATGAATTGTTATTAGAATTAATTAAATTAAGTATGAAAACTTAATTAATTAGAAGTGTGACAAATAGCTATATTATAAGTGGTTAATAAAATAAATTAATGTAGTTTTAATTTATTTTGCCAAACAAAGCTTAAATATATTAAGTCTTTAATTTTAAATAATTTTGCCAAACAAAGCCCTATGGCTTTTGGATTTTTAAATTTGATTTATTAGTAATATAAATTAAATTAAACAAAATATAAATAATATATAATATTTGGTAACTGATAAATTGAATAGGGGCAATTAGTAGAGAACGGTTTTAAAACGTTTGAAAAAAAAGACGTGCGTTTGTTTTAGTTACGTATAATGCAATTGGCTTAAGCCTAAGAAAGAAAAGATTGTCAGAGGTTTGAGAGAGAGTCTGAGAAAGAAAAGAAAGAGAAAGTTCTGAGTTCAAGATATTCTCAGTGATTAAAAAGGATTGTCTGAGCAAATTAAAGGGCACGTGAAGTGCGGATAGCTGTAAGCTGTTAAACTGTTATTGGTAAACAATGATCAAGGCAAGTCTTTCGGTTCCTATTTTCTACGTGGACTTTATGAACTGTTTTAAATTGCATGATATGTTATATATGTTAAAATCATGAAATGTTAAAGTCGATATATGACTGCATTATTTTGGCTAAAAAATGATGATTGAGTAAGGAACTCAATCTTGATATTTGCTATGTGAATTAAAAGCATGTATGCCATGTTACTTTAATGAGATGTATATCGAGCATGTTATTATGTGCTATGTGATGCATGAAAACTGTTATATTTTGCTGGGCTGTCGAGCTCACTCTTGTAAATAACCACTTTTGCAGGTCAAGGAATTAAGGTAAGGATATGTGCTAAGTGAGTTATAGAGATCTATATTCACGAAGATTACTTATGTTTTATGAGAAATGTATGTACTATTTTGAATGTAAATGTTGTTGAATTGTAAATTGAGTTATCCGGTGTATATGGATATCTATTTATGATGTAAGACTTTATATAGTCAGTTTATTGTAACGATTCATGATATATATTTGAATCGAAGAGATGTAATGTAAAGGTTGCGATTTAGGGCAATAAAGAAGGAAATGTACAAAAGTTTTAAATATTTCGCAATTTTAGTGATTTTTAATATCGAATAATGATGTAAAATTAGAGGTTGAATGTATGGTTAACGACCGAAGTCGAGATTTTAAATGGTATGAATTTTGGGGTCGTTACACTACCAGAGCGGAGATGCACTCTACAATAGAGATGCAGGACTAGGTCTCCTCAGATGCCTAGATAAGGATCAAGCTCAAAGACTCATGGATGGGATCCATGGTGGAGTCTGTGGCCCACACATGAGTGGCCCCCTCCTTGTCAAAAAGATCCTCAGGACGGGACATTATTGGCTATCTCTCAAAGCTAACTGTGATGACCACGCTAGGAGATGTTATCAAAGCCAGATTAATAGGAATGTTATCCACGCCCCTCCAAGGGAACTCCATAATATGAGTTCGCCTTGGCCTTTCTCAATGTGGGGAATGGACGTGATAGGGCCCATTGAGCCTAAAGCCAGTAATGGACATCGATTAATCTTCACCATGATTTACTACTTTACCAAGTGGGTAGAAGCAGCCTCCTTCCCCAGGGTTACCAAAGAAGTCATCATTGCCTTCATCAGAAATAATGTCATTTGTCGATATGGACAACCAGAGGTGATTGTATTAGACTATGCTAAGAACCTCAACAACAAAATGATGGAGGAATTATGCAGTAAATTCCACATCCAACATCTTAACTTCGTCATCAACCGTCCAAAGATGAATGGTGCTGTTGAAGCGGCTAACAAAAACATCAAGAAGATCATGCAAAAGATGTCCGCCAACCACAACGGATGGCCTGACTTATTACCTCTTACTCTGTTAGCCTATAGACCATCATTGCGCACTTCGACTAGGGCAACCCCCTACGCATTAACCTATAGGATGGAAGCAGTACTCCCCATAGAAGTATAAATGGAATCCCTCAGAGTGTTGATAAACGCTCAGCTGGATGAAGACCAATGGGTACAAGACAAGTATCACCAATTGTCTCTGATAGATGAAAGGCGAACCGTAGCTATCTTCCATGGTCAGTTATATCAATAAAGGATCACCAGATCCTACGATAGAAAAGTCTGGCTACGGTAGTTTAAACAACATGACTTGGTTTTGAAGAAGATCATTGACAACCAAGATCAATCCAAGGGAAAATTCGCTCCTAACTGAGAAGGCCCGTTTGTTGTCAAGGAAGTATTGACAGGAGGTGCTCTCAGATTACAAGAAATGGACGGCGATGAATTTCCACAGCTTATCAACTCGGACACTGTGAAATGGTACTATGTCTGAAGTTACCATCAAGCAAACATCCTGGTGTTGGATCATCAGATCATCAGTCATTCCGGTTCTTTAACCCTTTACCACATACAACTCTTTACCACACTTTGCCCCTCAGGGAAACATACCTTTCAAGCCAGCAGCCTGGCTTCTATGCACTCATACAACTTAGGTCATCCCACCATGGATTGAACCTCTCACGTTTGTAGTTTGGCTACCCATACATGGGATCAAACTTTTCACACCTACAGTTTATCCTCAACCTAGGATTAAACTTTCTCGTCCCCGCATTTTGACCTGCACATGGGATCACACTTTTCAACTCACCCTGAGGGGTGAACTTCGTCGACCTAATCTCCTTGATACATGGGAGTACATAGGCAATCATATTCTATATGGTCCGGTCGCAATAAACAAAAAATAACAAAAACATTTCTACCATTTTCTAAAAAAAACCACAAAAGCACTTCTACGACCTTCTTCATCAATAAAGTTTCTACATCCATCTGCCTTTCACAAACAGTGTTGAACCTCTTACACCAGGTTCAAACTACGCAGACCTGATCTCCTCTTTAATAGGAGTACGTAGGCAGCCATTCATGGTTCGGTCTAACCCCCTACCAAAACACAAACCTTTGTCAACGGTACTGTGATCAAACTTCAATCTACCACATTTCATTGGCTTTCAATCAAAGGGATGGAATTAACCAACCTCTCCTCGTAAATAGGAGATTCGACGACCATCTAAGCTGCGGTTGGTCCTCAAAGAGCAACACCAATCCATAAGAGATGGAATTAACTAGGCTCCTCCTAAATAGGGGTACTGGCGACCATCTGTGGTGCGGTCAATCTCATAGAGGAAATCCACACTCCTCTCCACATTTCCATACAGAAACCAGTCTTAAAACACCGAAAAGATGGTAGGGATAAACAAAGATCCATGATCCATTATAAATTATCTAGAGACAACTCAATGTCCATCCAGCAAGGAGGAATTCAGAATACATCATGATCACAAGCCCTGAAGAAGCAGGCAAACTATCAAGTAGATGTCAGAGCATATCTAAAAGGGAAGTGATCAAAAATATATTTTCTTGCTATATATAATGCTGTTTGATATACAATGTAAACTGTACATGACAAAATAGCTAAGCTAGTATGTGCAGGAAAATACAAGCCCGTCTACAAATCGGTGTATATGCGAGCTAACAAGCCCAACATCGCATCCCTCTCCGCAGAAGGAGGCAAAGCTGTGGTCTCTTGTACGAGGATATCCACACGACCCAATAGATTTGCAACCATCTGTATGGTGACCATGTGATCATCAATGTACGTGCTCATCTCTGCGATCATGCCAGTGGTAAGGGACTTCACTACAGTACTATCTGTGATGGCTACATCTCGGGCAGATATGGCACTATCCTCCTCAACTATCACTGCATCTCTGGTGGATTTGGCCTCATCCCGCTCAACAATAGCGGTATCTCTATGAGCCAATGCCTCATTTCTCTCTAATAGAGCTGCGTCTCTCCCATCAAGGGTAGTCAACATCAAAGATCGAGCCTGGTCTCTCTCAAAGGTCATCAGATGAAGACGCTACTCAAAGTACTGTGCTGAATGTTAAATCACGACAGTACTGGTACTGGGAGAATCTAAAAGAGATGCTGGCAACCTGGCACCTAACTCCTCCTCGGTGTGAGAATCAATGTCCTCCATGGGCTCTCCACCATTTGAGTCAATACTCGGTAATGTGGATACTACCTCATCTGGTGTAGTCTTTGTCTCCATCCATGTGGAATACTCTACAGAATAACCTAGATGACTAATAGAGAAAGCAGCTATCTCGCACTGATCCCAACATGCATACACACGGGATCGGTCCTCTGCTGAAAGATAGCGAGAAGCTAAACACTAGCTCAGCGCCCCCTCGAAAGGATGAAAATCCTAGAACTGGTCAAACTGTGACATCACGACCAGTGGATGGTAAGTAGTCATACCCTTCAAACCAGCCAGAGGGATGTAATTCATGCCCAGAGCATGAGTAATGAAGCTGTAAGGTGAACTGAGCCCTGAGCACGGCAATATACTAAACGGGTCTTCGATCCCAGCTAAGAAAACGGACCAAGATGCAGCATTCGTACACTCCACAGGCTAAAATGAATATGTCATGACTATATCATGGGTGAAGCAATACCCATGCAGTCTGAAAGTGCCAATCGGTCTAGGGTGTGACATAAACCACACGTATAGCATGACCGAACTGCCCGTAAATACTCCTGTCAGATAAGTGCAGCAGTATGTAGCTGACCTCAATATCTCGGCTATAATCATAGGTATGATGGTATGACCCTCCCTGAGAGCTCTCACCGCCATGATAACTCTTATGTCCAACTCGTCCATATACAATGGCATGTAGACATATGACAGTATGCACAATAGCAGTACATCAACCCTGGCCAAACGCCAATGAGCCTCCGGTGTGGTGAAATCCCCGGAATGTCGTCTATAACTATCCTTAGAGCCAAATCTATCAAACAGAAAATACTGGGATGTAACGTGGCCAGATGTCAACTCATCTTGCACTACTCTACGCCTCAAATCCAGTGAGGGTCATTAACCGTCGAATAATGTTCCCCAAAGCCATATGCACGTAAGGTCTGTCCAGTAGCAGCTTCGTCAACCGTGCATACTCCTCCAGAGTGGGAGTCAACTCCTGGGTCCCAAATCAGAAAACATGCCTCTCCGATACCCAGTGGTTCAGCATGCCATCCAGGAATCCTGTGTGAACCTAAAACATAAAAAGGGTCATAGTATGCTATAATAAATGATCTATGGTCACCCTGTCTGATGGTGACATGCTATCATGCGAAGATCGCATACTAGATACCACCAATAATGGTGGGGTATGATCAATACGGCTAACTGTCGAAGAAGACATCTGCACGGGCTGTGTCATAAGACCATCCAGGGGTCAATGCTGAATATCTTTGTACATACATACATATGCATAACATGATACATGCATTACAGATAATTGATGGAAATATGATATAAAGAATGGAGAAACTGTACATACATTCCTAAGTATATCATCATCTAATACATCATCTCTGTACAGCTACAAATACAGGAAAATAGGGCACAGATGCCCTACTGGTAACAGAGGCCTACCAAAAGATATAGCGAGAATGGGGCACAACCACCCAATAGCTAACAGAGGCTTATCAAAAGAAATAACAAGAATACACATCAGAAGAAGACAATGGTGTCGATGTCCACATCGTCAATCTTGTCCACCTGATGTAAGTCCTCCTGAGTCACTGGATCTCTATCAACAGGGATATCAGGCCTATACAAAGGAGGATCTGCGCCAGTAAAACCAAATGGGTCATCTGAGGGGCCAGCGCTTGAGCTGGAAGGATCAAATGAATCTGCCTTTGCCAGATCTCTGCCCAAATATCTGATAAAAATGTGTGCCTAGTCTAACTGTCGGGTCAAACTGTCAATCTGTGTCACATGAGTCGGATTTCAGACATAGGCTAGCCAATTCGTCATCATCACGGATCCTGGAACCATATCCCCCATGAACTTAGTGGAACGGGTCTAGGCTCTAATAGTCTTAGGGAACCACCAACGCTGGAATACATCCTGAGTACAGCGACCCTCTGATAATGCAAAACTATCAACACCCAACAATGGGATATCAATGACGGGTGACTGCGACACAGGCCAATAATTCCTGGCAGGAGGCAAGATTGGCATATGGATCTCCCTTGTGGTGCTCTTAATAGCACGCTCTCCTAAATAGAGCTCCCAGCCTCCATCCGTGAAGAGAGGAACTCTCCTGGTGGAAATCATGTACTCGACTCCAGTTGGGTACCCATCCTCAAAACTGATAGCCAAATGTTCCCCAGAATAGGGAATCCATGTGATAATGTCAGCTGTCAACAACTCCAGCTGTAAGCGGTAGTGAGTGAAACCCTCAGCTACAGGGACCTCTGCCAATATAGACTGATGCCATCGTCGTCCTCGTGGGTAGGTATCCAATCATAACACACTCACTGGACGCAAGCATGGGAGCCTCTCATAGGCCCAAAACTGCAAACACAACGGCAAAACATCTGCTATCAGTTAATACTCTTAACCTATAAATGGGAAATGACAAGATAAATACTCACCAATAGAAATGGGTAAAATCCTAGCCAAGCCTCCGTCAAACCCTGTGAGCGCATACGCATGCCCCTGAGGAAATAGGCGAAGGTGTAGGAACCCCAATCATACTCTCCAATACGATCCACATGACGTGTGGCGCTGATTAAAGCGAACGACACTGTGGAAGAGTTATCTGCTATGAAGAAGCCCCTAATAATCATCAGGAACAATCGCCGAAGAATGCAATCCTGGACTCTAACATCATCTGGCATGGGCTCGCTCAATAGCCCACTAATAGCATCTGCGCTCAAAGGACCTGCACGGACAGTCCTGCCCTTGAGCTCTTCTGCCGGAACTCCTAATAAGGATCTGATGGTAGTAGGGGTAATATCCACCATACAAGGCACTAGCACCCAAACTCCATACCTGTGATAAATTGTCAATCCATCGGCGTCATCATCATCTCATAGTCCAGCAAATGGAGTGATTGAGTCTGGTGAAGCCACTGCTTAGACAATGCCCTGAGGTAATCCCAGTGATAATGTCGGGGAAGGATGGAGAAGAATGCCCCGAATCCCCAGTCATGCACTACTGCTCTATATTCGAGATGAAGAGCCTGATATATGGAGTTTATGTTGAACCAATTACCTTGAGGTTGTGTAAAGCTGGGAACCTGCATACAATGCAGATCAACATCAAGACCCTTTAATCCTCGTCAAATAGGAAAGAAGGAAGATCAAGTTCTAACGTCATACCTCGTTAGCATGCAAATACATCGAGGGATGTCTACTCAAGTCACCCAGAAGCTCTGGTTTTGCTACCTGAATACTCGGGAGCTCCCTACGTGGAACATGTGTAGCAGGAGCAAGGTCCACAACCGGAACATCCTCCTCCTCATCCTCGACGTCTGGCACATCAACTCGGAATGGACGTATCACCGCCTCCATCAACCTGCGAGGTTATCTAATGAAACGGGGTCGAGGCACTTCAGAAGCCCTCCTCCGTACACCAGAAGTGGTCCTACAGGAACTACTCGGCTGATCTAGATCCATAATATCTGGATAACAAGTCCCCAAATCACCTCAGAAAGGGTGTGGTATTTTCTAACCTGGAGCATTTTCCAAATGCATCTTATGACTACATGCATGCATGCATTTACTTTAACATACAATAGAGTTAAAATGCATGACTACCCAATGCCTACATTTTGGAAAATTTTGCCATAGTCTCCTTTGTAAATAGGACTATCCATATACACATAGGCATGACTAGGTAGCCATTTAATAGCACACCTTCCCACAGTCATATACATACTATATGCATTAAAAATCAAAATCTTCAACATATAAGGTTAACCTCAATGCTAGGAGTACTTTGCCTTCTTTCCTTATGCTCAAATATCCTCAAATAGGATAAAAATAGTAGAAAAGGTGCCAATTTGACTGTCTTAAAAGTCAAATTTTTTCACATCATTATGTTCAGTATGGTTTAACATTAACATTTACTATGTTGAATATTTTTTATCAAGTAATTTGTGCATACATAATCACTACTATGTGTTTAGATGCATTTCATATGATAAGTCATTTTTCAACAGATAAAAACTGGAAACAAGTACATGCATACGTTACCAGAACAGTGTAGAACACTTGTACGGTGACAGAATTTGAAGAAAGACGTCACAACTCAGCAGATCTGAAGAAGGCTCTTGGATTTTTCTTCACAATACAAGTTGAAAGTGACTTGTGAGACCAACCTGCAGGATATTAGTATCCACGGTTGGCCGCAATAAGAAGGAGGCTCTCAGATTTTTCTTCGTAATAAGAACGCTACACGATTGAGCAGAATAGCCTACAATCCCGGTCTTCTCAAATAGAACCTTGAGTCTATACATTGGTATTCGTTCGAGCACGAGGTATACCATACCAATGATCTCTATTGTTACAAAATACATTCGGCAATACCTTGCACATGTCTAATGCCGCCATTTCCTGGTCATTACCCTAAAGAGGAACGTCAGTCCCCGACGGGGGTTACTACACATATTTCTGGTGATACTCATATTAATGAAGGTCAAGCAACCTTGATACCAGTTCAGCCGTTGGCAAGTAAACCCAACGTCGCATCAGAAATCATCCAATGATTGCATCAGTTGATGCACACATCAACAAAGTCCAAGCAGCCTTGGCATTTATCCCCAGCAGGGAGTTCATCCGTTGATATACACGTCAACAGAGGATCAGATGCATCACCGGTGGGGGTTACAACGTGTGGTCAACCGTTGGTTCACACGTCGACGAAGGTCAGGCAACCCTGACAACATTTGTTATTGGTAGTAAAACCAATAGAACAGTGACATACTCTGGCGATACAAACCAGGAAAGGTCAACGTCATCAAGGAGGATTGATGACGGAATATGTTATACACATTCTCAAATAGACAAAGCTTTATATCCACAGATCTCTTACACATAAGAGGCAATTCTTCAGAATCAAGTTTGTATCAAGGATTAAGGACTTTGGTGATAGCCCTAATGTCAACATCCTCAAAGATTTGGATCATGCACATCCAATCTGGTCATCATTGCTAATCCCCGGCAAAAGCAACATGGAGCCGGCAATCATCCCCAGCTTATTGGAAAGCAATACATATGCATCATACACTTGCATCATATTGCTCCATGTTGTGTCATATTTATCTGGTTGCATTTCAAGTGTCTAGGATTCTTTATCCTACTCATGCATCGCATTGCATAAATATGATAAAGAGGGGCATCTGTAGACACTCAAAAATTTTTGTACACATGTCACTAATATTGCAAGAGGACAGATTCGTCTTTTAAGAGGGAACCTTAGAAAACAGCTCATATCCAGTCCGGATACTACTGAAAGTTCAGCATCAACCCTGGAGTACACACCGGGAGTAACAAATCCAACATCGGAGATAACCCCGAGGCATACAAATCCCATACCAGAACACACACCGGAGAAGACTGATTAATCTCGGAGATAACCCCGAGGTATCCAGTCTCAGTCCCAACCATGGGAATAGCTACCAACCTTGGCGATAACCCCAAGGAATGCAGTTCCGGTGATAACCCCGGAAATGCTTGTTTCAAATGCAAGCAGCTTCAATCTCGGCGCTCACAACGAGATACTCAGTACCAACCTGGATATAACACCGGGAGGACAAGCACACCTCAGAGATGACACTGATGACCTTTAACCATTGCAGTAGTCCAATCTTAGAGATAACCCTTAGCAACGTCTGCTTTATTAGCCCAAACCGGAGATAACCCCGATGAGGGGCAAATTCATCATCTCGCCACCATCACGCCACATCATGTCGTCTCAACATTTTAGACATACATTTCTGCACAGTAATATCCCATAAAAGCTCAGAAGAACCAATCCTGAGTAACTATTGTGCAGGATAACGGATAAAATTTGATGCTGAAGACTGGAGGGCATCGTCTCATCTTTATGACTTCGTACAACCTCTAATCCCATGTCATTACATAACTCTCGATAACGGCAATTTGAAATAGGTTCTATATACCTCAGTCGGATGCTCGAATTACAATTTTGAAAGTTTGAGTGGACATCACGTTGCCCACGTGCACGTACTACGAGACGACGCGACCCGTAAAACCCGGGGCAACTTGGGTAGCCTCTGGTATACCTGCGGCTCCAGCCGCAGGCACCCTCTATAAATAGAGGGCTTGGGGTGGCCATTTTAAAAGGAGAAAGAGCGAGGAAACCCTGTCCAATTTGCTCCGTAGTTGCAATATACTGAGTGCTTTCCCATTTTAAACACTTGTGAGCTCACATATAGCTATTTTTGTACCTACAAAAGCCAGTGTTTATCAACTTTAAAGATATAGAAGTCTACTTTGGCAGCCCACTGTAAGCCTTCTTACACACTTTAAAGCCTTTCTCTCCATCTTTGCACACACCCTTCTTTAAGTTGAGAGTCGTGTTGCGTTTGTTTGCCTAGACTTCGATCCGTGGTTTTATTTCAATTTGTATATACATATATATTTATATATATGGAATAACATTATCGAGTTATGCCTCGATTGAGCCTAGACTTCGGTCTGGAGCGTTTACTTGCTTTTGTATATATATAAATATATATATATATATATATATATATATATATATATATATTTACATTTCGTCCCACCTTGAGTTTACTTCATGGTGGTTGACCATTTTTACTGCTTTCTGTATATTTCATCCCGCTTGGAGTTTCCTCCATGGCGGTTGATAGCTTTTACAGCTTTATTTACATTTCTGATCCCCCATGGAGGTGTTTCGTGGTTGGTGACCATATCTGTGTGTGTGTGTGTGTGTATATATATATATATATATATATATATATATATACATCTGCTTACAACGTTTATATCAACTGCGGCATCATGTGAGCCTAGAAATCATGTGATCACAGATTCAGTCCACTGAATCTAGATTCGGTTCCCGTGATGGACCTTTTCAGCTGTAAGTAGCTTGTCAATTTATCTGTGATGTCTGAATTATCTCAGATGGTTTTCATACCCACGAGGAATTCAGCACCTTTTGTACATTATTTTCATACAGATGCCTCCATCTGTAAAATAAAATTAATCCAGCCGAATACGGAATAAAATTGAAGTATCAAAGGCCTCAATTACTATTGAGCACAGGGTTTGAAAAACCTCTTTTACAAAACATCACTGCTATATCTTGTTTAAAACTGAATTTTTACATAAATTCAAGCCCTTTGTATATAGGTGCAGACGAGGCATAGCACTACTTTCAAATAACAGCACATTGACCCACACACACACACACAGATACACATTCAGATAATAGTTTCTTGAAAAATGGCGGTCAGTATGGCAACACGGATGTCGGGGGTGCCTAACACCTTTCCTCCGCATAAGCAAGTCCCCGGACCCTAATTGAATCTTGGTTTTACCGACCCTTTTAGCAGTGTCACATCACTGGGCCAATGTGCAAACCTTTTCTCAGTTGTGTTGGTACAACCAGTTAAAAAACTAACTGGCAACTCTTACAGTCCAATCGTCGACATTACACATGTCGGACCTTTTTCCCTTTTTTTTTCAAATAAAACTCACATAAAATGATAACACAAAAAAACAGATAACGAAAAGAGACAAATAAAAATCGCGACGTCGACATTTTTCTTGTCGGGGTTACTATTCACGTATACGATACTATTCACCTATATAGTACTATTCATAAATATGACATTATTCATAGTAAAATAAAATTTTCTCTTCTTTGTCCAACTTATCTATTATGGTTACTATCTTTGATTGTATCCATATTTTGATCTTCATTCTTAAATTTTGCTCCACAATTGATTTTGTGGAGTATTTTTAAACTTGGATGAACTAAAGCACGAATCCCTAATCTTTGTCTTTTTATCTCACTAGATTCATTTCTTTAAGATATTTTTCATCATCTTCAGTCTTAAATGGTGATACTTGATGAATATCTTTAGCCTGTAGTGCAAAGATGAATGATTACCTGATGAATATCTTTGGCCCGTAGTGCAAAGATGGATAGGTGTTGAGATGAATATAACCAACTAGTGATACAAATGAATATCTTTGGCCCGTAGTGCAAAGATGAATATTTGGTTCAAGATGTATATTGATTGATGTTACATAGTTAAAATATTGACGATGAACTTTTAAATCATAGAAGATAGTAGATTTCATTCTCTGCTTAACTCTTCTAATGAAATGTTATTTTCGCTGCGAATATTGATCTAAAACTTATTGTCCATTATATTTTATCTGATTTGTTGAAGGCTAACGATAATTTGTTGTTCATTATCTTAGTCATAGTATTCTTTACTGGGCTAGTTGAGCTCACCCTTTTCCTTTTTATTCCATTTTTCTTCTCAAGAGGCGAGAATATAGCGGGAACTAGTCGGGGTGTGGAGTGATGGGTCCAGACAGTTGTTTTAGCAGTCCTCACTATTTTGTAAAATAGTGTGATAATAATTGTAATGAGAACTCCTTTTGAGCTTGAATACTGTCTATTAGACAGTAATTGCATTTAAACTCACACTAAATGTGTTGTCGTATTTTGCACGACAATTATAATAATAAAGTTGTAGTTGTTTTCTATTCCATGTATTTGGCGACTCAGAATGAGTGATGTATTCCATATTTTTGGGGCCGTCACAGTTGGTATTAGAGCTTAGGGATATAATTTCTGGCAAAGATCAGGAAATAAAACATGGAATGGAGTGACGAGTAAATCCTTCGCTAATGTGTCCTACCTATGCTTATTTAGTATTTAATTGGTCGGTCAGAATATATGGATAATATGTGGCATGTTAATTTATTTAATTAACCCTTATTTTGTGGCAGTATTTGAGAATGACAGCTGAAAATGTCAACAATTGTGACAAACCGAGAATTTGGATATTTATAAAATTTTAAAATGATAGATTAAAGGTTGAATAATAAACCTAGACCGAAAATAAGTGAATAGATTTGAGATTTCCGAGAAAGAATTTTGTGAATTTAAAAAAATCTTGTGGTGAATTATTCAGGATTAAGTATATAAGTGAATATGTTCTGTTTGTATGGTATTATATGTGTATAGTAGGTGGTTAAGGGTCAAGGGTTAACCAGATAGACTATATCAGTGGCAAACCTTATTATTATATTAAGAACTTCAACGTTTAGTTTGAAAATTCTTACGATTAATAAGAAACCCTAAAACTGGTTCTGGAAACCCTAATTTCAGTTCCAGTAATCCGAAACCCTAAATTGAGAATGCAAATACTAGTATAAGGTTTAAACGTTATTAATGATGACCTAATTAAGGATAACCCTAATTGATGTAGAAAACTCTAATTTCTGGGTTAGAAACTCTAATTTATAATTAGAGAAAATCTAATTGTTAGTTTAATAATTTTAATAATAATAAGGAAACAATAATCCTAATATTCAAGTTATAAGTAATTAGGAAACCCTAATCTAATTAGGAAACCTAATTTCTAAATTAGAAAGATAATTTTTCTATTTATAAACCCTAATGTACAATTATGGACCTAATTGCTAATTTAGCAAATTTTAATTAAGAAATATTAATCCTAATTAGCAAGCTTGATTTATGATTAAAAATCTTAGTATAATTAGAGAATCCTAATTATAATTTAGAAATTATTTTTTTTTCTTTTCCTATTTTGAAAACCTAAATTAGAAATTCTAGAAATTTAATTTGCAAAAACCTTAAGGGTTAAACCCTAAATTCTAAGGGTTTGGACAATTGACAAGTATGCCATTAAAATTAAAATGACTAAAGTACCCTTTATGCATTTTTTAGTACGTAACTTGTAAATCTTGCCATGATCTTGAGTTGGTGAACCACCCTAGCCCTAGCCATGTGTCAAATAACAACCATCTTGCCCCTTGGATCAACCACATACATTGTATCATATCATATATATAGATTTAGAGAGAGAAAACTGTAAGACCCCGAATTTTATAAAATAAAAGTGTTCAATTTTTTAAAAATTATTATTCTATTTAATGGTTAAATTGATAAAGGGTTAAAGTTAAGAGTAACATTTGAAAATTTTGAAAAGTAAGCAAGTTGATATAAAATATTCGTTGTGTCGGGAAATATTCGATTGGTCGATGAATATTCGTTTTAACAGGGAATATTCATACGACGGCACAATCATTGGTGGACCCCACAACGGAGGTACTGTCGTAGTTAGAAAATGACAGAAATATTTTTAAACTGTTAAACTACCCGGTAGTAAAAAAAATAGTAATACGCTTGGTTGTATAGTAGCACACGGTATTGATTATTGATGCTTACGTAAGAAGCCACTCAGTTTATTCAATTATTGCTACAGTAGTTGCTGCATAATATCTCTCATATTATTGTTTCAATTATTGTCACAGTATCATCTGCATAATATTTTATATTATTAAATCAATAATTGAGACGACAAAGTTATTCATATGATTATTTGTAATATTGATGATGTCTAGAACGTTCTGTCGAGGAGAGGTTTGGTCACCTAATTGCGCCCTAATAGGGAGAAATCCTTATCAGAAAGCCCCCTCTTTCCTGGGAATGATCTGGTTGTTAAAAATTGTGAGTTATAATATTAATGATGAATAATTGTTAATAGATTAAAAATGTGTTTATTAAAGATAAATGATTTGTGGTAATTATTTATTCAATTTTTGATATAAATAGAGGAGTTTGATATAAATAGATGAGTTTGTTATAAGTTTGGCTTATTATTCCATGAGGAGATGTACTAATTTTTCAAACCGTTGGTTGAAGATATAATAGTAAATCAATATGGACCGCTGATGGAAAGTTATAATATTAAATCAATATGGACCGCTGATGAAAAGTTATAATAGTAAATTAATATGAATTACTGGTTTAAAGTTTTAATAGTAAATCAGTATGGACCGTTGCTTTAAGTTTTAATAGTAAATTAATATGGGCCGTCTGTTTAAAAGTAAATTAATCTGGGCCGTTCATGAAATAGTTACTATTCCATCCTTTTTCCTATAAATAGAAGCTCATTCATTCATTATTTCTTACGAATTCACTGAAACTCTAGAGAGAGAAACTATAGAGGGAAAGAATAGGAGTATTCTACTACTACCCTACTTCAGTATTCAATCTTCTACTAAAGTAAGGGGTGTTATTTATTTTGTATTTGTAAGGGATATTATTTGTTGTATTCGTTAGGGGTGTTATTTATTTTGTATTCGTAAGGGATATTATTTGTTATATTCGCAAGGGGTATTATTTCTTTCCTATTCAGGAAGAGAGTTATTTCTTTCAATACTCGTAAGGGTTGTTATTCCATTCTTTATTATTCTGTTGGAATAACCTATCTACGCGGACTACGGCATGCATGGTGAAATCCTTTCGTTATCTAATCTTTATTATTATGTGAGAATAACCTGTCTACGCGGACTATTGCATGTATGGTGAATGACCCTTTGTATTAATTTTTATTAATTTGTGGGAGTAACCTGTCTACGCGGATTACCGCATGCATGGTGAATGATCCTTCGTATTCATTCTTTATTAAATTGTGGAAATGATCTGTCTACGTGGATTACCGCATTCCATTTGTAGTTTCGTATATTCTTTCAAACTCGTATGAGATATCATTTCTTTTGTACTCGTCATGGAATATCATTTTCTTTTATATTTTCCTTTTATGAGTACTATTCATGGATTACTATTCACGTATATGGCACTATTTATGTATACGGTACTATTTACGAATACAGAGTACTATTCATGGGTTACTATTCATGAGTTACTATTCACAGGTTACTATTCATGAGTTACTATTCATGAGTTACTATTCATGAGGTACTATTCACGATAAAATTGGTTTCTTTTTCTGACCAAGTTATCGTTGATTTATGAATCTTACTCTTGAAATTAAATCCATATTTTTACTATATTGTTTTTTTATCATATATAACATTTTTATAACCTGGTGTTGAAATTTCTCTTTCACTTGAGTGTAAAGATGGGTAGATTATTAGTATGATCGTGACTGTAGGTTCTCTTTAGTCAGTAGTGCAAAGATGAATTGTTGACTGGTATGATCATGACCATTGAATTTATAATTGAATATCTTTAGCTTAACAACAAAGATAAATTGATTAACATGGTTATAATTATTGTTTATATAAATTCTGAAATTGATTATATATTTCTTTGAGACATGAATATCTTTGGCCTGTAGTGCAAAGATGAATTGTTGATGAATATCTTTGCCCCGTAGCGCAAAGATGACCTGTTGTTGAATATCTTTGGCCCGTAGTGCAAAGATGACCTGTTGTTAAATATTTTTGGCTTGTAGTGCAAAGATGAACTGTTAATGAATATCTTTGGTCGTAGTGCAAAGATGAATTTATTAGTATGATTATGAACAGGAACTGTTATTTGGTATAACCATGATCTTTGATGATTCAGGTAAAGACAGGTGATGAAAATTATCTTCGTCTTGGGTGTGAAGAGGAATTTAGAATCACAATTATGATTATGAGTTATTCATATGATTATGGACATGAACTGTTGATTGATGTTACAGGGTCAAAACATTGTTGGTGGACTTTTAACATGGAGAAGATAATAGATTTTATGGTCTATTTGACTCTTCTAATAGATTGCTCGTTCCGCTGTAACTATAGTTGAAACGTTTTATCATCTACCATATGTTCTAAATCTCTGATTCATTACTGATGAAAGCTATTGATAATTTAATTATCTTTAGTCGTGATATTCTTTACTAGGCTAGTTGTGCTCACCCTTTTGTTTCACAATTCCTTTCACGTGATAAGAGTTTAGCTGGGTCGAGCGGGGGTAACAGGGGAATAAAACGATGGTCTATAGCTGTTGAGGTTTCTCCTAAAACAGTATGGAAATAATTTTATTGAAAATTTTAGATAAGTGTGTCATATTTTACACGTCATTTTAACCGTTGATTTTGGTGAACCGAATAGGGTGAGGTGAACCCAACTTTGGAAGGGTGTTTTGCCACTATCATACAAGATGTCTAATGACAGACGACTTCGTGTTATCATAAGATAGGGTTGCGCACATGCATTTGCTGATTATATCTATGAGTACTACCTATATAATCTTGGGGTTTGGTTGAAATGTAATTCTCAATTGTGACAATGGAGATAATTATATGTCAAGAGAAGACTCACCATTGGAAAGAACATGATAGTAATCTTCTCATTTTTCTTTGGGGACTATTGGGTTAACCAAGGATAATTCTCTAGTCATATGATATATATCATAACTTAGATGCATGGCATCCCATGTACGAAGGTTTCCTTGAGCATTTTCCAAAGATTTTAATTTCTAAAATAGTTATTGACTGTACTTTTATGTAAAGTACCATTGTCAGGTGTCGTGGTCGAGGCACCATGAGAGTTACATATATTTGTATTAAAACTCACAGTTTATGTGTTGTCGTACTCTACACAACAGTTTAACAGTTGTATAAATGAAGTTTGTATTTGATTTCTGTAGTGTGATATCTGGCGACTCAGAATGGGTCGTGGGACCTATTTTTGAGGCGTCACAAAAAACCACATACTTTACTTGCTAACTTTTCCAAGACTTATCTCTGTCTAAAATTTTGAGAGTTGGAGTGAAAGAGGGTCAGGTGTAAAGCCATGCTCAGTTCATAACTTTCCAAGAACAGATCACACGGATCCGAATCAAGATTAAACATTAGAAAGGTATAAAAACCCTAAACCTAGAAATCTTATGATCTGATGTTAGATGTTGTTGTTTATTGTATAAATTTATGTATTAAGGTGTTATTTAGTGATCTGGGTTGTTAAATCCCGGATCCATAACATCTAAGTGCTCGAAATTGAAGATTTCTTAAATCTGGAAAATTGGAAAAAATAAGGCCTGACAGCCTAATGTCAGGACCTCTATATTCTTCTGTGTTAGATGTTTAGTGTGTTTTATGTTTTGGATGTGTGGTATGCCATGTAGGCTTTGAGCTGGAACTGGAAATAGGGTCAGATCATGTGTAGATCGAAAGTAATAAGCAGTCAAACTGCGTTGACCGAGCATATTGCCCAGAAATTTTTGACAGTGTTTTTGCAGGCCACAGATCTTGCTGTGTTTAAGTTTTTTTGACATGTTAGTGTTGGATTTGTGTAGACTGATATATAGACTATCGATCCATGCCTCTAGAATCTTCAGATCCTTCACAAAATCAAAGGAATCAGTGGTCAAAGTTGTGTTGACGAAACTACCGGATGAAGTTTCTGGGTAACCCAGAAATCTTCAAAGGCAGTTCCGGACCACCACTTTGACCGGTCCATTTCTCTTAGATTTGTTGTTGTGATGATCGGTTGTTATAACATTGTACTCTAACATTAGGACTACATGTAGGAACCATTAGATCTCATTAATTAGACCCAGACTGCAAATTATGAAGCTTCAAAGTAGCATCCTTGTTACTGCTTGAGTTTCTGGGCAACCCAGAAACTCAAGAACACGACTGACAACATATTCTGTAGCTTAGATCTCACAAATCTGTTATGTGTTGGCCATGGAAGTTGTTTGGGGTTGTAATGTGACATTAATACTACAACATTAATTCCCTAGCAAGCCATAAATCGTAATGACCAAAGATCTAGCCTTGGTCAAACATGGCACCCTGTAACTGCCTTTGAATGTCTGGGTTTAGGCTCAAGAACACGAAGAACACCTATAGCGACAGTTATGTCGCTATTGGCACTCTTTAGCGACAGTTTCGTAATAAATTAATTACTTTTATTTAATAAATAGATAAAAATAGTTTTTAATTATTAAAAATTCAAATTAAATTTCTAAAAATTATTTTAAAGTCCAAAATGAGTTTTTAATTATTCTGAATATATTTCATAAATATTTAATATTTTTAGAATAATAATGGTATTTAATTTATTTAATTATAATATTAAATAAATTATTTAAAAATGATTTTAATACATGAAAGATCATGAAAAATTATAAGAAAATATTTTAAGTTATTTTTAGTGACTTTTAATATTTTGTGAGGAATTTCATTAATTAATTAATATTAATGACAATTAATTTATTTAATAAATATATTAAATAAATTATGGAAAAAAAAATTAATGATTTAAAAATCATATAAATATAATTTAAGTGTTATAAAAATATTTTATGTTATAAAATATAACTTTTGATATTTTGTCATAAAAATATTAATATTTTAATATTAAAAGCAATTATCAGATAATGAATTTAATGGTTTAAAACTCATATGAATGTGATTTTAAGGTATTAAAAATACTTTGAGATATTATAAATATATTATAATATTACGTTATGATTTTTATTAATATTTAGTATTAAATAAATATTAATGAGAAAGGAATTATGTGGTATTTAATTCATATAAATATGATATTAATGATTAAAAAATCATTTAAATGATAATAATTATTTAAAAATTATTACGAGCTTATAAAAAATATTTTGATTGATAATATAATTATATAAGATAATTGTTAAGTGTTTAGGCAGAATATAATTAAACTTAAACTCGATATTTTTTCGATTAGGCAATCGGGATGTCAGAATTGTACCGAACTCGACTCATACTGTAAAAGTTTGACTTAAGGTTAGGTCGTATGTGCTATATAGACTGATAGGGTTATGTGTTAATGTGTTTAGGTTATTTAAATACTATGATGATATTATTTTAATTTGTATATCGATATTATTTATATAATAGGTCTTCAGACAAAGCTTATTAAATTGCGTAACGATAATCAACGGAACAAACAAGTTTTTCTTAACTCAACTTTGAGTTGTTTCATTCAAATATACTTGTGGTTAATCATTGCTAATTGTCATGTCTAAGAATTATTAAATCGCACTCTGTGCATACTACATGTATTCATCAGGTATGAAAGGCTGATCACCTTTATTACCATTCGGTCCAGATATATATATGTTCATGTTCAATGTTCGTTCAGCTATGTAAAATTTATCCATGCTAGTTCGTAATTATATTGTAGAACTGTAGCCAGCTTTTGTTTAATTCTTTCAATCATGATATATCCTTAATTTGTTGAACTTAAACTTGTTGGGCACATTTTTGTTGCTCACCCTTGATATATCATGATTAATATTACAGATTAAGAAGAATACGTCGGATACAGGAAAGGATAAAGCCAAGTTCAACTTGGGACTATGTGTGCAACTAGATTTGTAACAGTTATGTATGATAATAATATTATATGTTAGATAGTTTATGAATTGTGTATAAGTTAAGGTTACTCGACCTTGGAGAATAGTGTGTAAAGTTTATTGTATAAACAATTTATGTTTCTATCTTTCGCAATAGTGATAGAATGATTGTACCGGATCCGCGATAATTTGGGACCCGAATTTGGGGCTTTCACATTTGGTATCAAAGCTGTAGGTTATAAACCTAGGGTAGTGATACCTTAGACTAATAACCGCAGTGATTAGGATAAGTACTAACTCAAATAGAGTTAGTGTGTCGGTAGGATTCAAAGACGAATTTTAACGAGTTATAAAGATACAGAGTTTCCCTAACTCTGATAATAAAAGTGAATTGTAGTGGTGAATAGATAGAGTCTAACAGACTGAAAGTACAAGGATAGGAGATCGTAAAACAAAACGATCAAGACATAGAAATGAACCGTAATATACGATGAGATCACCCCGTGATCTGATAAGGTTATAGTATGGAGAAGGATCAAGCGAATGATTAAAAAGTTTATAGCAAGATTTCTGTATGTCAGTTGTACTATGAATTGGTACAGATTCAGAAAAGGATTATGAATACGAGTTGAATGAAATTCGTATTGAGAATGGAGTTAAGATTAGGTGGGGATTTCAATTGAGGACTCATGTCAGCGGCTGAGTTGTATGATTCTTCGTATGGGAGGGGAATTGTACTTGGTGTAAAAACCACTTAGTTTCTGGTACTGATAATCATTGAAATTTTTGTGTCGCGCTATTTGCTATATGCGTGTTGAGAAGGTGATTCTTTTCCCAGGTGTATAACAGATAGATAGGTTATAGGTAGAGAATATCAGGTTAAGTACGAATTCTTAAAACTCATACTTGTGGTATGTTCGTGACTCATGATTATATGAAATATTTATGAACCCCTCAGCGAATAAACGTCAAAGGTCTGTCTAGGACAATTTCTTAAACTCATATAATTGTGGCAAGTTCCTGAACTCATAAGTGTGGTAAGTTTGAAGAACTAGGTATAGTCATGTGTGAATGGAGAATTGAGGATAATAGGAATAGATAGACTATTTAAGCAATGGATCATTATTGAAAGATTAGGTTTTTCCAAATCTTCTAGCTATGCTAGACTCGAAATTTTTGACATCAAGCTAAATACGCATCGTATGCTTTTGAAAAATGAATTTTCATTCTCAACTTTTGGTGACCATTGTGTATGAGTGGACTTCGGGCCACTGACACCTTGTTACCAGTTGAGATGATAAAATAGATTTGCAATGATTTTTGAACGGTTTAAAGTATAGTCTATGCTACTTGTTTCAACTAGACAATAATGATTTGAAATATCAAAATGTATTTTTATTTATCACTTATGTACCATGTAACCTGGTGTAGAAATGATAAAAATTTGATGGAGTTGTAAATACAAGAATACTTAGTGTTGAATTTGATCTAAAAATCATTGTTTCACTATTGTATGATGTGTTATGACAACGTCACTCGATGATGGCATCCTCAAACTGGTTGTTAATACAGTACGACATCATGACGTCATTTTCAAACAATTTGCAAAATTTTAAATTGCCAACAGGGTTTTGGTTATACATTAATATTTCAATTGAAATTGATTATTGATATGAGTCTAAGCTATTTAATTCAGCTAGACCAACTTTTATGAAAACTCTAAGCGTTCTTTGAAAATTTTCCTGAACCAAATTGTTTTGGTGAGGAATCTTATGATAAGTCTGAGGTGAACAATCCTAAAAAAGGGGATATGTCGATTGGATAAAATAATTTAATCTAGTAGCGCAAATATTCGCTAGACATGATTAATATGTTGCACATGACGTAAGCGTACGATATGCTAATCACCTAAAGAACTAGCAGCGTTAATTTACCTTCTTCGTGATTGTAAACATACCTCGTAATTTACCGTTTTACAGAATAAATACCGTTAAACTATATGTTCATGGTCTATATGACTCCTCAACACTATTTGAAAATTTATACTCTTGTGAGGAATGTATTGGGTAGCATGTGATGCTGTGAATGAATGGTGAATGGTTCAAGGTATAAGGTGTAAGGTAAATTTCGGGGACGAAATTTTTAAAAGAAGGGGTTAATGTGACAACCCGATAATTTAGATATTTATAAAATCTTAAAATGATGGATTAAAGGTTGAATAATAAACCTAGACAGAAAATAAGTGAATGGATTTGAGATTTCCAAGAAAGAATTTTGTGAATCTAAAAAATTCATGTCGCGAATTATTCAGGATTAAGTATATAAATGAATATGTTCTGTGTATATGGTATTATATGTATACAGTATGTGGTTAAGGGTCAAGGGTTGACCAGATAGCCTATATCAGTGGCTAACCTTATTATTATATTAAGAACTTCAACGTTCAGTTGGAAAATTCTTACGATTTATAAGAAACCCCAAAATCGGTTCTACAAACCCTAATTTCAGTTCTGGGAATCTAAAACCCTATTTCGGAAGTTGAAAACCCTAATTTGAGAATGCAAATGCTAGTATATGGTTTAAACGTTATTAATGATGACCTAATTAAGGATAACCCTAATTGATGTAGAAAAGCCTAATTTCTGGGATAGAATCCCTAATTTATAATTAGGGAAAATCTAATTGTTAGTTTAATAATTTTAATGATACTTACGAAACATTAATCCTAATATTCAAGTTATAAGTAATTAGGAAATCCTAATCTAATTAGGAAACCTAATTTCTAAATTAGAAATAATATTTTTCTATTTATAAACCCTAATGTACAATTATGGACCTAATTGCTAATTTAGCAAATTTTAAATAGAAAATATTAATCCTAATTAGCAAGCTTGATTTATAGTTAGGAAATCTTAGTATAATTAAAGATTCCTAATTATAATTTAGAAATTAATTTTTTTTTCTTTTCCTATTTTGAAAACCTAAAGTAGAAATTCTAGAAATTTAATTTATAAAAACCTTAAGGGTTAAACCCTAAACCCTAAGGGTTAAACCTTAAACCCTAAGAGTTTGCATAATTGACAAGTATGCCATTAAAATTAAAATCAAAATGACTAAAGTACCCTTTATGCATTATTTAGTATATAGCTTGTAAATCTTGCCATAATCTTGAGTTGGTGAACCACCCTAGCCCTAGCCATGTGTCAAATAATAGCCATCTCGCCCCTTGGATCAGCCACATACATTGTATCATATCATATGTCGACATCAGGATTTTTATTTGTCCCTTTTCGTTAATTGTTCTTTGGTGTTCTCATTTTAGGTGAGATTTGTTTGAAAAATCAATTGAAAAAGGTCCGACATGTGTAATGTCGATGATGGACTGTTAAGAGTCGCCAGTTGATTTTTTAACTGGTTGTACTAACACAACTGAGAAAATGTTTACACATTGACCCAGTGATGTGACACTGCCAAACGGGTCTGTGAAACCGAGATTCATTAGGGCCCGGGGACTTGCTTATGTGGAGGGAAGGTGTTAGGCACCCCCCGACATCCGTGTTGCCACGGTGACCGCCACTTTTTAATAAACTATTATCCGAATGTGTGTGTGTGTGGGTCAATGTGCTGTTATTTGGAAGTAGTGTTATGCCTCGTTCGCACCTATATACATAGGGCTTGAATTTATGTAAAAATTCAATTTTAAACAAGATATAGTAGTGATTTTTTGTAAAAAGAGGTTTTTCAAACCCTGTGCTCAATAGTAATTGAGGCCTTTGATACTTCCATTTTATTCAGTGTTCGGCTTGATTGCTTTTATTTTTGAGATGCGAAGCATCTTCGAGAAAATAATGTACAAAGCAGTGCCGAACTCCTCATGGGTATGGAAACCATCGGAGGAAATCCGAACACTGGGAATAAATTTACAAGCTGCTTACAGCTAAAAATGTCCATCACGGGAACCGAATCTAGATTCAGTAGACTGAATCTGTGATCACATGATTCCTAGGCTCACATGATGCCGCAATTGATATAAACGCAGTAAGCAGGTATATATATATATATATATATATATATATATATATATATATATATACAGACATGATCAACCACCACGAAGCACCTCCATGGGGGATCAAAAATGTAAATAAAGTTATAAAAGTGATTAACCGCCACAAAGGAAACTTCAGGCGGGACGAAATGTACAGAAAGCTATAAAAAACGGTCAATCGCCACGAAGTAAACTCCAGGAGGGGCGAAATGTATATATATATATATATATATATATATATATATATATATATATATATATATATATAAGCGTGTAAACGCACCAGATATACAATCTAGGCTCATCGGACAAAGTCCAACAACAGTTAATATATATAAGTATATATATTAAAGCAGTAAACGCATCAGATGTACAATCCGGGCTCATCGAACAAAGTTCGACACATAGTTCATATATATAAGTATATATATATAAAAGCATTTAAACGCACCAGACTTAAGTCTAGGCTCAATCGAGGCATAACTCGATAATATTAGTCCATATATAAGTATATATATATATATATATATATATATATATATAATATACAAAAAAAAATAAAAGTCACGAACCGAAGTCCGGAAAAACACACGCAGCACGACTCTCAACGTGAAGAACAGTGTGTGCAAATATGAAGAGAAAGGCTTTAAAGTGTGTAAGAAAGCTTACAGTGGGCTGTCAAATAAGACTTCTATAGCTTAAAATGGATGAACACTCGGCTCCCGCTGGTAAAAAGTAGCTATATATGAGCTTACAAGTGTTTAAAATGAGAAAACACTCAGTTTGGGGTGTGTACAGAGCAAATTGGATAGGGCTTTCTCACCTTTTCTCTTATAAAATGGCCACCCCAAGCCCTCTATTTAGAGAGGGGGAGCCGCAGGTGTACCTGCGATTGCCTGGGGTTCCCCGGGCTTCGCGGGTCCCGCCGTCTCAAAGTACGTACATGCATGCAATGTAATATAGGTTCGAACTTTTAGAATTACAATCCGGGCATCTAACTGAGGTAAGTAAAACCTATTTCAGACTGCCGTTGTTGAGAGTTACGTAATGACATGGTATTAGAGGTTGTACAAAGTCAGGAAGATAGGACCATGCCCTCCGGTCTTCATGCTTCAAATTCTATCCGTTACCCTGCGTAATAGTCACTCGGGATTGGACTTCCTTGGTTCTTGTGGGACATTGATGTGTAGAAATGTATGTATAAAATGTTGAGACGCTACGGTGTGGCGTCAAGGTGGCAAGATGACGACTTTGCCCCTCACCGGGGTTATCTCCAGTTTGGGCTGATAAAGTAGACATTGCTCAGGGTTATCTCTGAGATTGGACTGCTACAACTGTTGAAGGTCCTCAGTGTCATCTCTGAGGTGTGCCTGTCTTCCTGGTGTTATTCCCAGGCGTTGTATTGAGTGCCTCGGTGTAAGCACCGAAATTGAAGCTGATTGCATACATTTTAAACAAGCATTTCTGGAGTTATCTCTGGAACTACAACTGCCTTCCTTGGGGTTATCTCCAAGGTTGGAATCTACTATTCCCAGTGTTAGGACTGAGACTGAATATCTCGGGGTTATCTCCGGGATGAATTGGTCTTCTCAGGTGGAATTTCTGGTATTGGAACTGCAGGCCTCGGGGTTATCTCCGTTGTTGAGCCTGTTACTCCTGGTGTGTGTTCTGGGGTTGAAACTGATACTCCCGATGTGTGTTCCGAGGTTGAGACTTTTACTTCCGGTGTGTGTTCTGGGGTTGAGACTGAACTTTCGGTAGTATCCGAATTGGGTATGAGCTGTCTTCCAAGGTTATATCTGAAAGACGAATCTGCCCTCCTACAATGTCAGTAACAGGTGTGCAAAAAATTTTGAGTGTCTACAGATGCCCCTCTTTATAATATTCATGCAATGTAATAGCATGGATAGGATAAAGAATCCTAAACACTCGAAATGCAACAAGATAAACATGATGCTATATGGAGCAACATGATGCAAGTGTATGATGCATATGGATTGATTTTCCATATGTGGGGGATGATTGTCGGCTCCCAATTGCTTCTACCGGTGATGGTAATGACGGCAAGCTTGAATGTGTGATCTAAACTTCTTAGGATGTTGACGTTGGGTATCACCAAAGTCCTGAATCGTGGACATAGACTTTATTCCAAAGATGTGTCTCTTGTGTACAAGAGATATGTGGGGATAAAACTTTGTCTGTTTGAGGATGTGCATAACATATTCCATCATCGATCCTCCTCGATGATGTTGATCATCCCTGGTTTGTATCGCCAGGCCATATCAATGTTCTGTTTGTATCACCGGGGATCCATTTAATCCTCTGTTGACGTGTATATTAATGGATGAACTCCCTTCTGGGATGAATGCCAAGGCTGCTTGGCCTTTGTTGATGTGTGTATCAGCTGATGAACCCATCGGATGGTTTTCGATACGATGTTAGGTTTACCTGCCAACGGCTGAACTGACGTCAAGGCTGCTTGACATTCGTTGACATGTGCATCAATGGAAAGTGTGCATTGCAACCCCCGCTGGGGATCTTTTGGATCATCGCTGATGTGTGTATCAGCAGAATATGCATTATCACCCCCGTCGGGGATCTTTTGGATCATCGTTGATGTGTGTATCAGCGGAATATGCATTGTAACCCCCCGCCAGGGATCTTTTGGATCATCGCTGATGTGTGTATCAGCAGAATATGCATTGTAACCCCCGCCGGGGATCTATTGGATCATCGCTGATGATATACATGGTAACCCCCGCCGGGGATATGTTTGTGGACAGATGACCATGCGTTATAACCCCCGTCGGAAATCTTTTTAATTAGGGTAACGACCCTGAATTTACGGTATTGGACCTCTGCGCGGTATTATCGAATGTGATTTGCAATGATGGGAATAATCGGTATAGTATAACCTGTGTTCAGGAGAATACCAATGAATGATATGAAAGCCACAGTCGGGTCCATAAAAACCAGGATTTCAGGATATTCTGCTCAGTCGCATAGCGTTTTTATCCCTGATTTGGCCTTTTCAGTTTGCGAGAACTCCTTTGTAACTCGAACTGGAACGAGCTGGAGGGGTGGGACCTACGTAGGGGTGCCGCAGGTACACCTGCTATAGCCACAGGTACACCGGCGGCCAACCGTGGATGTTAAAATCCTACAGGTTGCTTTCATAAGTCATTTTCAAATTGCGTCGCGAAAGAAATCTGAGAGCTCTTCTTCAGATCTGTTGAGTTCGGACGTCTTTCTGTAAATTTTGTCACCGTACAAGTGTTCTTCACTATCCTGGTAACGTATACATGTACTCTTTTCCAGTTTTGATCTGTTGGAAAATGACTTATCACATAAAATGCATCTAAACACATAGTAGTGCATATACATGCTCAAATGACTTGATAAAAAATATTCAGCATAGTAAATGTTAGTATTAAACCATGTTGAACATAATGATGTGAAAAAATTTTACTTTTGAAACATTCAAATTGGCTTCTTTTTTTGCTATTTCTTATCCTATTTGAGGACAAATGAGCACAGGTGAAAAAGTAAAGTAATCCTGGTAATTAGGATACCCTTATGGATTGATGACTTTAATTTTTTAATGTAAATATTATGTATATGACTGTAGTCTGGTGTGCTACTGAATGGTCATCTAGTCATGCCTACATGCATGTGGATAGTCATATTTATAGAGGAAACTATGGCAAAAAATTTCAAAATGTAGGCATTGATTAGTCCATGTAGTCATTAAATGCATTTTGAAAAGCTCCAGGTTAGAAAATACCACCCCCTTTCTAAGGTGATTTGGAGACTTGTTGTCCAAATATTATGGATCCAGATCAGCCGAGTAGTTCTCGCAGGACCACTTCTGGTGTACAAAGGAGGGCTTCTGAAGTGCCACGACCCCGTTCCGTTAGACAGCCTCGTTGGTTGGTGGAGGATGTGATACATCCAGTCCGGGTTGATGTACCAGACGTCGAGGACGAGGATGAGGATGATCTGGTTGCGGACCCAGCTCCTGCTACGTATGTTCCTCATAGGGACCTCCCGAGTATTTAGGTGGCAAACCCAGAACTTCTGGGTGATTTGAGTAGACATCCCTCGATGTATTTCCATGCCAACGAGGTATGACGTTAGATCTTAATCTTCCTTCTTTCATATTAATGAGGATTATAGGATTCTAATGTCGATCTGCATGTTATGTAGGTTCCCGACTTTGTATAGCCTCGAGGGAACTAGTTCAGCATTCACTCTATGTACCAGGCTCTGCATCCTAACTATAGAGTGATTGTGCATGACTAGGAATTTGGGGCATTCTTTTCCATCCTTCCCCGCCGTTGTCCCTGGGGTTACCTCAGGGCATTATCTGAGCGTTGGTTTCACCAGACTCAGTCTCTCCATTTGTTGGACTGTGAGGTGATCATGACTCCTATAGATTGGTAGTTTATCACAGGTATGGAGTTTGGAGGGATGACAGTGCCTTGCACGACATATATTACCTCGACTACTGTCAGATCCTTGCTAGGAGTTCCGACGGAGGCGCTCAATGGTAAGACTGTCCGTGTGGGTCCTACAGCGTAGATGATATGAGTGGGCTGTTGAGTGAGCCCATACCAGCTGATGTCAAAGTCAGGGATCACATTTTTTGGGGATTGTTCATGATGATCATTAGGGGCTGCTTCATAGCAGATAACTCTTCTACGGTGTCCTACGCTTTGATCAGCGCCACATGATATGTGGACCATATTGGAGAGTATGATTGGGGCTCCTATACCTTTGCCTATTTCCTCAGGGGCATGCGTATGTGCTCGCAGGGCTTGACCGAGGCTTGGTTAGGATTTTACCCATTTCTGCTGATAAGTATTTCTCTTATCATTTACCATGTACAGGTTAAGAGTGTTAACTGACAGTAGATGTTTGCCTTTTGTGTTGGCAGTTTTAGGCCTATGAGAGGCTCCTATGCTTACGTCTGGTGAGTGTATTAGGGTTGGATACCTACCCACGAGGATGGCGATGGCATCATTCTATACTGGCGGAGGTCCCCGTAGCTGAGGGTTTCACTCATTGTCACCTACAGTTGGAGTTGTTGACAACGGATGTCATCACATGGATTCCATATTCAGGGGAACACTTGGCCATTGGGTTTGAGAATGGGTACCCGACTGGTGTCGAGTATGTGATTTCCACCCGTAGGGTTCCTCTCTTCACAGATGAAGGATGGGAGCTCTATTTAGGAGAGCGTGCTATTAGGAGCACCACAGGGGAGATCCATATACTAATCTTACCTCCTGTCAAGCATTATTGGCCTATGTCACAGTTACCCATCATTGATATCCCATTGTTGGGTCTTGACGATTTTACATTGTCAGAGGGTCCTTGCACTCAGGATGTATTCCAGCATTGGTGGATTCCTCGTACCATTAGAGCCCAGACCCGTGCCACTCAGTTTATGGGGGATATGGTTCCAGGATCCGTGATGATGATGGATTAGCTAGCCTGTATCCGAGATTCAACTCATGTGACACAGATTGACAGCTTGACCCAGCGACTGGACCAGGTGCATTTTTTTATCCGGCATTTGGGTAGAGATCCGGCAGAGGCAGATTCGTTTGATCCTTCCAGCGTAGGAACTGGCCCTTGACATCCCTGTTGATAGAGATTCAGTGACTCAGGAGGAGTTACATCAGGTGGACAGGATTGATGATGTAGATATTGACACTATTATCTTCTTCTGATGTATATTCTCGTTATCTCTTTTGATAGGCCTCTGTTATCTATAGGGTGGCTGTGCCCCATTCTCGCTATATCTTTTGATAGGCCTCTGTTAGTAGTTGGGCGTCTGTGCACCATTTCCCTTTATTCTCAGTTGTACAAAGATGATGTATATAGATGATGATATATTTAGGAATATATGTACAGTTTTCCATTCCCTATATCATATTGCCATCTATTATCTGTTATGCATGTATTATGTTATGCATATGTATGTATGTCCAGAGATATTCATCGTTGACCCCTGGATGGTATTATGACAAGGCATGTACATATGTCTTCTTCGACAGTTAGTCGTATTGATCATACCCCACCATTATTGGGGCATCTGGTATGCGATCGTGGTATGATAGTATGTCACCATCAGACAGGGTGACCATAGATCATTTGTTGCAACATACTATGACCATGTTGATGTTTCAGGTTCCCATAGGATTCGTGGATGGCATGCTGGAGCACTTGGTATCGGAGAGGCAGGTTTTTCGATTTGGGACCCAGGAGTTAACTCCCACTCTGGAGGAGTATGCACGGTTGACGATGCTGCCACTGGACAGACCTTGCGTGCATATGGCTTTGGGGGACATGAGTCGATGGTTCATGACCCTTACTGGATTGAGGCATAGGGTGGTGCAGGATGAGCTTACGTCTAGCCATATTATATTCCAGCATTTTCTATTTGACAAATTTGGCTTTGAGGATAGTTATATATGACATTCTAGGGATTTCACCACACCGGAGGATAATTGGCGTCTGGCCAGGGTGGATGTACTACTATTGTGCGTATTATCATATGTATACATGCCACGATACATGGATGAGTTAGACATCAGCGTTATTATAGCAGTGAGAGCTCTCAGGGAGGGTCGCACCATTATTCCAATGATAATGGCAGAGACACTAAGGTCGGCCACATTCTGCAGCACTTACCCTACAGGGGTATTCACGGGCAGTTCGGTTATGCTGTATGTGTGGTTTATGTCACACTTGAGATCGATTGGGACCTTCCGTCGACACGGGTATTGTTTCACCCATGAGATAGCTATGTCATACTCCTTTCAGCCTGCGGAGTGTACAGATGCTATGTCTTGGTCTATATTCTTGGCAGATATTAGAGATCTATTTATTATACTACCGTGCTCAAGGCTCAGCTCTCCTTACAACTTTATTACTCATGCTTTGGGCATGGATTATCTCCCTCTAGCTGGTTTGAGGGGCATGACTACCTACCACCCACTGGCTGTGATGTCGCAGTTTGACCAGTTTTAGGATTTTCAACCTTTCGAGGGGGCGTTAGGTCAGCGCTTATCTTCTCACCATCTATCAGCAGAGGACCGATTCCATGTGTATGCTTGTTGGGATCAGTGTGAGATAGCTGCTTTTTTTGTTAGCCATCCGGGTTATTCACTAGAGTATTCTGCGTGGATGGAGACAGAGACTTCATCGGCTTCGGTAGTATCCACAGTGCCGAGCATTGCTTCAGATGGTGGAGAGCCTATGGAGGACATTGATTCTCACACCGAGGAGGTGCCATTCACTGGGTTACCATCAACTCCTTTAAATTCTCCCAGTACTAGCATTGTTGTGATCTAGTATTCAGCACAGTACTTTAAGTAGAGTCTTCATTTGACGACCTTTGAGAGAGATCAGGCTAGAGCCCTGATGTTGACAGCTCTTGATGGGAGAGACCCAGCTCTATTAGAGAGAGACGAGGCATTAGCTCGCCGAGATGCAGCTGTTATTGAGCGGGATGAGGCTAGATCAGCCAGAGATGCAGTGATAGTTGAGCGGGATAGCACCATATCTGATCGGGATGTAGCCGTCACAGATAGTACTATAGTGAGGTCCCTTACCACTGGCATGCTTGCCGAGATGAATACATATATCGATGAGCATTGCATCACTATGCAGATGGCCTCGGACTTGCTTGCTTGTGTGGATATCCTTGTACAGGAGACCACATCATTACCTCTTTCTCTTGAGAGAGATGATATGTTAGATCTGCTAGCTCGCATGCATACCAATCTGTAGATAGCCTTGTATTTTCCAACACATACTAGCTTAGTCGTTTTGTCATGTATATTTTACATTGTGTATATCAAATAGTATTATATATAGCAGGAAAATATATATTTTTGATCACTTCCCTTTCAGATATGCCTAAATACTTACTTAAAATTTGCCTACTTCTTCAGGGCTTGTGATCTTGATGTATTCTGACCTCATCCTTGCTGGATGGAAATTAAGTTGTCTCTGGATAGTTCATAATGGATCATGGATCATAGATCTGTATATACCCCTACCATCTTTGGTGTCTTGGGACTGGTTTCTGTATGGAATTATGGAAAGGAGTGTGGCTTTCCTCTCTGATATTGACCGCACCACAGATGGTCGCCAGTACTCCTATTTAGGAGGAGCCTAGTTAATTCCATCTCTTATGGATTGGTGTTGCTCTTCAAGGAACAACCGCAACTTAGATGGTCGTCGAATCTCCTATTTGGGAGGAGTTCAGGTAATTCCATCCCTTTGGTCTGAAGCCAAATGAAATGTGATGGATTAAAGTTTGATCCCAGTACCATTGACAAATATTTGTGTTTTGGTAGGGGGTTAGACCGAACCATAAATGGCTGCCTACGTATTCCTATTGAAGAGGAGATCAGGTCTGCGTAGTTCGAACCTGGTGTAAGAGGTTCAATACTGTTTAGGGAAGGCAGATGGATGTAGAAGCTTTATTGATGAAGAAGGTTGTAGAAGTGTTTTTGTGGTTTTTGTTTTTATAGAAAAGGGTAGAAATGTTTTTGTTATTTTTTGTTTACTGCGACCAGGCCATATAGAATATGGTTGCCTACGTACTCCTGTGTATCAAGGAGATCAGGTCGACGTAGTTCTCCCCTCAGGACGATTTACAGCCGAAGAGAAGTATGAATCCCATGTGCAGGCTATACTACGGGGAGAAGAAAGTTTGATCCCATGAATGGGAAAAACTGCAGGTGTGAAAAAGTTTAATCCCGTCTTCAGGATAAACTGCAGGTGTGAAAGATTCAATCCCTAGGGGGATAACCGAAGTTGAGTAAGGGTAAAAAACCAAGTGAAGAGGAATAAACCAGGCTGCTGGCTTGAAAAGTGTGCTTCCCTGAGGGGCAAAGTGTGGAAAAGAGTTGTATGTGATAAAGGGTTAAAGAACCGAAATGACTGGCGATCTGATGATCCAATATCAGGATATTTGTTTGATGGTAACTTCAGACATAGCACCGTTTCACGGTGTCCGAGTTAATGAGTTGTGGAAATTCATCGTCGTCCATTTCCTACAATCTGAGAGCACCTCCTGTCAATACTTCCTTGACAATAAATGGGCCTTCCCAGTTAGGAGCGAATTTTCCCTTAGACTGATTTTGGTTATCGATGATCTTCTTCAAAACTAAGTTATGTTGTTTAAACTGCCATAGCCAGACTTTTCTGTTGTAGGATCGGGGGATCCTTTGTTGATATAATTGACCATGGAAGATAGCCGCGGTTCGCCTTTTGTCTATTAGAGACAATTGGCGATATCTGTCTTGTAACCATTGGTCTTCATCCAACTGAGCATCAATTAACACTCTGAGGGATTCCATTTCTACTTCTATGGGGAGTACTGCTTCCATCCCATAGGTTAATGCGTAGGGGGTTGCCCCAGTTGAGGTGCGCATTGATGTTTTGTAGGCTAACTGAGTAAGAGGCAATAAGTCAGGCCAGTCTTTGTGGTTGGCGGACATCTTTTGCATGATCTTCTTGATGTTTTTGTTAGCCGCTTCAACAGTACCATTCATCTTTGGACGGTAGATGACGGAATTAAGATGTTTGATGTGGAATTTACTGCATAACTTCTCCATCATTTTGTTATTAAGGTTCTTAGGATTGTCTGATACATTACCTCTGGTTGTCTGTATCGACAAATGATATTGTTTTTTATGAAAGCAATGATGACTTCTTTGGTAACCCTGGGGAAGGAGGCCGCTTCTACCCATTTGGTAAAGTAGTCGATCATGGTGAAGATAAAACGATGTCCATTACTGGCTTTAGGCTCGATGGGCCCGATCACGTCCATTGCCCACACCGAGAAAGGCCAAGGCGAACTCATATTGTGGAGCTCCCGTGGAGGGGCATGGATAGCATTCCCATAAATTTGGCACTGATAACATCTCTTGACGTGGTCATTGCAGTTAGCTTTGAGAGAGAGCCAGTAATGTCCTGTTTTGAGGATCTTATTTATAAGCAAAGGGCCGCTCATGTGTGGGCTACATACTCCACCATGGATCTCATCCATGAATCTCTGAGCTTGATCCTTGTCCAGGCATCTGAGGAGACCTAATCCTGCATCTCTTTTGTAGAGTGCATCTGCGCTCAAGTAGAACTTCATAGCAAGTCGATGAATCCGCCTTTGCTCAGTCAGGCTCGCCTCAGCGGGTGTAGATCCATCTCCTAAGTACTCCTTGGTATGTTGATACCAAGGTTATTGGATGGGACATAGCTTATCCGATACTTCTCCAACATAGTTCCCATAGGCTGGTGCCTTTTGCAGGGCCAATGTGACGCTTGGCATGTGTTCCTTGTCAGGTATGTGAATCAAGGAGGCCAAAGTTGCTAATGCGTCTGCGAAGTCATTCCTATTACAAGGAATGTATAGAAAGGAGATCTCTTCGAACTTCGAAGCCATCTGTAGAACTTATCGATGGTAAGGCAGTAAATGTAGCTCTTTGGTTTTATAGATTCCCGTGGATTGTTTGACTACCAACTCTGAATCCCCAAAGATAATTAACCACCTGATGCCCATTGAACGAACAAGTTTTAGCCCCATGATACAGCCTTCATACTCAACTATGTTGTTGGTGCTGACAATCTGCAATTTGATGGCGACGGGATACTGCTCCCTCGTACCGAATACCAGAACTGCTCCAGCTCCAGACCCTTCAATATTAACAGCTCCATCAAAATACATGTTCTATGTTTGATGTGTATCGTACTGATGGTGTTGCTGAATTGTCATTACCCATTCATCAGGGAAGTATGTTTCCAAGGGTTTGAAATCCCCTAAAGGGGCGGCGGCCAGCTGATTCGCGATTCCTTGACCTTTAATGGACTTTTGCGTCACGTAAATAATGTCAAATTGTTGCAAAATCAACTGCCATCTAGACAGTCAACAATTCAGTATGGGCTTACTAAACACATACTTGAGAGGATCCATACGGGATATGAGATGGGTTGTGTGCCCATGGAGGTAATGTTGTAACCTCATGGCAGCCCATGCTAAAACAGAACAAGTCTTCTCAATCAGAGTGTACTTGTATTCACTAATACTGAATCTTTTGCTGAGGTAATAGATAGCTCGTTCTTGGCCCCTATCGTCTTTCTGACCCAGCATGCAGCCCATGGCATTGTCACATATGGATAGGTACATGAACAGGGGAACATCATCCCTGGGTGGTACCAAGATAGGAGCCTTGACTAGCTGCTCTTTGATTGTAAGGAAGGCCTTCTGGCACTCATCATTCCATTTAATGGAGAAGTTTTTCCTTAACAGGTTGAAGATAGGCTCACAGGTTGCTGTGAGTTGAGAAATGAACTTACTAATGAAGTTGACTCTTCCCAAAAATCCCCGTATTTTCTTCTCTGTCTGAGGAATGGGAATTTTAGTAATGGCCTGGATTTTCGTGGGATCCAGCTCAATCCCTTTATGGCTGACTAGAAATCCTAGCAACTTGCCTGATTTAACGCCAAGGCGCACTTGGCTGGATTCAACTTCAAGTTGTACTTGCACAACTTGTTGAAAAGATTTTTGAGATGGTCTAAGTGGTCCTACTCCTTCCAGGATTTGACAATGATATCATCCATGTAGATCTCTATCTCTTTGTACATTAAGTAGTGGAAAAGAGCCGTAATAGCTCTCTGATAGGTAGCTCCGGCATTAATGAGGCCGATAGACGACCGTCTATAGCAAAAGGTTCCCCAAGGCGTGATGAAAGCAGTTTTCTCATGATCCTCCTCAGCAACCATGATCTGATGGTACCCCGCAAAGCACTCAGCGAAGGAGTACATGCCGCATTGAGCAGTATTGTCAATGAGAATGTGGATAAATGGCATGGGAAAGCTATCTTTAAGGCAAGCTTTATTCAGATCCCGATAATCCATGCAAACTTACACCTTTCCTCTAGGCTTAGGCACGAGAATGATTTTGGATATCCATTCAGGATATGTGGACACCATGATAATACCAGCTTGAAATTGATTCACAATTTTTTCTTTCACCTTTAAACTCCACTCAGGTTTCAATCGCCTGAGTTTCTGCTTGACTGGCTTGAATCCCTCCTTGATGGGAAGGCGATGAAGGACAATGTCAGTGGACAAACCAACCATGTCTTCATAAGACCATGCAAACATATCCTGGTATTGGGTTAGTAGTGTAACCATGTCAATCCTCTGGTTTGGTGTAAGGTCTGACCCAATCTGGATTAACTTAGGATTTTCTAAGGTTCCAAGATTAAAAGAGGTGGTTTGATCAAGGTTAGGCTTAGATTTTTCTTCGACCCATTCTTTGATCTCCGAAGGCACCTCAATGTCCTTTTGTATTTCCATCAAGTCTGAGTCTAACTTTTCATCAAAGTTACAACCCTTATGGAGAAGAGGCATCTTATCAGCAAGTACAGGCACATCTAAGTTCAGAGTCCTGAAATAAAATATGCTTTAACTTAATATATATGAAACTGTTTAATCATACAAAGTGTTAGCATGTACGGACAAAACAACTGCTAATACTATACAGAAAAGTAAGCAGTTATGATATCTACAGGGCAGAAAGGACTCCTTGCCCGTTTTACCCTCGTCGACCAATGCAAGGAGTGTTGCTCCAATTATCGAGGGCAAAGTCTTGATGGACTGCAGTGATGGAGGGGCTGTCATCGTCCTCTTTCTCTCGAATGATGACCATTATGTCTGGGCAATCATCGTATGGGGTGCATCTGTTAGTATATTCATCATGGACAATGATGCGTATGCCTGACATCATTCGGACGATGTCTTGTTTGATTATTCGTTCCTCTTCTTCCACCTTGGAATCTGGAACAAAGATTTCATTCTCCTTTATCGGTATCGGCTTAGGAAATAACATAGCCATTACGTTGGCTGGCACCTTTACCGGAGGTTGTGCGGACTCTGGATTTACAAGTAGAGATAATCTCCGTGTGGCTGAAGTGGAAGGAATCTGCTTATACTTTTGTGGATTCCTGTAATCTGTACTGGCAGAATAGCCTAGTTAGGCTGTCCCAGTTTGATTGGACACCTGAATCGGGTGCTTAATACCCTAATTATTTTTTCCCAGCCCTTGTCCCGACTGATAATCCAATGACATCATTTCTTGAGTAGTCGACATTACTTCGGCAGAAATCTTGGGTACGAGAAATGACGTTCCAATAGCATGGTACTGAGTGATGCTTACTTCCAAAGCATGGAAACTGACCGGCTCAACATCTGAATTGACGTTAATGTATGGGATGTCACCATGTTGTGGACATTTCGGTTCAGCGTTGATTGTGACTAGGCTTTTGTTGATAATGTATTTAAGTTGCTGATGAAGAGTGGAGGGGACTGCCCCAACCATATGAATCCACGGTCTCCCTAGAAGCAGGTTGTATCCTGTATTAATTTTGAGCACGTGAAAAGATACACAAAAATGTATGGGGACCAATCTCAATTGGCAGCTCAATATGTCCGACTGAATTTTGGCAGGATCCATCAAAAGCTTTGATGATCATATGGTTACTTTAGATTCGCTTGACATTGACATTCATCTTTAGCAACGTAGCATAAGGACAGATATTCAAAGACGAACCTCCGTCTACCAAGACTCCAACTAACATGTATCCATAGGACAAAACTGCAATGTGTAACAATTTGCAATGACTGGTCCCATCGGGCGGTATATCATCATCAGTGAAAGAGATCACATTATTGTTAAAAATGTGATCAACCAGATGTTGAAATTTTTCCACATCCACTGATTTCTGTAAATAGGCTTCTTCTAAAACTTTTAGTAGAATCTTCATGTGATCCTCAAAAGTTAAAACCAAGTCTAGTATTGAAATTTGATGTGGAGCTTCTCTTAAGCTTAAAACCACCTTGTTCATTATAACCCATAGCATGGAGGAATTTTTCAATCTTCTCCATGGGTATTTTCCCCTTTGATTTAATAGCAGGCTTCATCACCCATTGGGGAAGATACAGTGGATTTTCCTTCGACACTGCAACAGTTGTATGAAATGTGGATCCTTCTGCTTCTCCATAATTCCAGGGAACTTTCTGTAAACTGACAACAGGATATTGTGGTCTTAATGGCAAGGTGATTGGCTCTGGTGCAGCCACTTCTAAAGGTTTGTTAACTCCTTGGAGTTAAATTGTGAATGGTTTAGCAGTCCCATCAGCCACAAAGGATATAACTGCTACCAGTCCCTTCCATTTAGTAGGACAAGTATTTTTACTCTCAAATAGCCCAGTATCGTTGTCTGCTAATTGTAGGACACCGTTATCGATTAGATTCTGAATAAGGTGGCGGAGTGCCCAGCATTCTTCCCTGCTATGACCGCGAGAATGGGAGTGATATTGACATACTCCATCAGGATTGAACCGTCCTGAACGGGGATTAACTGGAGGTAGAAGGGATGTGATTCTTCCTTCATTGATTAGCATTTGAAGCATCTCCTCCATAGATTGGCCCAGGTATGTAAATTCCCTTCTATTGGCAAAATCCCAACGGGCATTGGCAGTTGCTCTCTTCGTCACTTTGTCCTACTATGTTTCATATTTTGAAGGTGACGATGGAGTATTTATAACGAAAGGGAGGAGACTAGCATGCTCCTAGCTGACTAATTGGCGTGTGACTTGATGCTGATAAGTCACTAATTCAGCCAATTGTTCAATTTGCTTGTACAGAGCTTTCATCTTTCGTTCCATTGTAAACTAGAACTTGGCATAATCCCATTTGTCAACACCGTCTTTGATGTTCTGGGATGATTCACCTTTAAAATTAGAACTTTCTCCACTGCTCCAATTAATCATGCTGACCTCTTCCTCTTTTTGTAGCGGAAGAGGGTTGTCTTGCACGTGAGTTTCATCTGGTTTGGTGACCACAATCTCCCCGTTGTCTATTAAATCTTGGATCTTGTGTTTCAAGGCCCAACAATCTTGAGTATCATGTTCAGGTGCCCCGGCATGATAAGCACATTTCTGAGCAGCATTGAAACCCCTCCTATTAGGGTTAGCTGGTGGAAGAAGATGCGTGATTTTCTTCTGAGTAGTCAGAAGATTGAGAATATTCTTGAGTGAGTCCCTTAAGGGTATGAACACTCGAGTGCGTTTGACTTCTCCACCTTTAGGCATTGGAGGGTTTGAAGAATGTGCTTGAAAGGGAGTGTAATTTCTTTGTTGGATAGGCATATTCTGATTTCCTTTTTGACCCTGTAGTACCAGGGAAACATCCTCCTCTATCTTTTTATGGACCCTTCGGGGGTTGTTTCCATAATTTTTGGATTGGATGTGCTCAGCAACAACTTTGAGAGCGGCTAGGTCTTGAATCTTTCCTGACTTCAATCCCATCTCAGCCATTTCCCCATGTTTGATCATTTCAGAAAATGGTTTACCAATGCCAACTAAGACTCTTTCATAGAAAGGAGCTTCTTGTATATCGATAAAGGTTATGACCATCTTTGACTCTGTCATGGAAGGAATAACTTGAGCAGCCAGGCGCCTCCACCTTTGAGCATACTCTTTGAAAGACTCGTTACACTGTTTATTGACTTTGGTAATCTGATATCGGTCAGGAGCCATCTGAGACTGGAAACTATATTGTGTGAGGAAAGCATGAGCTAGCTCCTCCCAACTATGGATCTTTGAGTTGTCTAATCTGGTGTACCATGAAGGGACTTCTCCAGTCAGACTCTTTTGGAACAGCTACATTCTGAGCTTCTTGTCCTCTGCATAAGATCCAAGTTCTCCAATGAATACCTTCAAATGCGTGTAAGGATCTCCTAACCTGTCATATTTATCGAAGTTAGGAGTTTTGAACTTCTCTGGATAATGAACACCAGGGAATATACAAAGATCAGCATAGGAGACACTCCCATGTGCTCCAATTCCTTTGATAGAACGAAGGGTTTCTTCCATTTGAAGGACCTTTTTCTTGATATCACCGGTGTCTAGATCTCCTTTGAGATGGGTGATATCATGACTTTTGTTGGTTCTATCCAACTGGAGCTCAGGTACTGTAATGGCTTTGTCAGAACCTTGGGTTCCTCCTTGTGCAGAGGATTCAGCATGTATGGGTATCTTCGTACCTTGAGTAGATTGATGTAGTTCTTTAAGCAGAACAGCCAAATCTATAATTTGTTTACTTAATCCGTCAAATTCTTCGCAAAAAACTAGATTAGATTGGTCAGATGAAGACATGATTGGTTGTAGGCTTGTGGCCTTTTTGGATTTTGACCAGGTAATAGGTCCAAATGCTTCCCTGCGAAAGACTTTCATAGTTTAGTCTTTAGGGAATGTGTGAAATTTAACATGCTATGCGATGTATCTGTTTTAGGAATTTTATCCTGCAACACGGATGTTAGTTGTTTGCAATTCAGGATATCATGTTTTAAAATATGTATGTACACATGTTTCTTCATATTTCTCATTACATGGAGATGAATATGAAATGTAAATTATAAGTAATTGACTTTACGAGTAATTTGAAATGAGAAAGCATGAAGAGACTTTCCTCCGCGTTTGGTTTATCAAAGGCTGACCTATCTTAGGTTTCTCTCGCGGCTTTTTGGCATGAAGATTCCCAAATCATTGCAATTTACTCAACAGGAAGTTAATCCGGTCTTTTAACTGGAGCAAATTTGGGTGGTGCCTTTCCTGAGCCTCGGACAGAAGTTAATCCGGACTGGATATGAGCTATCTTCCAGGGTTAAGTCTAAAAGACGAATCTGCCCTCCTGCAATGTCAGTAACAGGTGTGCAGAAAATTTCTAGTGTCTACATCATATATATAGATTTAGAGAGAGAAAACCAGTTACTTTACTTGCTAACTTGTCCAAGACTTGTCTCTCTCTAAAATTTCGAGAGTTGAGTGAAAGAGGGTCAGGTGTAAAGCCATGCTCAGTTCATAACTTTCCAAGATCAGATCACACGGATCAGAATCAAGATCAAGCATTAGAAATCTTATGATCTGATGTTAGATGTTGTTGTTTATTGTTTAAAGTTTTGTATTAAGGTGTCATTTAGTGATCTAGGTTGTTAAATCCTAGATCCATAACATCAAAGTGCTCGAAATTGAAGATTTCTTAAATTTGGAAAATTGGAAAAAAATAAGGCCTGACAGCCTAATGTCAGGGCCTCTAGATTCTTCTGTGTTAGATGTTTAGTGTGTTTTATGTTTTGGATGTTTAGTATGCCATGTAGGCTTTGAGCTGGAACTGGAAACAGGGTCAGATCCTGTGTAGATCGAAAGTTATAAGCAGTCAAACTGCGTTGACCGAGCACGGAATCCATTTCTGGGAAACCCAGATTGCCCATAAATTTCTGATAGTGTTTTTGCAGGCCACGGATCTTGTTGTGTTTAAGTTTTTATGACATGGTAGTGTTGGATTTGTGTAGACTGATATATAGACTATCGATCCATGCCTCTAGAATCTTTAGATCCTTCACAGAATCAAAGGAATCAGTGGTTAAAGTTGTGTTGACGAAACTGCCGGATGAAGTTTCTGGGTAACCCAGAAATCTTCAAAGGCAGTTCCGGACCACCACTTTGACCGGCCCATTTCTCTTAGATTTGTTGTTGTTGTGATAATCGGTTGTTATAACATTGTACTCTAACATTAGGACTACATGTAGGAACCATTAGATCACATTAATTAGACTCAGACTGCAAATTATGAAGCTTCAAAGTAGCATCCTTGTTACTGTTTGAGTTTATGGGCAACCCAGAAACTCAAGAACACGTCTGACAACATATTTTGTAGCTTAGATCTCACAGATTTGTTATGTGTTGGCCATGAAAGTTGTTTGGGGTTGTAATGTGACATTAATACTACAACATTAATTCCCTAGCAAGCCAGAAATCGTAACGACCAAAGATCCAGCCTTGGTCAAACATAGCACCCTATAACTGCCTATGAATGTCTGGGTTTAGGCTCCAGAACACGAAGAACACCTATAGCGACAGTTATGTAGCTATAGGCACTTTTTAGCGACAGTTTCTGAATAAATTAATTATTTTTATTTAATAAATATATAAAAATAGTTTTTAATTATTAAAAATTCAAATTAAATTCCTAAACATTATTTTAAAGTCCAAAAATGGATTTTTAATTATTCTAAATATATTTCAAAAATATTTTCTATTTTTGGAATAATAATGGTATTTAATTTATTTAATTATAATATTAAATAAATTATTTAAAATTAATTTTAATACGTGAAAGATCATGAAAAATTATAAGAAAATATTTTAAGTTATTTTTAGTGACTTTTAATATTTTATGAGAAATTTTATTAATTAATTAATATTAATATTAATGATAATTAATTTATTTAATAAATATATTAAATTAATTATGGAAAAATAAAATTAATAATTTAAAAATCATATAAAAATAATTTAAGTGTTATAAAAATATTTTAAGTTTTAAAATATAACTTTTGATATTTTGTCATGAAAATATTAATATTTTAATATTAAAAGCAATTATCGGATAATGAATTTAATGGTTTAAAAATCATATAAATGTGATTTTAAGGTATTAAAAATACTTTGACATATTATAAATATACTATAATATTATGTTATGAATTTCATAAATACTTAGTATTAAATAAATATTAATGTTAAAGGAATTATATGGTATTTAATTCATATAAATACGATATTAATGATTGAAAAATCATTTTAAATGATAATAATTGTTTAAAAATTATTACGAGCTTATGAAAAAATATTTTGATTGATAATATAATTATCTAATATAATTGTTAAGTGTTTAGGCATAGTTTAATTGAACTTAAACTCGATATTTGTCTAATTAGGCAATTGGGATGTCAGAATTGTACCGAACTCGACTCATACTGTAAAAGTTTGACTTGAGGTTAGGTCGTATGTGCTATATAGACTAATAGGATTATGTGTTAATGTGTTTAGATTATTTAAATATTGTGATGATATTATTCTAATTTGTATATCGATATTATTTATATAATAGGTCTTCAGACAAAGCTTATTAAATTGCGTAACGATAATCAACGGAACATGCAAGTTTTTCTTAACTCAACTTTGAGTTGTTTCATTCAAATATACTTGTGGTTAATCATTGCTAATTGCCATGTCTAAGAATTATTAAATCGCACTCTGTGCATACTGCATGTATTCATCAGGTATGAAAGGATGATCACCTTCATTACCATTCGGTCCAAATATATATATGTTCATGTTCAATATTCGTTCAGCTATGTAAAATTTATTTATGCTAGTTCGCAATTATATTGTAAAACTGTAGCCAACTTTTGTTCAATTCCCTCAATCATGATATATCCTTAATTTATTGAACTTAAACTTGCTGGGCACATTTTTGTTGCTCACCCTTACTATATCATGATTAATATTACAGATTAAGACGAATACGTCGGATACAGGAAAAGGATAAAGCCAAGTTCAGCTTGGGACTATGTGTGCAGCTAGATTTGTAACAGTTATGTATGATAATAATATTATATGTTAGATAGTTTATGAATTGTGAATAAGTTAAGCTTACTCGACCTTGGGGAATAGTGTGTAAAGTTTATTGTATAAATAATTTATGTTTATATCTTTCGCAATAGTGATAGAATGATTGTACCAGATCCGCGGTGATTTGGGACCCGGATTTGGGGCTTTCACAATAATGGAGTGAATGAAATCGTTGAGACACCTCTAATCACCAACCAAGATAATGTGATGTCAGACGAAGAAGAAATTAGAGATATCCATGTGGTAAGTGAAGAATTACTAGTTGCATCCGAGTTAGTCGTAGAGGTAGTAGCTGAGAGTGAGGAAGAAGAGGAACCTGAGGAGGATTTATTAGGAGAACTTTATGATCAAAATGTAGAATTGCAAAATCGTATTTATGAGTTAGAAGAACAGGTTGAAGAACGGCAAGCGGTCGTGGAGCAAAAGGATGAAACAATTCAAGCTTGTGTTACTCGATATGTGATGCTTGAACAGAAGCACTGTTTGGTAGAGTATAAGTTGATAAAGCTGGAATTTGAGAATTCAAATGTCAAGGATCAACTGAAAGAAGAAACAACTAAACGAGTAAGAATGAAGGATGCATGGGTAAAAGCAACACGACGCATTGATATTGTGGAAAGAGAAGTCTGATCCAAAAAGGCTAAAATAGATTATATGTATTTCTATTTTTAGACAATAATTGGGAGAACCCAACATCGAGTTTTGAATTATCCTGTACATTGCGGTCAACCCCAATTCGATATGGATCGAAGATTAATGATTCAGCTAATGGAACAGGAGTACGACGAAGCAGTTGAGGGTGGAATATGCCCTATAGTGAAAGTTAATTCTAGCGGCAATGATGACACCAAAGGCTGTCCCAAACAAGTCAAAATCGGTGGTTCAAGTGAAAGCACTTTTCGTAACTTCCCAAAAAATGAGGAACCGAATGAGGTGATCACGGGTAAGCTAATCATAAACTCTTGTGAAGTTTATACCTTATTAGATATCGGTTTTACCCATTCTTTTATTTCTCATACGTGTGCTCAACATTTGAACTTGGCCCCTGAGAAATTAGATCTTGACTTATCTATTGAAACTCCGTTAGGAGAAACTTTCGTTACATCCACGATTTATAAATCTTGCTTGATTCAAGTTGGGACCATCACATTACCTGTAGATCTTATTTCTTTGAAAGTACTTACATTTGATGTGATTTTAGGGATTGATTGGTTAACCACTCATCATGCCAAAATTGATTGTTTTCGTAAGGTTGTTAATTTTCATATTTCTAACCAACCTGTTATGCGAATTCAAACAACCAAACCACTAAAGTCAATCACTGTCATATCAAGCCATAAAGATATTCATTTATTGAAAAATGGATGTCAAGCTTTCTTAGCCCATGTCATGGACTTGAACAAAAATATGTCAGATTTGAATAATATTTTTGTCTTTAGTGAATTTCCTGACGTATTTCTTAAAGAACTTCCCGGTTTACCCCTATAACGTGAAATAAATTCTTTATTGACCTTGAACCTGGTACAAAACCCATTTCTAAAACCCATTTCTTTATTGACATAGGTTTCATTCGTCCTAGTACATCTCCTTGAGGTGCTCCTATTTTATTCGTAAAGAAGAAAGATGGGAGTATGCGACTTTGTATTGACTACCAAGAATTGAACCATGTCACCTTCAAGAATAGGTATCCACTACCTCGCATTGATGACATGTTCGACCAGTTACAAGGAGCACAATTCTTTTCAAAAATCAATTGTAAGACCCCAACTTTTATAAATAAAGATGAATTTTCTATAAATATTATTTTTGAATATTATGGAGTTAATTTGATATAATGTTATAGTTGTGGGTAATATTTATAAATTTTACAAAGTACGCAAGTTGTTATATAATATTCGATTGGTCGGGGAATATTCGTTTTAACAGGAAATATTCGTACAACGGCACAATCATTGGTGGATCCCACAACGGAATTATTGTCGGATTGAGAAAACGACAAAAATATTTTATTAAAAATAATGGCGAAAGTTTTACCATTGATACTGTTGAACTACTCGGTAGTAAAAGTACAGTAATACATGTGGTTGCATAATAGCACACGATATTGATTATTAATACTTATGTGAGAAGTCACTCAGTTTGATTCAATTATTGTCAGTTAATAATATGAATTATTTAGCGATAATGACGTTTTGTTTTATTCGTATTATTAACGTAATAAAACAGAAACATCTTTTTATATAAAACAGAATACTTTATTAAAGTTATTCTATAAATAGAATATATTATATTTTATTTAAAAGATTTTTCTTTAAATATGGACCGTCAGATTATAGTAATCAATCTGGACCGTTTATAGATTAGTTACTATGCATTCTATTTTTCTATAAATAGCAGCTCATTCCTTCATTATTTCTTACTAATTCACTGAACTCTAGAGAGAGAAACTATAGAGAGAAACTATATAGAGAGAGAAGAAGAGTATTCTGCTACTTAACTACTTCCTTATTTCAGCTCTTCTTTAAAATGGTAAGGGGTGTTATTCTTTCTTATTCATGAAGAGAATTGTTATTATTCTATTTCTTATTATTCTGTTGGAATAACCTGTATACGCGGTCTACCCTATACTTGGTGACATTCTTCTATTATTCTGTTGGAACATCATGTCTGTGTGTTTTACACCGGACCTGGTTCCGTTTTTATTATTAGTCTGTTGAAACATCCTGTCTGTGTGTTTTACACCGGACCTGGTTCCGTCTTGTTATTATTCTGTTGGAACATCCTGGCTGTGTGTTTCACACCGGACCTGGTTCCATTATTTATTATACTGTCGAAATATCCTGTCTGTGCGTTTAGGCCGGACCTGGTTCCATTATTTATTATTCTGTCGAAATATCATGCTGTGCGTTTACGCCGGACCTAGTTCCATTATTTATTATTCTGTTAGAATAACCTGTATGTGCGGTCTATCGCATGTCGGGTGATTTCTTTTGTTATTCTATTCTTTATTATACTTAGTTGGTTAAGTTTTAACTTCTATACTCCATGAAATTAGTGGAATATCCTTGATAATTGGGTTTCATCCAGTAACTTTTCATGAAAATATTATTCTAAGCATTCTTAAATTTTACTCGACAAAGCAGTATCATGTTGACAATTTGGACGTTGTTAATTCTTGGATAAATTAATTCTTAAACTTGTTTTATTGAATTCTTATATCATTGTCATCATCCTCATGTTTATAAAATGTTGAAAGTCATCTGTGGCCTGTAGTGCATAGATGGACTTGGTATGATTATGACCAAAGATTATTCGGTATAATCATGATCGTAATGTTACAAATGATGTGGTAAAAGTCCTCATTGGCCCGTAGTGCATTGATGGATAGTTGTTGGCATGATCATGACCATTATGAATACACGAATATCCTTGGCCGTAGTGCAGGGGTGATTCGATGATGTGGATTATTTTATTAAGCTGAGTCCCAGCGATCACAGTGTTGAAAAACCTTTTAAATCATAAAAGATAGTAGAGTTTATTTTTTACTTGACTCTTTTAATGGATTACTTGTTCCGCTGCAGTTAAACTTGATGTCTATTATATTTTATCAGTTTAACATTGTTGAAGGCTAATGATAATTTATTCTGCATTATCTTAGTCATAATATTTCTTACTGGGCTAGTTGAGCTCACCCTTTCTTTCACTGTTCTCTTCAGGAAATGAGAACGTAGCTGGGGCAAGTCGGGGAGCAGAGTGATGGTCCGAATGATAGTATTAGTTAGTAGTCCTCACTATTCTATGTAAATGTGTGTTAATAAATGTAATGAGGACTCCTTTTGAGTATGAATACTCTCTAGAAGATAATATTTGTATTCAAACTCACAGTTTATATTTTGTCGTATTGTACACGACAGTTGTATTAGTAAGTTGTATTTGTATTTTGTACTATGTATCTGACGACCCAAGATGGGTGATGTATACCTAATTTTGGGGGCGTCACAGTTGGTATCAGAGCTTAGGGATATGATCCCTGGCTAAGATGTGAGAATAGAACTAGGAGGGGAGAGACGGGAGAATTCCTTCGCTAGTATGACTTACCTAAGTTTATTTGCATGGTATTTAATTGGTCGGTCAGAATATAAGGATAATATATGACATATCAATTAACTTTTGTTTGTGGCAGTATATGAAAATGACATCTGAGAATGTTGAGAATAGCAATAGAGCACAGGCGACTGTTGATTCACTACATATCAATAATCAGGATAATGTGCATCAGGAAGGTGACAATCCTCATGCAAACAACAACACTGACCAGATGATGAATGATGGAATATTCAGAAACTTTATGCAGTTCATGCAACAGCAGGCGAGAGCGGCTCCTATCCAAAATATAGGTGGAAATACTGAAAACTCTCGGACGGTCACCGCTAAACAGTTCAAGGAGCTGGGACCACCAGAGTTTAAAGGAGAGCCAAAACCACTTATAGCAGAAACATGGATAAAGCGTATCACCAAGATATTTGATGTCTTGAGATGCTCTGAGGAGCAAAAGGTTCCCTTTGCCGCCTTTATGTTGCGAGGAGAGGCAGATTACTGGTGGGAATCGATTAAGCGTACTCAACCTGCCGCACTGAAGATGTCTTGGGAGAAGTTCCAAGAGCTGTTCAATGATAAATACTTTCCCGAAAGTGTTTATCACATAAAGGAGGTGGAGTTCATCAAATTAGAGCAGAATAATATGATCGTGTCGCAGTATGAGGCTAAATTTGCTGAGTTGTCCCGGTTTGCGTCCCACTTGGTGGATAATGAAGAGCGAATGACGCGAATGTTTTTGCGAGGTTTGAAACCTGAGATACGTCAACATCTTATTTCTCATAAACTATGTTTGTATTCAGATATTGTGAATAGGGCTCATTTAGTGGAGCGCAATAACGAGTCAACGCAACCAAAAGAGAGCAGTCGGAAAAATGATAATACCAGTGAGAGCAATCATCGAAGCGGTGACAACAAGCGTGGAGGGAATCAACAGGCCAGAAATGGTAACCACTTCTGTGGTAATCAGGGCCAAAATAATAAGAATGGTTATTTCAAGAAGAGGAGATTCAACAATGATAGAAAGACGTCAGCACCAGCACCCGTTGTTAAGGAAGGAGAACGACCACCTATCATATATTTCAAATGCGGAGGGGAGGGGCACATCAGTCCAAACTGCGTGATGCCATCTAAAGCATGTTATAATTGTGGAAGAGAATGTCATTTAGCTCGATTTTGTCGTTTACCAAAAGCAAGTTCAGCCAAGATGGAGACACCAAAGGCCGTCCCAGAAAAGTCAAAACCGGTAGTGCAAGGGAGAGCGTTTGTTGTGACCTCCCAGAAAGCAAGGAACCCGAATGAGGTCATCACGGGTAAGCTTATCATAAACTCTAACGAAGTCTATACTTTATTTGATACCGGTTCTATCCATTCTATTATTTCTCCTACTTGCACTCATCGATTAAATTTGACTCCGGAGAAATTAGACTTTGACTTAGCTGTTGAAGCTCCATTGGGAGAAACCTTCATTACATCCATGGTTTATAAGTCCTGTTTTGTTCAAGTTGGTACCCACACATTACCTGTCGATCTTATTTCATTAAAAATACTTGCATTTGACGTGATTCTAGAGATTGATTGGTTAACTACTCATCATGCAAAAATTGATTATTTTCGTAAGGTTGTTAGCTTTTATATTCCTAATCGACCTATTATGTAAATTCAAGCAACCAAACCATTAAAATCAATTGTTGTCATCTCATGCTATAAAGCTATTTATTTATTGAAAAACGGATGTCAAGCTTTCTTAGCTCATGTCATGGATCTAAACAAAAATACGTCAGTTTTGAATGATATTTCTATTGTTAATAAATTCGTATTCCCTGAAGAACTTCCTGGCCTACCCCCAGAGCGTGAAATTGAATTTTGTATCGACCTTGAACCCGGTACAAAACCCATTTCCAAAGCCCCATATCGAATGGCTCCTATTGAACTTTAGGAGTTAAAGATCCAACTGCAGGAATTATTAGACATTGGCTTTATTCGTCCTAGTACTTCTCCTTGGGGTGCTCCTGTGCTATTCGTGAAGAAAAAAGATGGAAGTATGCGACTTTGTATTGATTATCGGGAGTTGAATCATGTCACCATCAAAAATAGGCACCCATTGCCACGTATTGAGGACCTGTTTGACCAATTGCAAGGAGCACAATTCTTTTCAAATATCGATCTTCGTTCTGGATATCATCAGCTGAAGGTTAGAAATGAGGATATTCCGAAGACGGCTTTCAAAACTCGGTACGGGCATTATGAATTCCTAGTCATGTCCTTTGGATTGACTAATGCTCCTGCTTCCTTCATGGATATGATGAACCGGGTATTCAAGGAATATTTAGATCACTTTGTGGTCGTCTTTATTGATGAAATCCTTATTTATTCCAAAAGCCGTGAAGATCATGAGCAGCACTTGAGGCTGGTACTCCAAAAGCTTCGTGAATACAAGCTTTATGCCAAGTTGAAGAATGTGAGTTCTGGCTGGAGGAGGTAGCATTCCTTGGGCACGTAGTATCAAGTCGTGGAATATCTGTTGACCCGGTAAAGATTGAAGCTATTCAAAGCTGGGAGCAGGCCTAAATCAGTGACCGAAGTACGTAGCTTTCTTGGTTTAGCTGGTTATTATCAGAGATTCGTGGAAGGATTTTCTCGAATCGCTACTCCACTAACTCAGCTGACTCGGAAAGATACAAAGTTCGGTTGTAGCGAAGAATGTGAGAAGAGTTTCCCAAGAACTCAAGAGGAGACTCATTTCAGCACCTGTTCTAACAATACCATCTGGCTCGGAGGGATTTGTCATCTACAGTGATGCTTCGAGTAAAGGGTTGGGATGCGTTCTCATGCAACATGAAAAAGTCATATCCTATGCATCAAGATAACTCAAGAAATATGAGAGGAATTATACTACTCATGATCTAGAGTTGGCAGCTGTTGTCTTTGCACTTAAAATTTGGAGGCATTACTTTTATGGGGAGAAGGTGGAGATCTTTACGGATCATAAAAGCCTCAAATATTTTTTCACTCAAAAGGAACTCAACATGCGACAACGACATTGGCTTGAACTGTTGAAAGATTATGATCATACCATTCAATACCATCCTGGAAAAGCTAACGTGGTAGCTGACGCATTGAGTAGAAGATCATATGCAAGTACGAGTGCGATATTGTCAACACAAAGGCCCATTTTGTGTGACTTGCAAAGGATGGAGATAGAGTTAAAGATTCCAGGGACCCATGTGATGATGGTGAATATACGAGTAGAACCAACTTTAATTGATAGAGTTAAAGTTGCTCAAGCTACAGACCTGGAGCTGATGCGTATGAGGAAGAAAGTGCAAGAAGGTGCTATGCCGAAAGCAAGAATAGATGAAGAAGGAATACTTCAAGTCAACTCTAGACTTTGTGTTCCTAACAACCCTGATTTAAAGTATGAAATCATGATGGAGGCGCACAACACACCATTTGCAATCCATCCTGGGAGTACCAAAATATATCATGATCTTTGTCATATATTTTGGTGGAGCAATATGAAGCGAGAGATAGCGCTGTTTATCTCAAGGTGTCTAACTTGTCAACGAGTCAAAGCAGAGCATAAAGTACCAAAATGTCCATTGCAACCACTTGAAATTCCAGAATGGAAGTAAGAGCACATTACCATGGATTTCGTTACCGGTCTTCCTAAGGTTTCTCAAGGTGTAGATGCAATTTGGGTCATTGTTGATAGATTGACCAAGTCTGCTCATTTCTTACCGATACGAGAAACTTATGTACTTGAACGTCTTGCTCGTATGTACATAAACGAGATTATAAGACTGCATGGTATGCCAGTATCCATAGTTTCTGATCGAGACCCAAGATTCACTTCACGATTTTGGGTTAGTTTACAAAAAGCTATGGGCACGGATTTACGATTTAGTTCGGCATATCATCCTCAGACGGACGGACAATCATAGAGGACTATTCAAACTCTAGAAGATTTATTAAGACTCTGTGTCCTTACTTCAAGGGAAGTTGGGACAAGTTTTTACCATTGATGGAGTTTTCCTACAACAACAGTTATCAAGCAAGTATTGGCATGGCTCCATTCGAAGCATTGTATGGAAGAAAATGTCGTTCTCCAGTATGCTGGGATGAGATGGATGAAGCAACGTTGTTGGGACCGGAGTTGGTACGTATGACTACATAAAAGATTCAAGCAATCCGACAACGTATAAAAACCTCACAAGATCGACAAAAGAGTTATGCTGATTTCATCGAAAGGACGTGGAATTTGATATAGGAGATCATGTGTTCTTACGTGTTGCTCCATGGAAAGGAGTTACGAGATTTGAAAAGAGAGAAAAGCTCAATCCTCGATTCATCGGTCCATTTTTAATTCTCAATCGAGTAGGAACTGTGGCTTATAGACTCGCTTTACCGCCAAGTATGTCTCGTGTTCGTAACATTTTTCACATATCCATGTTACGTAAATATGTGAAGACCCGAACCACATTATTGATTTAGAACCGGATGAAATAGCAGAAGATTTGACGTATGAAGAAGTTCCTGTTCAAATCTTGGATAAGAAGGAACATATTTTACGCTCCAAGGTTATACCTCAAGTCAAAGTTTTATGGAGAAATCACGATGTTGAGGAAATGACTTGGGAGTTAGAATCTGAAATGAAATTAAGGTATCCTTACCTCTTCGACATACCAGGTATGTACCCTAATTTTGAGGGCGAAATTTCATAAGAAGGGTAGGTTGTAAGACCCCAACTTTTATAAATAAAGATGAATTTTCTATAAATATTATTTTTAAATATTATGGAGTTAATTTGATATAATGTTATAGTTGTGGGTAATATTTATGAATTTTACAAAGTACGCAAGTTGTTATATAATATTCGATTGGTCGGGGAATATTCATTTTAACAGAGAATATTCGTACAACAGCACAATCATTGGTGGACCCCACAATGGAATTATTGTCGGATTGAGAAAACGACAAAAATATTTTATTAAAAATAACGGCAGAAGTTTTACCATTGATATTATTGAACTTCTCGGTAGTAAAAGTACTATAACACGTGTGGTTGCATAGTAGCACACGGTATTGATTATTAATTCTTACGTGAGAAGTCACTCAGTTTGATTCAATTATTGTCAGTTAATAATATGAATTATTTAGCGATAATGAAGTTTTATTTTATTCGTATTATTAACGTAATAAAATAGAAACATCTTTTTATATAAAATAGAATACTTTATTAAAGTTATTCTATAAATAGAATATATTATATTTTATTTAAAAGATTTTTCTTTAAATATGGACCGTCAGATTAAAGTAATCAATCTGGACCGTTCATGGATTAGTTACTATGCATTTCATTTTTCTATAAATAGCAGCTCATTCCTTCATTATTTCTTATGAATTCACTGAACTCTAGAGAAAGAAACTATAGAGAGAAACTATAGAGAGAGAGAGAAGAAAAGTATTCTGATACTTAACTACTTCCTTATTTTAGTTCTTCTTTAAAACGGTAAGGGGTGTTATTCTTTCTTATTCATGAAGAGAACTGTTGTTATTCCATTTCTTATTATTCTGTTGGAATAACCTGTATACGTGGTCTACCCTATACTTGGTGACATTCTTCTATTATTCTGTTGGAACATCCTGTCTGTGTGTTTTACACCGGACCTGGTTCCGTTCTTATTATTATTCTATTGGAACATCCTGTCTGTGTGTTTTACACCGGACCTGGTTTCGTCTTTATTATTATTCTGTTGGAACATCCTGTCTGTGTGTTTTACACCGGACCTGGTTCCGTCTTTATTATTATTCTGTTGGAACATCCTGTCTATGTGTTTTACACCGGACCTGGTTCCGTCTTTATTATTATTCTGTTGGAATATCCTGTGTGTGCGTTTTACGCCGGACCTGGTTCCATTATTTATTATTCTATTGGAATAACATGTATGTGCGGTCTATCGCATGCATGGTGATTTCTTTTGTTATTCCATTCTTTATTATACTCAGTTGGTTAAGTTTTGACTTCTATACTCCATGAAATTTATGGAATATCCTTGATAATTGTGTTTCATCCAGTATCTTTTCATGAAAATATTCTTCTAAGCATTCTTGAATTTTACTCCACAAAGCAGTATCATGTTGACAATTTGGACGTTGTTAATTCTTGGATAAATTAATTCTTGAACTTATTTTATTGAATTCTTATATCATTGTCATCATCCTCATGTTTATAAAATGTTCCGAGGAGCAAAAGGTTCCCTTTGCCGCCTTTATGTTGCGAGGAGAGGCAGATTACTGGTGGGAATCGATTAAGCGTACTCAACCTGTCGCATTGAAGATGTCTTGGGAGAAGTTCCAAGAGATGTTCAATGACAAATACTTTCCCAAAAGTGTTCGTCACATGAAGGAGGTGGAGTTCATCAAATTGGAGCAGAATAATATGACCGTGTCGCAGTATGAGGCTAAATTTGCTGAGTTGTCCCGGTTTGCGTCCCACTTAGTGGATAATGAAGAGCGAATGACGCGAATGTTTTTGCGAGGTTTGAAACCTGAGATACGTCAACATCTTATTTCTCATAAACTATGTTTATATTCAGATGTTGTGAATAGGGCTCAATTAGTGGAGCGCGATAACGAGTCAACGCAACCAAAAGAGAGCAGTCGGCAAAATGATAATACCAGTGAGAGTAGTCATCGAAACGGTGACAACAAGCGTGGAGGGAATCAACAGGCCAGAAATGGTAACCACTTCGGTGGTAATCAGGGCCAAAATAATAAGAATGGTCATTTCAGGAAGAGGAGATTCAACAATGATGGAAAGACATCAGCACCAGCACCCGTTGTTAAGGAAGGAGAACGACCACCTATCATATGTTTCAAATGCGGAGGGGAGGGGCACATCAGTCTAAACTGCGCGATGCCGTCTAAAGCATGTTATAATTATGGAAGAGAAGGTCATTTAGCTCGATTTTGTCGTTTACCAAAAACAAGTTCAGCCAAGATGGAGACACCAAAGGCCGTCCCAGAAAAGTCAAAACCAGTAGTGCAAGGGAGAGCGTTTGTTGTGACCTCCCAGAAAGCAAGGAACCCGAATGAGGTCATCACGGGTAAGCTTATCATAAACTCTAACGAAGTCTATACTTTATTTGATATCGGTTCTACCCATTCTTTTATTTCTCCTACTTGCGCTCATCGATTAAATTTGACTCCGGAGAAATTAGACTTTGATTTATCTGTTGAAACTCCATTAGGAGAAACCTTCATTACATCCACGGTTTATAAGTTTTGTTTGGTTCAAGTTGGTACCCACACATTACCTGTCGATCTGATTTCATTAAAAATACTTGCATTTGATGTGATTCTAGGGATTGATTGGTTAACTACTCATCATGTAAAAATTGATTATTTTCGTAAGGTTGTTAGTTTTCATATTCCTAATCGACCTATTATGCGAATTCAAGCAACCAAACCATTAAAATCAATCGTTGTCATCTCAAGCCATAAAGCTATTCGTTTATTGAAAAACGGATGTCAAGCTTTCTTAGCTCATGTCACGGATCTAAAAAAAAATACGCCAGTTTTGAATGATATTTCTATTGTTAATAAATTCCCTGACGTATTCCCTGAAGAACTTCCTGGCCTACCCCTAGAGCGTGAAATTGAATTTTGTATCGACCTTGAACCCGGTACAAAACCCATTTCCAAAGCCCCATATCGAATGGCTCCTATTGAACTTCAGGAGTTAAAGATCCAACTGCAGGAATTATTAGACATTGGCTTTATTCGTCCTAGTACTTCTCCTTGGGGTGCTCATGTGCTATCGTGAAGAAGAAAGATGGAAGTATGCGACTTTGTATTAATTATCGGGAGTTGAATCATGTCACCATCAAAAATAGGTACCCATTGCCACGGATTGATGACATGTTTGACCAGTTGCAAGGAGCATAATTTTTTTTAAAGATCGATCTTCGTTCTTGATATCATAAGCTGAAGGTTAGAACTGAGGATATTCCAAAGACGGCTTTCAGAACTCGGTACGGGTATTATGAATTCCTCGTCATGTCCTTTGGATTAACTAATGCTCCTGCTGCCTTCATGGATATGATGAACTGGGTATTCAAGGAATATTTGGATCACTTTGTGGTCGTCTTTATTGATGACATCCTTATTTATTCCAAAAGCCATGAAGATCATGAGCAACACTTGAGGCTGGTACTCCAAAAGCTTCGTGAATACAAGCTTTATGCTAAGTTCAAGAAATGCGAGTTCTGGTTGGAGGAGGTAGCATTTCTTGGGCACGTAGTATCAAGTCGTGGAATATCGGTTGACCTGGCAAAGATTGAAGCTATTCAAAGCTGGGAGCAACCTAAATCAGTGACCAAAGTACGTAGCTTTCTTGGTTTAGCGGGTTATTATCGGAGATTCGTGGAAGGATTTTCTCGAATCGCTACTCCATTAACTCAACTAACTCGGAAAGATACAAAGTTCGGTTGGAGCGAAGAATGTGAGCAGAGTTTTCAAGAACTCAAGAGGAGACTCATTTCAGCACCTGTTCTAACAATACCATCTGGTTCGGAGGGATTTGTCATCTACAGTGATGCTTCGAGCAAAGGGTTGGGATGCTTTCTCATGCAACATGGAAAAGTCATAGCCTATGCATCAAGACAACTCAAGGAATATGAGAGGAATTATCCTACTCATGATCTAGAGTTGGCAGCTGTTGTCTTTGCACTTAAAATTTGGAGGCATTACTTGTATGGGGAGAAGGTGGAGATCTTTACGGATCATAAAAGCCTCAAATATTTTTTCACTCAAAAGGAACTCAACATGCGACAACGACATTGGCTTGAACTGTTGAAAGATTATGATCATACCATTCAATACCATCCCGGAAAAGCGAACGTGGTAGCTGACGAATTGAGCAGAAGATCATATGCAAGTACGACTGTAATATTGTCAACACAAAGGCCCATTTTGTGTGACTTGCAAAGGATGGAGATAGAGTTAAAGACTCCAAGGACCCATGTGATGATGGCGAATATACGAGTAGAACCAACTTTAATCGATAAAGTTAAAGCTGCTCAAGCTACAGACCTGGAGCTGATGCGTATGAGGAAGAAAGTGCAAGAAGGTGCTATACCGGAAGCAAGAATCAATGAAGAAGGAATACTTCGAGTCAACTCCAGACTTTGTGTTCCTAATAACCCTGATTTAAAGTATAAAATCATGATGGAGGCGCACAACACACCGTTTGCAATCCATCCTGGAAGTACCAAAATGTATCATGATCTTCGTCATACATTTTGGTGGAGCAATATGAAGAGAGAGATAACGCTTTTTATCTCAAGGTGTTTAACTTGTCAACGAGTCAAAGCGGAGCATCAAGTACCAAAAGGTCCATTACAACCACTTGAAATTCCAGAATGGAAGTGGGAGCACATTACCATGGATTTCGTTACCGGTCTTCCTAAGGTTTCTCAATGTATAGATGCGATTTGGGTCATTGTTGATAGATTGACCAAGTCTGCTCATTTCTTACCGATACGAGAAACTTATACACTTGAACATCTTGCTCGTATGTACATAAACGAGATTGTAAGACTACATGGTATGCCAGTATCCATAGTTTCTGATCGAGACCCAAGATTCACTTCACGATTTTGGGTTAGTTTACAAAAAGCTATGGGCACAGATTTACGATTTAGTTCGGCATATCATCCTCAGATGGACGGACAATCAGAGAGGACTATTCAAACTCTAGAAGATTTATTAAGACTCTGTGTCTTTGACTTCAAGGGAAGTTGGGACAAGTTCTTACCATTGGTGGAGTTTTCCTACAACAACAGTTATCAAGCAAGTATTGGCATCGGTCCATTGGAAGCATTGTATGGAAGAAAATGTCGTTCTCCAGTATGCTGGGATGAGGTGGGTGAAGCAACGTTGTTGGGACCGGAGTTGGTACGTATGACTACAGAAAAGATTCAAACGATCCGACAACGTATAAAAACCTCACAAGATCGACAAAAGAGTTATGTTGATCTTCATCGAAAGGACGTGGAATTTGATATAGGAGATCATGTGTTCTTACGTGTTGCTCCATGGAAAGGAGATCATGTGTTCTTACGTGTTGCTCAATCCTCGATTCATCGGTCCATTTTTAATCCTCGATCGAGTAGGAATTGTGGCTTATAGACTCGCTTTACCGCCAAGTATGTCTCGTGTTCATAACGTTTTTCACATATCCATGTTACGCAAATATGTGGAAGACCCGAACTACATTATTGAGTTAGAACCGAACGAAATAGCGGAGGATTTGACGTATGAAGAAGTTCCTGTTCAAATCTTGGATAAGAAGGAACATATTCTACGCTCCAAGGTTATACCTCAAGTTAAAGTTTTGTGGAGAAACCACGATGTTGAGGAAATGACTTGGGAGTTAGAATCTGAAATGAAATCAAGGTATCCTTACCTCTTCGACATACCAGGTACGTACCCTAATTTCGAGGGCGAAATTTCATAAGAAGGGGAGGTTGTAAGACCCCAACTTTTATAAATAAAGATGAATTTTCTATAAATATCATTTTTGAATATTATAGAGTTAATTTGATATAATGTTATAGTTGTGGGTAATATTTATAAATTTTGTAAAGTACGCAAGTTGTTATATAATATTCGATTGGTCGGGAAATATTCGTTTTAACAGGGAATATTCGTGCAACGGCACAATCATTGGTGGACCCCACAACGGGATTATTGTCGGATTGAGAAAACGACAAAAATATTTTATTAAAAATAACAGCGAAAGTTTTACCATTGATATTGTTGAACTACTCGGTAGTAAAAGTACAGTAATACGTGTAGTTGCATAATATCACACGGTATTGATTATTAATGCTTATGTGAGAAGTCATTCAGTTTGATTCAATTATTGTCAGTTAATAATATGAATTATTTAGCGATAATGACGTTTTGTTTTATTCGTATTATTAACGTAATAAAACAGAAACATCTTTTTATATAAAACAGAATACTTTATTAAAGTTATTATATAAATAGAATATATTATATTTTATTTAAAAGATTTTTCTTTAAATATGGACCGTCAGATTAAAGTAATCAATCTGGACCGTTCATGGATTAGTTACTATGCATTCTATTTTTCTATAAATAGCAGCTCATTCCTTCATTATTTCTTACTAATTCACTGAACTCTAGAGAGAGAAGCTATAGAGAGAAACTATATAGAGAGAGAAGAAGAGTATTCTGCTACCTAACTACTTCCTTATTCCAGCTCTTGTTTAAAACGGTAAGGAGTGTTATTCTTTCTTATTCATGAAGAGAACTGTTGTTATTCCTTTTCTTATTATTCTGTTGGAATAACCTGTATACGCGGTCTACCCTATACTTGGTGATATTCTTCTATTATTATGTTGGAACATCCTGTCTATACGTTTACGCCGGACCTGGTTCTATTATTTATTATTCTGTCGAAATATCCTGCTGTGCGTTTACGCCGGACCTGGTTTCATTATTTATTATTCTGTTAGAATAACCTGTCTGTGCGGTCTATCGCATGCCGGGTGATTTCTTTTGTTATTCTATTCTTTATTATACTCAGTTGGTTAAGTTGTAACTTCTATACTCCATGAAATTAGTGGAATATCCTTGATAATTGGGTTTCATCCAGTATGTTTTCATGAAAATATTATTCTAAGCATTCTTAAATTTTACTCGACAAAGCAGTATCATGTTGACAATTTGGACGTTGTTAATTCTTGGATAAATTAATTCTTGAACTTGTTTTATTGAATTCTTATATCATTGTCATCATCCTCATGTTTATAAAATGTTGAAAGTCATCCGTGGCCTGTAGTGCATAGATGGACTTGGTATGATTATGACCAGAGATTATTCGGTATAATCATGACTGTAATGTTACAAATGATGTGGTAAAAGTCCTCATTGGCCCGTAGTGCATTGATGGACAGTTGTTGGCATGATCATGACCATTAAGGAATACACGAATATCCTTGGCCGTAGTGCAGGGGTGATTCGATGATATGGATTATTTTATTAAGCTGAGTCACAGCGATCACAGTGTTAAAAAACCTTTTAAATCATAAAAGATAGTAGAGTTTATTTTCTACTTGACTCTTTTAATGGATTGCTTGTTCCGCTGCAGTTAAACTTGATGTCTATTATATTTTATCAGTTTAACATTGTTGAAGGCTAATGATAATTTATTCTGCATTATCTTAGTCATAATATTTCTTACTAGGCTAGTTGAGCTCACCCTTTCTTTTACTGTTCTCTTCAGGAAATGAGAACGTAGCTGGGGCAAGTCGGGGAGCGGAGTGATGGTCCGAATGATAGTATTAGTTAGTAGTCCTCACTATTCTATGCAATGGTGTGTTAATAAATGTAATGAGGACTCCTTTTGAGTATGAATATTCTCTAGAAGATAATATTTGTATTCAAACTCACAGTTTATGTTTTGTCGTATTGTACACGACAATTGTATCAGTAAGTTGTATTTGTATTTTGTACTATGTATCTGACGACCCAAGATGGGTAATGTATACCTAATTTTGGGGGCGTCACATCAATCTTCATTCTGGATATCATCAGCTAAAAATTAAAATTGAGGATATTTCAAAGACTGCCTTCAGAACTCGGTACGTGCATTATGAATTCTTAGTCATATCTTTTGGATTGACTAATGCTCATGTGGCTTTCATGGATATGATGAACTGTGTGTTCAAGGAATATTTAGATCAGTTCGTTGTTGTCTTTATTGATGACATTCTCATCTATTCCAAAAGCCATGAAGATTATGAGCACCATTTGAAGCTGGTACTTCAAAGGCTTCATGGAAACAAGCTATTTGCCAAGCTGAAGAAATGCGAGTTCTGACTTGAGAAAGTAGCATTCCTTGGGCACGTGGTGTCAAAACATGGAGTATCTGTTGACCCAGTGAAGATTAAAGCAATACAAAGTTGGGAGCAACCAAAGTCGGTGATCGAAGTACGTAGATTTTTGGGCTTAGCTGGTTATTATCGAAGATCCGTGGAAGGGTTTTCTCGAATCGCTACTCCGTTAATTCAACTGACTCAGAAAGGTACAAAATTCGTATGGAGCGAGAAATACGAGAAGAGTTTCCAAGAGCTCAAGAGGAGACTCATTTTGGCACCTGTTATGACAATACCATATGGTTCAGATGGATTTGTTATCTACAACGATGCTTCTGGAAAAGGGTTAGGATGTGTTCTCATTCAACATGTGAAAGTCATAGCCTATGCCTCGCGAAAACTCAAAGAATATGAGAGGAATTATCCTACTCATGATCTGGAGTTGGCAGCAATCATTTTCACGTTGAAGATTTAGAGACACTACATGTATGGGGAGAAAGTGGAGATTTATACGGATTATAAAAGCCTCAAATATTTCTTCACCCAAAAGGAACTCAATATGCGGCAACGACGTTGGCTTGAGCTGATGAAAGATTACGATCATACCATCCAATACCATCCTGAAAAAGCGAACGTAGTAGCTGACACATTGAGTACAAGATCATATGCAGGTACGAGTGCGATATTATCAACGCAAAGGCCCATTTTGTATAACTTACAAAGGATGGAGATAGAGTTAAAGGCTATAAGTACCCACATGATGATATCAAATATACGAGTAAAACTGACTTTAATCGATAAAGTTAAAGCTGCTCAAGCTACGAACCTGGAGCTGATACGTTTGAAGAAGAAAGTGCAAGAAGGTGCTATTCCAGAAGTAAGAATCGATGAAGAAGGAATACTTCGAGTCAACTCCAGACTTTGCGTTCCTAACGATTCAGACTTAAAGTAATGAATCATGATGGAGGCACACAACACGCCATTTGTAATCCATCCTGAGAGTACTAAAATGTGTCATGATCTTCGACATGCATTTTAGTGGAGTAATATGAAGAGAGAGATCGCAGAGTTTATCTCGAGGTGTTTAACTCGTCAACGTGTAAAGGCGGAGCATCAAGTGCCAAAGGGTCCATTGCAATCACTTGAGATTCCAAAATGGCAGTGGGAACACATTACCATGGATTTCATTATGGCTCTTTCCAAGGTTTCTCAAGGCATAGATGTGATTTGGGTTATTGTTGATAGATTAACCAAGTCTGCTCATTTCTTACCTATACGGGAGATTTATTCCGTTGAACGTCTTGATCGTATATACGTGAATGAGATTATGAGATTGCATGGCATGCCAATATCCATAGTTTCGGATCGTGACCCAAGATTCACTTCACAATTTTGGGTTAGCTTGCAGAAAGCTATGGGCACGAATTTATGATTCAGTTCGGCATACCATCCTCAAATGGACGGGCAATCAGAAAGGACTATTCAAACTGTTGAAGATCTATTAAGACTCTATGTCCTAAATTTCATAGGGAGTTGGGATAAGTACCTACCATTGGTGGAATTCTCCTACAACAACAGTTATCAAGCAAGTATAGGCATGGATCCATTCGAAGCGTTGTATGGATGAAAGTGTCGCTCTTCAGTATGTTGGGATGAGGTGGGAGAAGCAACGTTGTTGGGACTAGAGTTGGTACGAATGACTACAGAAAAGATCTAAATGATCCGATAATGTATACAAACGGCACAGGATCGACAAAAAAGTTTTGCGAATCTTTATCGAAAGGATGTGAAATTTAATATTGGGGATCATGTATTGTTATGTATTGCTCCATGGAAAGGAGTTACAAGATTTGAGAAGAGGGGAAAGCCCAATCCACGATTTATTGGTCCATTTGAAGTTTTTGACCGAATAGGAAATGTGGCCTATAGACTCACATTACCTCCAAGAATGTCTCGTGTTCATAATGTTTTTCACATATCTGTGTTTCGTAAATATGTGAAAGACCCAAACTACATTATTGAGTTAGAGCCATACGAGAGAGCCAAAGATTTAACGTACGAGGAGTTACCTGTCAAGATCTTGGATAGGAAGGAGCATGTCCTACGCACAAAGATTATACCACAAGTCAAAGTCTTGTGGAGGAAAGATGCTATTGAGGAAATGACACGGGAGTTGGAATCGAAAACGAAAGGGAGGTACCCTAACCTTTTCGAAACACCAAGTACGTACGCCAATTTTGAGGATGAAATTTCATAAGGAGTGGAGGTTGTAAGACCCCAACTTTTTATAAATAAAATTAAATTTCCTCTAATTATTATTTTGAATAATAAGGTGTTAATTTGATATAATGCTTTAGTTATGGGTGAAATATGAAAATTTTACAAAATAAGTAAGTGGTTATGTAACAATCCAGAATTTCAAATTGTAATGTTAAATATTTATTAAATTATATAAATATTTAATGGAGGTGTTATTGTTGAATAAATATTTGTTTGATTTGATTTGATTAATTATTTGTTAAATAAATAATTAATGGATTAAGAAAATTAATTATTATGAGATAATATTTTAATTTAAATTAATAAATTAAATTAGAGAGTTGATAAGGATTAAATGGATTATTATAATATTTTAATTTAAATTGGTAAATAAAGTGTGACCATAAACTATATTATAAAGGAGTTATTAAAATAAATTAAAGGTGTTTAATTTAGTTTTGCCAAACAATGCTTAAAGATATTAAGTGTTTAATTTTTAAAGAGTTTTGCCAAACAGAGCCCTATGGCTTTTGGATTTTTGGATTTTGAATTTTTAAATAATATAAATAATATATATAAATTATGGTAACTGATAATTTAATAGGGGCAACTAGTAGACGTCGGTTGTAGACGTTTTAAAATCACGCGTTGCTTTTGTTTTATTTCACGTTGGTTTCATTTTGAGTCTGATAAGAACAGAAAAGAAGGTTTTCAGAGAGAAAATTTGAGTGAGAAAAGTCTGTGATTCCAAAACAAGTTCTGAGTTTTCAAGCGATTCTCAGTCAAGCTATTCTCAATGGTTAGCAGGGATTTTCAAAGCAAGAAAAGGTAATTTTTTCCATAACATTAATACTATATATATATATATATATATATATATATATATATATATATATATATATATATATATATATGTTTTACGACATAATTTTCTTGAGTTCACTGTGGTATAAAGTCTATATACAATTTTCTGGAATCCATATTTTTATAAATTGGTTATGAGATTATGTGTATAGTATGATGGTGATGGTATAACTAGCATATATATATATATATATATATATATATATATATATATATATATATATATATATATATATATAGGTGATTGTATGCTAAATTGCGTATGCAAGAACGAAATTGGTTTTTACAGTGAATATATGTATGAACATGGTTTGAATATAGGTATGAATATATACATATATATGATTGTATGCTAATTGTAAAATTGAACTGTGAATATGTTAGTTAATTTGTTAAGAAATATAGAGAACGTAGTTCAAAGGAATCAACTTGATGTATAATTGTAGTTACCGTGTTCACTGTGTCAAGCAATATCAAACATGGAGTTTTGGTTTTAAAATATACCATTCAAGGGTTTAATCTTTCAAAAAAAAATTGTTGTTTAGTTGTTTTAAATTAGTATATGTATGCTTGGTAATGTTTACGTGTTATTTACATAACCTATATGTTGTAATTAAGCTGCTAAATAGACAGAATTTGGCTTTGTTCTGTTCTTCATGTTGGGTTTTGTAAGCTCGGAGCCTCAGCACCAAAATCTGCGCCCCAGCTTTAGACTTCGCGCCTCAGCGCCAAAGTAAGAGTCGAAGCCCTGACTTTCGCGCTGTAGCGCTGGCCCATGGCCTAGGCTTCGCACTGCAGCGCCATCACCGTGCCGCAGCGCCGCCCACAGTACAAACTGTGGCGCCGCAGCGCCGGTTAAGAGAATGTCTAGAAATGACTTTTGTTTTGCACAAAGTCTGTAATTGTTGATGTAATACAATACCATTAAAAATATAATTTTGTTATTATGGTATTATACTGCTAAAAATAAGCATATTATTAATACTTAACGAGTGTCAATATTATTTTATTGGTGTAACTTGATTATGTGATTAAAAATCAAGCCATACATGAAATAGGTACTTATTTGTGTACAAAGTATCTGTAGTGACTAATTGTATCCTAATGATATATGATTACGATATTGTGAATCAAACTAATATGGTTTAGCCTACGAGCAAGGAAAGTTTTCTAACTCTACACTTTCGTTGAGCAACTTTACTTTCGTTGAGCAAGTTTCTTAACTTCTTTCAATTTGTGTATTGAACGCAAGTATCTTATCCTTAACTTATTATTTTTAAGCAAGTTCCTTTATCTCTATCTTGATTATAAATGTTGCAAGTTTCCTAAACCATATTCTTATGTTGAACAAGTTTCTCTAATCGTTAACTTGTTATTTAGCATGCAAGTTTCTACATTCTGATATATTAATATTGAAAAAGTTTTATCATTCAATTTATTAATTGTTATGCATGCTCAGTATTAAATTCTAAATAACCTTAGCTTAATATTGTTCAAGCAAGGTATGTTATGTTATTCAATGTTTATGCTCTTAGATTATTCCTAAAGCATGACCCTAGTATACAATGTTGATTCACTTATGATTTATTCCATAGCATAACGTGATTACCTTTTTATTCATCTAATCCTTAGTTGATGTTCGTTAAATTCCAAATTACCTTGAAATGTATCCAAACCAAACTTAGTTTGGTGCGGACTTGTATTCTAAATGTTGAGATGATCAACCCTATTATTAGGGGATAATTTACACATAGTGTTGAAATGTTTGTGCATAATTCATTGTATGAAAGGCTGATCCCCCTAAATACGAGGAGTCCCTATAGTCTTATGACTGTTAAAGTTTAAGTTGAAAGATTACTTATAACTATGGACATAGTTTGTGGTCTTATGACCCTCAGTTATATATATTTCATGATTTTGATTATCATTGATAGAACATATTGTTCAGTTCTATTGAGCCTATTAATTGGCAGATGTTGTAAAGTTTTATTCATTATCACTTCAAGTGGGCATTGTTTGCTCACTCTTGCTTATATAACTATTACAGCTAAAGTTGAGAAGGTCGATGTACCTAGCACCAGTAAAGGGAAAGGAAAGATGAACAAGTATTAAAGACTTGTAATCATGTTGACATTTTTATTGCCAGACTTTATTTTAATTATTGTAATGAAGTTATTTAATTTTTCGCATTTGAATGTTTGTATTTAAAGGTTAGATAACCTGGGAGATTTTTATATATATAATCCTTTAATGGGAAGGTTTATTATTACATTTATTATGATTGGGTAGTTAGACATGAATGTTTTTATCAAGTGAACACCAAATCTTGTGGGAATGAAGTACCCGGATTTGGGGGTGTCACAAGTTGGTATCAAAGCTTTAGGTTATGAACCTTAGGTGGGGAAAATCCTTTGGAAGTAACCTTTGAAAAGATAGTGGTGATAAACTCTTATCGAGTTTTAAGAAAGAAGTAATAAAACACATATGTGCTTATGTGATTATAACTTATGTGCTCGTGAGTTTCGAGTTGTAACAAGTAATGATTAAAAATTAAAAATTCTGTTGTCTGGATGGCTAATATAGGAGAATCCAGTCAGGTTAGGGAGGAAGGGCCTCAGATGCCTAGAGAGGAGGAGCCTCATGACATTCAGGTGGTTTAGGAACAACTACTTCCACAGGAGTCAGCTTCGTTGGTCACAGTGGTTGAGTAGGAGGGTTTAACTGATAAGGATGATGATGTAGAAACAGATGAGGAGGATCCCATTGAGCTGTCATAGTCGAATGAGGATGACGAGGATGAGGAGGAAGAGATTTCACTAAACTCGATCGCTGCTCGTATATACGATGAAGTATACGATCGCAATGCGGAACTTCAGGATACCGTTGAGGAGTTGGAAGAAATAGTAGCTGAACAACAGACCTTGATGGCATAGAAGGACGATGAGATCCTAGATCGAGAGGAACATCTAAACAATGTCGAAGAGAAGCTGATTCACACTGAAGGAGAGAATGAACAAATGACAGAAGAGATTGCAGAGCTGAAGAACAAGCTGAAAGAAGAATCTACTAAGAAGGCAAGAGCCGAAGAAGCGTACAAGGAAGCTTATCAACAAGTCGGGATAGTAGAGAGAGATGCACAAGCAAAGAGGATGAAGATGGAGGAGATGAATAATGTTTTCAACATTGTGATCAATTGAGCTCAAGATCGGGTCATGGGTTATTCGATTTAGTTCGAGACGTTCATTCATATTAGATCGCCAAACAATGTTCTGGATTATGGAGGAAGAGCGTCATAAGACTACGCAGTATCTTAGTAGGACATAGTAGGGAATGTACCTGATATGCGATTAATAATATGATTAATAATATGTAAATCCTTGGTGATATGTAATCAATGGGATATGATGTTGATGTTATCCTGAAACTTTTGTAGTTCAGGAAAGTAATGTAAATAGCAGTGATGCTATTGATCTTATGTTTTCAAAAAGCTTATGAATGAATAAAAGTTATTATTTTATTTTATTCAAAGTGTTATGTGTTATGTGACGATTTCTTTTATGAAGTGCAAGTTAAGTAGAAAATACTTAAATTAATTGAGTAGTAATCTAATGAGTATATTTTAATAGAAAATGCCTCCAAGACATCAACCCCGACAAAGAATTCCTGAAGGATCTACTAATAACGACAATAATGAGGCAAACCCAGTTCAACAACTAGTGACATTACTGACGGGTGCACTGCAGAATCAACAGCAAAATCAAGTTGTGACATTTAAGGACTTTAAGGTGGTTGGACCACCAGAATTTTATGGGTCCATGAATCCAGTTGAGGCACAGACCTGGATCATGGGGATGGAGAATGTGTTCGAGGTAGCTAGGATTGGTGAAAATCAGAAGATTGCTTTCGCAACATTCATGTTAAAAGCAGAGGCTGGTTATTGGTGGCAAGCCAATAAAACTCGAGGAGGACAAGGGGTGATGACTTGGGATAGGTTTAAGGAGATATTCTTCGAGACTTATTTCCCAGAGAGTTCGAAGAATCAGATGGAGGTGCAGTTTCTAGAACTGAAGTGGGGAACAATGACGGTATCAGAATATGCCACAAAATTTAATGAGTTGACGAGGTTTGCGCCATATCAAGTCAACACAGATGAGCGTAAGGCTAGAAGGTTTGAGTAGGAACTGAAACCCTAGTTGTACAGTAGGGTTTTCCTGTTCTAGCTGAAGACATTCACAGCAGTAATGGAGAAGCCAATTCTCGCTAAAGGTGGAGGCGAGGCTGTAACGAAGATTAATCAAGAACAAAGAAAGAAGAAGAATGAAGGCTAGGTTAAGAATGGTGATGGTGGTAGTGGAAATGGTAAAAATAACCTAAAGAGAAAATGGAGTGGAAATGTGGGTGCTGGAAGTCAGAAGGGTAACCAGCAGAATAGGAAGTTCGAAGCATGTGCTACATACGGAAAGTTTTACAAGGGTATATTCTTAATGGGGAAACGTGTATGCTTTAACTGTGACCAGGAAGGTCACATCACCCCAAATTGCAATCAACCCAAGAAGAACGTTTGCTTCACATTCGGGTCAAAGGATCGTTTTGCTCGTGAGTTCCCTAAGAAGAAAGTTGGAGAGACAACAAGAAGCAAGGGAGGTAACAGTGGAGGTACATGGGCCATTGCTGGACCAATGGCATCAAACAAACCCACAGCTAGAACCTTCAACATGACTGTGTAAGATGCTATGCAATCAAAGGATGTTGTGTCAGGTATTATCCCAATCAATGATATAGATGCTTATGTATTATTTGATTCGGGTGTTACTTGCTCATTTATATCTGATGAATTTGCTAAGAGGTTAGGATTGCCTAATGAAGAATTGAATTTCCCTTTGAACATAGAAATTGCAAATAAGGAAGTAATTCCTGTTAGGTTCGTATACAAGAATTGAAGGGTGAATATTAAGGGGAATATCATGATGGTAGATTTAATTCCGATAAAACTTGGAGAGTTTAATGTTATTTTGGGAATGGATTGGCTGTTCAATTATGGAGCGATAATTTATTGCCAAAAGAAATGTGTAAACCTTATGACTCCGTCAAAGGTAGTTTTCTATAGTAGCAAATCGCCTAGACATGCAAAATGTCTGATGATTATGCAGGCCAAGAAATTATTGAGTCAAGGCTGTGTAGGTTATTTAGCTTACATAATCGATACTCGGAAGAAGGGAGTGAAATTGGAAGAGATACCAATGGTTAGGGAATTCGTAGATGTGTTTCCGGAGGATTTTCCAGGACTTCCGCCTGATAGAGAGATTGAGTTCGTTATCGACTTAGCGCCAGGAACATCCCCGATATCGAAGGCCCCATACAGGATGGCTCCGGTCGAGATGAAGGAACTGATGGTACAATTGCAGGAGCTATTAGACAAGAAGTACATTCAGTCGAGTGTGTCACCGTGGGGTGCACCAGTGTTATTCGTGAAGAAGAAGGATGGGTCAATGCGCCTTTGCATTGATTATAGGGAATTAAACAAGGTCACTATTAAGAATACATATATGTTGCCAAGAATAGATGACTAGTTTAATCAATTGAAGGGTGCTAAATACTTCTCGAAAATAGATTTGAGGAGTAGGTATCATCAATTAAAGGTACGAAAGGAGGATGTACCTAGAACGGCATTCAAAACTCGGTAGGGACATTACGAGTTTCTGATGATGTCTTTTGGTTTGACCAATGCCCCTGCTGCATTCATGAATTTGATGAACAAGGTGTTTAAACCATTCTAAGACAAGTTTGTGGTGGTATTTATCGATGACATCTTGGTATACTCCAAATCTCAAGAAGAACATGTAGAATATTTACGTTTGACGTTGAATGTAACATTCCATATTTTTTTAAATGTAACTTATAAATATTTATTGGTTTATATAAATATTTATTGGATATGTTATTGTTGAATAAATAATTGTTCAATTTGAGTGGTGTGGTTTATTTAATTATTGTTGAATAAATAATTAAATATTATATATTAAATATTTATTGGCAATATTAAATATTTATTGAATTATATGACAATTTGAGTTGATGTGATTTAATTAATTATTTGTTGAGTAAATAATTAAGGAGCTAAATAAATTAATTATTATGAGATTTTATAATAATGGAGTTTAATTTAATAAGCTAGAGAGCTTATAATGATTTTAAATAAATAATAATATTTAAATGAGAAATTGTAGTTTGAAATATTAGTTGATTAAATGAAATTATAATTGTAAAAAAAGAATTATAATTGTTTATGTGTTAAAGTAATTTAATAGATTAATGTTTAATTGATTTATTAATTTAATAAAGGTGTGACTAATAACCTTGCTATAAAGGAGTTATTAAAATAAATAAAAAAAATGGTTTAATTTAGTTTTGTCAAACAAGGTATAAGGATTAATCAATTTGTTTTAATTCAGTTTACCAAACAAGGTGTAAGGATTAATGGGTTATTTTTATTATGCTAGCCAAACAAGCCTTAAGGCTTTTGATTTTTAAAACTTATGTAACTGACATAACTTATGTCAGTACTTATATTATATAATTATTATAATTATATCTTATATGCGTTATAATATTTTACGTAAGATTAGAGGAGAGAGAAAGGAGAGAAAAAGAGAAAAACTCAGAGGAAGAAGAAGAAAAAGAAGAAAACTAAGAGAAAAATTGAGAGAATTAAGAGAATTTTACAGGTTTTGGAGAAAAGATTTGGAGAAAAAGGGATAGTGTCATCATCTTTCATAATCCAAGGTAGGAGCTCTAGCTCTTTCTTTAAAAATTTAGTTTTCTTCTTCCCAAAAAGTCTCTGTGAAAATTTTATAAAAGATAAATTGTTGTTATGTATATGGTTTGGCATGATTATTGATTATATGGTTATTCTATGAACTTATATATGATTATAGAGAAATTAGTTCATGCATATATGTGTTTTGTGGAAGAAAATATATTACAGAGTGTTCATATGACAATATGTATGAATATGGCTATTTTAAAATAGAAATTAAGGTTTTAATTGTTGTTAAATGGATAAATTGATTGTTAGAATTGATAGAGTATGTAAAAACATAATTATGATGCTTTGAAATTTCTGTTTTGGTTGAATAACAAAATCACAGTGTTGATTTTTATGAAAAATATCAAAAATGGAGTTTTTGGGTTTTAAAATATGTTATTCTAGTATTTAATTTTCTAAAATTATGGTTTAAATTGTGTTAATTTAGTATTTGTATGCTCGGTGAAGTTTATGTGTAATTTGCATTAGTTATTCATGTCAATTAGTATTGGAATTGAAGTTATAGACAGAAAATTTAGTTTTTCGTGATTGGTTTCTGTGAGTTTCGGCGCCCCAGCGTCAAAATTCACGCCCCAGCGCCAATTTTCGCGCCCTGGAGCCAATTTTCGCGCCCCAGCGCCAAAATGGGCCGTAGCCCACGCCCCAGCGCCGATGCTCGCGCCCCGGCGCCGGAAAAGTGGCCTAGTTGGGCAGTTTTGACCTCCTGTAGTAAAATGGCCATAACTTTTTCATACGAACTCCGATTTAGGTAATTCAAGATGATTCGAAAAGAGGACGAGTAGACCTACAACTTTTATTCTTTAAGTTTTTTAATTTGAGATCTGTAACAGTAGTCAAAATGGTCATCTTTACGACTGTTGTGTATTTGGAGCCAATCGGAGGGCGTCGGGATGCACGAATGCAAGTGCAACCCTTTGGGTATTAGTATAACTTAATGATAACATGTTGGACATGTATTAGGATGTTGTATTAAGTTGTTAATGTACACGTGGTGCAATGACATGATCATTTAAGTAGTTGTAATAAAGCTAAAAAGTAATGTTCATGAAAGATGTGATGTTGTTTAAACTTAAACTTAGTTAGTAGCTATACTAAGAGTAATAAAGGAACTCATAAAGGTAATGTTAGTGTAACTAATGTGTATTGTCAATGCATATGGTATGTGTAGGACTTGGGGTAAACGGGAATAGTAATTGTTTAACCTACACGCGAGGCAAGTTCCCTAACCTTTTCTACTTTATTATTCAGCAAGGTTACTTTTCACTGTTATGTTATACTTATGCAAGTTCTCTAACTCCAAACTTCATTGTGCAAGTTTGAATTCGTTAAACACATTATCGCTTTAATTCCATTTCAATTGTACAAATTGCTAACTTTACACTTTCGTAGAGTTAGATTGTTTATTGTTGATTAAGCTCGTGTATCTATTGGTTTATGAGGATGCATGTTATGATTATTCCATGATTATGCTATTAAATTATTCCTAAAGCATGATGTTAGTTTATAAATATCAATTCAACTATGATTATTCCATAGTATACAGTTATGTTGTTTGTAATCAACTAACCCTTAGTTGATTACCGTTGAATTCTAAATTACCCCATGATGTATCCAAACCAAACTCACTTTGGTACAGACTTGTATTCTAAATACTGAGAAGAACAACTCTTTTATAAGAGGTTACGCTTAGCGTTGAAATGATTGTGCACAATACATTGTACGAAGGATTGATCCCCCTAAGTACGTGAAGTCCTTATAGTCTTATGACTGTTAAAGTTTTAAGTTGAAAAATTACTTATAACTGTGGACATGATTCGTGGTCAATAGACCCTCAGTAATTGATTAAAGTTTTTAGAAAGTAATAGAATTTATTGTTCAGTTCTATTAAACCTAATGTTGGTACATGATGTAAAGTTAACTGATTTATTTATTATTATTTCAAGTGGGCCTTGTTTGCTCACTCTTGCCTGTAAATATTCTTACAGCTAAGGTTGAAACTAGTGATATACCTAGCACCAGTAAAGGGAAAGGAAAGATTAAGCAATGCTGAAGACCTGTAATAGTTAGACAGTTTATTTTTAGACTTTGTTTAAAGATTGTAAAGAAGTTTATATTAATTTAATTTCCGCATGAATGCATGTTTGTAAAGGTTAGATAACCTGGGAGATTGTTATTAAAGTTTAATCCTGTATGGGCAGGTTTTATTTATTCAATTTTATCAATTGGGTAGTTAGTAATGAATGTTTTGATTACGTGAACACCAAATCTTGAGGAAATGAAGTACCAGGATTTGGGGGTGTCACAGGTTGGTATCAGAGCTTTAGGTTATGAACCTTAGGTGGGGAAAAAAGCCTTAGGAAGTAACCTTTGAAAATATAGTGAAGATAACTCTTATCGAGTTTCAAGGAAGAAGTAATAAAACACTTATGTGCTTATGTGTTTATAACTTATGTGCTCGTGAGTGTCGAGTAGAATGATTAATAACTAAAACTTTAAAATTTTGTTGTCAGGATGACTAATGTCGGAGAATCTAGTCAGACTAGGGAGGAGGGACCTCAAATGCCTATAGAGGAGGAGCCTCGCGACATTCAGATAGTTTGGGAACAACTACTGCCACGGGAGTCAGCCCCGTTGGTCACAGTGGTTGAAGATGAGGATGATGATGTGGAGACGGATGAGGAGGATCCCGTGGAGTTACCACAGGAGGATAAGGATGACGAGGATGAGGAGGAAAGGATTCCGCTCAACTCGATTGCTGGACGTGTATACGATGAGGTGCATGACCGTAACGTGGAACTTCAGGATATAGTTGAGGAGTTACAGGAGATAGTAGCTGAACAACAGGCTTCAATGGCACAAAAAGACGGCGTGATCCAGGATCGTGAGGAACGACTGAAAAACACCAAGGAAAAAACTAACACAGACTGAAGGGGAGAAGGAACAGTTGATCGAGATGGTTGCTGAATTGAAGGGCAGGCTGAGAGAAGAAGCTACCAAGAGGGCGAGAGCTGAAGACGCATACGAGGAAGCTTATCAACGAACTGGAAGAGCAGTAAGGGACGCACAAGCAAAGAGGATGAAGATGGAAGAGATGGATAAAGTATTCAACACCGTGATCAATCGAGCTCAAGATCGGGTCATGGGTTATCCAATTCAGTTCGAGACTCTACCATCATACGTGTTAGATCGTCGAACCATGTTCCGTGTTATGGAAGAAGAGCGTCAAAAGGCGACTGATTATCTTAATAGATCATCGTAGGAAATTTGTCTGTTTTGCAAATAATAAGTGTTAAATAATGTGTAAATCCCTAGTGTTAAGTAACCATGGGATATGAGAATGATGATGTTGCCCTGAAACTTTTGTAGTTCAGGAAAGTAATGTAGATAGCAGAGATGCTATTGTGTTATGTTTTCAAAAGTTATGAATAAATAAAAGTTATTATTTTATTCAAAGTGTTATGTGCTATGTGATTATTTCTTTGTTGAGGCAAATTAATTAGAAATACGTAAAGAAGTTGAGTAATGGTCTAATAGATGTTTTCTTTAACAAAAAATGCCTCCCAGACGTCAACCAACATGACAGAGAACCACCGAAGAAGCTAACGACAATGTTGATGCGAATCCCGTTCAACAACTAGTGGCACTATTGACAGGAGCGTTGCAGAATCAACCTCAAAACCAAGGCACAACGTTTAAGGAGTTTAAGGCGGTCAGACCACCTGAATTTCGTGGGTCAATGAATCCGGTCGAGGCACAAACCTGGATTATGGAAATAGAGAAGGTGTTCGATGTCGCTAGGGTAGGGGATGAGCAGAAGACTGCTTTCGCAACTTTCATGTTGAAAGCAGAAGCTAGTTATTGGTGGCAAGCCAATAAAACTCGGGAAGGGCCAGGAGTGATGACCTGGGATAGGTTCAAGGAACTGTTCTTCGAGACCTATTTCCCGGAGAGTTCAAAAAGTCAGCTGGAAGTACAGTTTCTGGAGCTGAAGCAAGGGACGATGACGGTATCCGAGTATGCCGCAAAATTCAACGAGTTGGCGAGGTTTGCGCCATATCAGGTTAGCACAGACGAACGCAAAGCGAAGAGGTTTGAACAGGGACTGAAGCCCTGGCTGTACAGTAGGGTTTCCATGTTCCAGTTGAAGACATTTGCAGCAGTAATGGAGAAAGCAATACTCGCTGAAGGTGGAGGAGAGGCGGTGACCAAATTCAACCAGGAACAAAAGAAGAAGAAGAATGAGAATGAAATGAAGAATGGAGGTGGCAGCAGTGGGAATAACAACAACAACAGCAACAGCAACAGCTTGAAGAGGAAGTGGAATGGGAACGGGGGAGCTGGAAACCAGCAAGGTAACCAGCAAAATAAAAAGTTTGAAGCATGTGCGACATGCGGGAAATTTCACAAGGGTGCGTGCTTCATGGGGAAACGAGTTTGCTATAATTGTGGCCAGGAGGGTCACATCGCCCCAAATTGCACTCAACCAAAGAAGAAGGCGTGCTTCACGTGCGGATCCAATGATCATTTTGCTCGTGAATGCCCTAAGAAGAAGGAGGGAGGAACAACCAGAAGCAATGGAGGTAACAATGGAAGTACATGGGCCATTACAGGACCTGCAGCATCAAACAAACCCACAGCCAGAACCTTCAACATGACTGTGCAAGATGCTGTGCAATCAAAAGATGTGGTGTTAGGTATTATCCCAATCAATGATATTAATGCATATGTATTATTTGATTCGGGTGCTACTTGCTCGTTTATATCTGATGAATTTGCCAAGAGGTTAGAATTGCCTAGTGAAGAACTGAATTTTCCTTTGAACATAGAAATTGCGAATAAGGAAGTAATCCCTGTTAGATTCGTATACAAGAACTGTAGGGTGAACATTAAGGAGAATATCTTGTTGGTAGATTTGATTCCGATTAGACTCGGGGAATTTGATGTAATTTTGGGAATGGATTGGTTGTTCAAATACGGGGCGGTAATTGACTGCCAAAAGAAGTGTGTAAACCTTATGACTCCGTCAAAGGTAGTATTTTATGGTAGCAAGTCGCCTAGACAAATGAAATGTCTGACGACTATGCAGGCCAAGAAATTGTTGAGTCAAGGTTGTGTGGGCTATTTAGCTTACATAGTCGATACTCAGAAGAAGGGGGTAAAACTAGAAGAAATACCGTTAGTGAGAGAATTCGAAGACGTGTTTCCAGAGGATTTGCCAGGACTTTCGCCTGACCGAGAAATTGAGTTCGTAATCGATTTAGTACCCGGAATAGCACCGATATCGAAGGCCCCGTACAGAATGGCTCCGGTAGAAATGAAGGAACTCATGGTGCAACTGCAAGAACTACTGGACAAGAAGTATATTCAACCAAGCGTGTCACCGTGGAGAGCGCTGGTATTATTTGTGAAGAAGAAGGACGGATCAATGCGTCTTTGCATTGATTATAGGGAGTTAAACAAGGTCACTATTAAGAATAGGTACCCGTTGCCAAGAATAGATGACTTGTTTGACCAGTTGAAGGGTGCTAAATACTTTTCGAAAATTGATTTGAGAAGTGGGTATCACCAGTTAAAAGTGAGGAAGGAGGATATACCACGAACGGCATTCAGAACTCGGTATGGACATTACGAGTTTCTGGTGATGTCTTTTGGTTTAACCAATGCACCTGCTGCGTTCATGGATTTGATGAACAGGGTGTTTAAACCATTCTTAGATAAGTTTGTAGTGGTATTCATCGACGACATTCTGGTGTATTCCAAAACTCAAGAAGAACACGTGGAACATTTACGTCTGACGTTGGAGACACTAAGAAAGGAAAAGTTGCACGCGAAGTTCTCTAAGTGTGAATTTTGGCTCGATCGTGTACAATTTTTGGGTCATGTGATTGACAAAGATGGGATTTCAGTAGATCCATCGAAAGTGGAAGCTGTAATCAATTGGAAACAACCAAGAACACCTTCGGAGGTGAGGAGTTTCTTGGGACTGGCTGGTTATTATAGAAGATTTATACAAGATTTTTCTAAGATAGCCACTCCGTTAACAAATTTGACACGAAAAGCTGTGAAATTCGTTTGGACGAAAAAGTGTGAAGAGAGCTTCCAAGATTTGAAGAAGAAGCTAAGTATGGCACCTGTGTTAACCCTGCCAGATAATACAGGAAATTTTGTGGTGTATAGTGATGCCTCACACAAAGGGTTAGGTTGTGTTCTTATGCAGAACGGCAAAGTTATTGCCTATGCATCAAGACAACTGAAGGATTACGAGAAAGGTTACCCGACTCATGATTTGGAATTGGCTGCAGTTGTGTTTGCTCTGAAGATATGGAGACATTATCTGTATGGAGAGAAATGTGAGATCTACACAGACCACAAAAGTCTGAAGTATATTTTCAATCAGAAGGACCTGAACATGCGTCAGAGGAGATGGATGGAATTGATAAAGGATTACGATTGTGAGATCTTTTATCATCCGGGTAAAGCGAATGTGGTTGCTGATGCTTTAAGCAGGAAAGGTCGGGAAAAATTAATGCTGATAACAACTCAGGAGGAGCTCATTTCAGTAATGACAAAGTTAGAACTGGAAATCAAATTTCCACAGGAAACCGACGAACGACTATTTCATCTAGAAGCAGGTCCAACTTTACAGCACAAGGTGAAAAATGCTCAGTTACAAGATGAAGAATGTGGAAAGATAAAAGAAAATATGGTTGATGGTAACAATACGAAATACAAGGTCGATACCGAAGGATTGCTACGGTACGAGGGAAGAATCTGGGTTCCAGCAACACCAGAACTGAAAAATGAAATCCTGACCGAAGCTCATAGCTCAAAATATTCAATTCATCCAGGGAGCACGAAAATGTATCAAGATTTGCGCCGACATTTTTGGTGGCCAAATATGAAAAGGGACGTCGCAGAATGTGTAGCGAAGTGCTTAGCATGTCAGAGAGTAAAAGCCGAACATCAAAAACCCAGCGGATTGCTTCAACCGTTGGAAATACCGGAATGGAAATGGGAGCATATCACGATGGATTTTGTGGTGGGTCTTCCAACTACTCAGAAAGGATACGATGCGATTTGGGTAATAGTAGACAGACTGACAAAATCTGCACACTTTTTGCCAATAAAGATTAGATTCAATCTTGATCAGCTGGCAAAACTATATATTAAAGAGATCGTTGCAAGACATGGAGTTCCAGTGTCAATTGTGTCAGACAGAGATCCGAGGTTCACATCAAACTTCTGGAAGAGACTACAAGAATGTATGGGAACACAGTTACGAATGAGTACGGCATATCATCCGCAAACAGATGGCCAAAGCGAACGAACGATCCAGACATTAGAAGATATGTTGAGAGCATGCGTCATGGATTTCAAAGGAAGCTGGGAAGAGCAATTACCGTTGGTGGAATTTGCCTACAATAATAGTTATCACGCAAGCATCGGCATGCCACCTTACGAAGCGTTATACGGCAGAAAGTGCAGAACTCCACTGTACTGGGATGAAGTTGGTGAACGTCAACTGTTAGGACCAGAATTAGTGCAACAAACTGCTGAAGTTATCAAACTCATTAGGGCAAGATTGGTAGTAGCTCAAGACCGACAGAAAAAGTATGCTGATCAACACAGGCAAGATCGTACATTTGACGAAGGAAGCTATGTATTCCTAAAAGTTTCTCCTTGGAAGGGAAAAATTCGTTTCGGTAAAAAGGGAAAACTAAAACTGAGGTTTATTGGACCCTTTGAAGTGCTGCGAAGAGTGGGAGAAGTGGCTTATGAGGTAGCTCTACCTCCAGAGTTGGAAAACATTCATAATATTTTTCATATTTCGGTGTTACGACCATATAAACCCGATTACAAGCACGTAATCGAGTACGAACCGTTGCAGTTCGAGAAAGATTTGTCTTATGAAGAGATTCCTATCCAGATAGTCGACAGGAAAGAACAAGTGCTCAGGAATAAAGTGATACCTTCTGTGAAGGTGATTTGGAGGAACCATAACGCTGAAGAAGCAACGTGGGAACTCGAAGAAAAAATGTTGAAAGAATACCCTGAGTTATTTGTTTAATCTGTGTCTGCGATTCTGAGGACAGAATCTTTGTAAGTAGGGAAGAATGTAGCGAATGTGTTGTTTGAGTTGTGATTCTGAGGACAAAATCCTTTTAAGAGGGGAATGATGTAACATTCCATATTTTTTTAAATGTAACTTATAAATATTTATTGGTTTATATAAATATTTATTGGATATGTTATTGTTGAATAAATAATTGTTCAATTTGAGTGGTGTGGTTTATTTAATTATTTGTTGAATAAATAATTAAATATTATATATTAAATATTTATTGGCAATATTAAATATTTATTGAATTATATGGCAATTTGAGTTGATGTGATTTAATTAATTATTTGTTGAGTAAATAATTAATGAGCTAAATAAATTAATTATTATGAGATTTTATAATAATGGAGTTTAATTTAATAAGCTAGAGAGCTTATAATGATTTTAAATAAATAATAATATTTAAATGAGAAATTGTAGTTTGAAATATTAGTTGATTAAATGAAATTATAATTGTAAAAAAAGAATTATAATTGTTTATGTGTTAAAGTAATTTAATAGATTAATGTTTAATTGATTTATTAATTTAATAAAGGTGTGACTAATAACCTTGCTATAAAGGAGTTATTAAAATAAATAAAAAAAATGGTTTAATTTAGTTTTGTCAAACAAGGTATAAGGATTAATCAATTTGTTTTAATTCAGTTTACCAAACAAGGTGTAAGGATTAATGGGTTATTTTTATTATGCTAGCCAAACAAGCCTTAAGGCTTTTGATTTTTAAAACTTATGTAACTGACATAACTTATGTCAGTACTTATATTATATAATTATTATAATTATATCTTATATGCGTTATAATATTTTACGTAAGATTAGAGGAGAGAGAAAGGAGAGAAAAAGAGAAAAACTCAGAGGAAGAAGAAGAAGAAAAGAAGAAAACTAAGAGAAAAATTGAGAGAATTAAGAGAATTTTACAGGTTTTGGAGAAAAGATTTGGAGAAAAAGGGATAGTGTCATCATCTTTCATAATCCAAGGTAGGAGCTCTAGCTCTTTCTTTAAAAATTTAGTTTTCTTCTTCCCAAAAAGTCTCTGTGAAAATTTTATAAAAGATAAATTGTTGTTATGTATATGGTTTGGCATGATTATTGATTATATGGTTATTCTATGAACTTATATATGATTATAGAGAAATTAGTTCATGCATATATGTGTTTTGTGGAAGAAAATATATTACAGAGTGTTCATATGACAATATGTATGAATATGGCTATTTTAAAATAGAAATTAAGGTTTTAATTGTTGTTAAATGGATAAATTGATTGTTAGAATTGATAGAGTATGTAAAAACATAATTATGATGCTTTGAAATTTCTGTTTTGGTTGAATAACAAAATCACAGTGTTGATTTTTATGAAAAATATCAAAAATAGAGTTTTTGGGTTTTAAAATATGTTATTTTCGTATTTAATTTTCTAAAATTATGGTTTAATTTGTGTTAATTTAGTATTTGTATGCTCGGTGAAGTTTATGTGTAATTTGCATTAGTTATTCATGTCAATTAGTATTGGAATTGAAGTTATAGACAGAAAATTTAGTTTTTCGTGATTGGTTTCTGTGAGTTTCGGCGCCCCAGCGTCAAAATTCACGCCCCGGCGCCAATTTTCGCGCCCTGGAGCCAATTTTCGCGCCCCAGCGCCAAAATGGGCCGTAGCCCACGCCCCAGCGCCGATGCTCGCGCCCCGGCGCCGGAAAAGTGGCCTAGTTGGACAGTTTTGACCTCCTGTAGTAAAATGGCCATAACTTTTTCATACGAACTCCGATTTAGGTAATTCAAGATGATTCGGAAAGAGGACGAGTAGACCTACAACTTTTATTCTTTAAGTATTTTAATTTGAGGTCTGTAACAGTAGTCAAAATGGTCATCTTTACGACTGTTGTGTATTTAGAGCCAATCGGAGGGCATCGGGATGCACGAATGCAAGTGCAACCCTTTGGGTATTAGTATAACTTAATGATAACATGTTGGACATGTATTAGGATGTTGTATTAAGTTGTTAATGTACACGTGGTGCAATGACATGATCATTTAAGTAGTTGTAATAAAGCTAAAAAGTAATGTTCATGAAAGATGTGATGTTGTTTAAACTTAAACTTAGTTAGTAGCTATACTCAGAGTAATAAAGGAACCCATAAAGGTAATGTTAGTGTAACTAATGTGTATTGTCAATGCATATGGTATGTGTAGGACTTGGGGTAAACGGGAATAGTAATTGTTTAACCTACACGCGAGGCAAGTTCCCTAACCTTTTCTACTTTATTATTCAGCAAGGTTACTTTTCACTGTTATGTTATACTTATGCAAGTTCTCTAACTCCAAACTTCATTGTGCAAGTTTGAATTCGTTAAACACATTATCACTTTAATTCCATTTCAAATGTACAAATTGCTAACTTTACACGTTCGTAGAGTTAGATTGTTTATTGTTGATTAAGCTCGTGTATCTATTGGTTTATGAGGATGCATGTTATGATTATTCCATGATTATGCTATTAAATTATTCCTAAAGCATGATGTTAGTTTATAAATATCAATTCAACTATGATTATTCCATAGTATACAGTTATGTTGTTTGTAATCAACTAACCCTTAGTTGATTACCGTTGAATTCTAAATTACCCCATGATGTATCCAAACCAAACTCACTTTGGTACGGACTTGTATTCTAAATACTGAGAAGAACAACTCTTTTATAAGAGGTTACGCTTAGCGTTGAAATGATTGTGCACAATACATTGTACGAAGGATTGATCCCCTTAAGTACGTGAAGTCCTTATAGTCTTATGACTGTTAAAGTTTTAAGTTGAAAAATTACTTATAACTGTGGACATGATTCGTGGTCAATAGACCCTCAGTAATTGATTAAAGTTTTGAGAAAGTAATAGAATTTATTGTTCAGTTCTATTAAACCTAATGTTGGTACATGATGTAAAGTTAACTGATTTATTTATTATTATTTCAAGTGGGCCTTGTTTACTCACTCTTGCCTGTAAACATTCTTACAGCTAAGGTTGAAACTGGTGATATACCTAGCACCAGTAAAGGGAAAGGAAAGATTAAGCAATGCTGAAGACCTGTAATAGTTAGACAGTTTATTTTTAGACTTTGTTTAAAGATTGTAAAGAAGTTTATATTAATTTAATTTCCGCATGAATAAATGTTTGTAAAGGTTAGATAACCTGGGAGATTTTTATTAAAGTTTAATCCTGTATGGGCAGGTTTTATTTATTCAATTTTATCAATTGGGTAGTTAGTAATGAATGTTTTGATTACGTGAACACCAAATCTTGAGGAAATGAAGTACTAGGATTTGGGGGTGTCACATTGAAGACACTAAGAAAGGAAAAGTTGTACACGAAATTCTCTGACTGTGAATTTTGGCTAGATCATGTATAATTTTTGGGACATGTGATTGACAAAGATGGGATTTCAGTGGATCCATCAAAAGTTGAAGCTGTGAACAACCAAGAACACCATCGGAGGTGAGGAGTTTCTTGGGACTGGCCGGTTATTATAGACGATTTATTCAAGATTTTTCGAAGATAACCACTCCGTTAGCAAATTTGACAATAAAAGCTATAAAATTTGTTTGGACGGAGAAGTGTGAAGAAAGTTTTCAAGATTTGAAGAAGAAGCTAAGTGTGGCACCTGTATTGTCATTACCAGATAGTACAGGAAACTTTGTGGTGTATAGTGATGCCTTACATAAGGGATTAGGTTATGTCCTTAGGCAGAACAACAAAGTTATTGCATATGCATCAAGGCAACTGAAGGATTACGAGAAAGGGTATCCGACTCATGATTTAGAATTGGTTGCGGTGGTGTTTGCTCTAAAGATATGGAGACATTAACTCTATGGAGAGAAGTGTGAGATCTACACAAACCATAAGAGTCTGAAATATATTTTCACTCAGAAGGACCTGAACATGCGTCAAAGAAGATGGATGGAATTGATAAAAGATTACGATTGTGAGATCTTTTATCATCCGGACAAAGCGAATGTGGTTGCAGATGCTTTGGGAAGGAAAGGTCGAGAAAATTTGATGCTGATAACCACTCAGGAGGAGCTTATTTCAGAAATGACCAAGCTAGACGTTGAAATAAATTTTCCAAAAGAATCCGATGAACGACTATTCCAGATAGAAGCTAGTCCAACTTTGCTGGATAAAGTTAAGAATGCTCAACTCCAAGATGAAGAATGTGGGAAAATCAAAGAGAAAGTGGTTGAGGGTAGTGACATGAGATACAATATCGATACCAAAGGACTACTAAGGTTTGACGGAAGAATCTGGGTTCCAGCAGTACCAGATATTAAAGAAGAAATCTTGATCGAAGCTCATAACTCAAGATACTCGATTCATCCAGGAAGTACGAAGAAGTATCAAGATTTACGACGTCATTTTTGATGGCCAAACATGAAAAGAGATGTTGCAGAATGTGTCACGAAATGCTTGACATGTCAAAGAGTCAAGGCCGAGCATCAAAGACCAAGCGGATTACTTCAACCGTTGGAAATACCGGAATGGAAATGGGAACACATCATAATGGATTTTGTGGTGGGTCTTCCAACTACTCAAAAAGGATGAGATGCGATTTGGGTGATAGTGGACAGATTGACGAAATCCACAAAATTTTTGCCAAGAAAGATTAGGTTCAATCTTGATCAGTTGACAAAGTTATACGTTAAAGAGATCATTTCGAGACATGGAGTGCCAGTGTCAATTGTGTCAGATAGAGATCCACAATTCACATCCAACTTCTAGAAGAGACTACAAGAATGTTTGGGAACACAGTTGAGAATGAGTACGGCATACCATCCGTAAACAGATGGCCAAAGCGAACGAATAATCTAGACATTGGAAGATATGCTTAGGGCATGCATCATGGACTTCAAAGGGAATTGGGATGAACATTTACCATTGGTGGAATTTTCCTACAACAACAGTTACCATGCTAGCATTGGCATGCCACCATACGAAACATTATAAGGCAGGAAATGCAGAACTCCACTGTGCTGGGATGAAGTCGGTGAACGCCAACTATTAGGACCAGAATTGGTACAACAAACTGCTGAGGTTGTTAGACTCATCAGAGCAAGATTAGAAGCTACTAAAGACAGACAGAAGAAGTACGCTGATCAACACAGGCAAGATCGTGAATTCGACGTAGGAAATTTCGTGTTCTTAAAAGTTTCTCCTTAGAAGGGGAAACTTCATTTTGGTAAAAAGGGAAAGCTAAGCCTGAGGTTTATTGGACCCTTCGAAGTGCTACGAAGAGTTGGAGAGAAGTGGCTTACGAGGTAGCTCTACCTCCGAAGTTGAAAAATGTTCACAATATTTTTTATATTTCGGTGTTACGACCATATAAACCTGATTACAAGCACGTGATCGAGTACGAACCATTGCAATTCGATAAAGACTTGTCTTATGAAGAGGTTCCTATCCAGAAAGTCGACAGAAAAGAACAAGTGCTCAGAAATAAGGTTATACCTTCTGTGAAAGTGATATGGAGGAACCACAATGCTCAAGAAGGTACGTGGGAACTCGAAGATAAAACGATGAAAGATTATCCAGGGTTATTTGTTTAATCTATGTCTTCTATTCTGGGGACAGAATCTTTATAAGTAAGAAAGAAATGTGACGAATGATTTGTTTAAATTGTGATTCTGGGGACAGAATCCTTGTAAGGAGGGAAGGATGTAACAATCTAGAATTTCAAATTGTAATGTTAAATATTTATTGAATTATATAAATATTTAAAGGAAGTGTTATTGTTAAATAAATATTTGTTTGATTTGATTTGATTAATTATTTGTTAAATAAATAATTAATGGATTAAGAAAATTAATTTTCATGAGATAATATTTTAATTTAAATTAATAAAATAAATTAGAGAGTTGATAGGGATTAAATGGATTATTATAATGTTTTAATTTAAATTGGTAAATAAAGTGTGACCATAAACTATACTATAAAGGAGATATTAAAATAAATTAAAGGAGTTTAATTTAGTTTTGCCAAACAAGGCTTAAAGATATTAAGTGTTTAATTTTTAAAGAGTTTTTCCAAACAGAGCCTTATGGCTTTTGGATTTTTGGATCTTGAATTTTTAAATAATATAAATAAAATATAAATAATATATATAAATTATGGTAACTGATAATTTAATAGGGGCAATTAGTAGACGTCAGTTTTAGACGTTAGAAAATCACGCGTTGGTTTTGTTTTATTTCACGTTGGTTTGGTTTTGAGTCTGATAAGAAAAGAAAAGAAGGTTTTTAGAGAGAAAATTTGAGAGAGAAAAGTCTGTAATTCCAAAACAAGTTCTTAGTTTTCAAACGATTCTCAGGGGTTAGCAGGGATTTTCAAAGCAAGAAAATGTAATTTTTCCATAACCTTAATACTATATATATATATATATATATATATATATATATATATATATACACACACACACACAGAGATGTTTTACGACATAGTTTTCTTGAGTTCACTGTGGTATAAAGTCTATATACAATTTTCTGGAATCCATATTTTTATAAATTCGTTATGAGATTATGCGTATAGTATGATGGTGATGGTATAACTAGCATATATATATATATGTGTATATATAGGTGATTGTATGCTAAATTGTGTATGCAAGAAAGAAATTAGTTTTTTATAATGAATATATGTATGAACATGGTTTGAATATAGGTATGAATATATATATGATTGTATGCTAATTGTAAAATTAAACTGCGAATATGTTAGTTAATTTGTTAAGAAATACAGAGAACGTAGTTCAAAGGAATCAATTTGATGTATAATTATGGTTACCGTGTTCACTGTGTCAAGCAATATCAAACATGGACTTTTAGTTTTAAAATATACCATTCAAGGATTTAATCTTTCAAAAAAAAATTGTTGTTTAGTTGTTTTAAATTAGTATATGTATGCTTGGTAATGTTTACGTGTAATTTATATAACCTATATGTTGTAATTTAGCTGCTAAATAGATAGAATTTGGCTTTGTTCTGTTCTTCGTGTTGGGTTCTGTAAGCTCGAAGCCTCAGAGCCAAAATCTGAGCCCCAGCTCTAGACTTCGCGCCTCAGCGCCAAAGTCAGAGCCGAAGCCCCGACTTTCGCACCGCAGCGCCGACACATGGCCTAGGCTTCGCACCGCAGCGCCATCACCGCGCCACAGCACTACCCACAGTACAAACTGTGGCGCCGCAGCGCCGGTTAACAGAATGTCCAGAAATGACTTTTGTTTTGCACAAAGTCTGTAATTGTTGATGTAATGAAATACCATTAAAAATATAATTTTGTTATTGTGGTATTATGCTGCTATGAATGAGCATATTATTAATACTTAACGAGTGTTATTATTATTTTATTTGTGTAACTTGATTATGTGATTAAAAATCAAGCCATACATGAAATAGGTACTTATTTGTGTACAGAGTATCTATAGTCACTAAGTGTATCCTAATGATATGTGATTAGGATATTGTGAATCAAACTATTATGGTTTAGCCTACGAGCAAGGAAAGTTTTCTAACTCTACACTTTCGTTGAGCAAATTTACTTTCGTTAAGCAAGTTTCTTAACTTCTTTCAATTCGTGTGCTGAACGCAAGTATCTTATCCTTAACTTGTTACTTTTAAGCAAGTTCCTTTATCTCTATCTTGATTATAAATGTTACAAGTTTCCTAAACCTTATTCTTATGTTGAACAAGTTTCTCTAATAGTTAACTTGTTATTTAGCATGCAAGTTTCTACATTTTGATATATTAATATTGAACAAGTTTTATCGTTCAATTTACTAATTGTTATGCATGCTCAGTATTCAATTCTAAATAACATTAGCTTAATATTGTTCAAGCAATGTATGTTATGTTATTCAATGTTTATGCTCTTAGATTATTCCTAAAGTATGACCTTAGTATACAATGTTGATTCACTTATGATTTATTCCATAGCATAATGTGATTACCTTTTTATTCATCTAATCCTTAGTTGATGTTCGTTGAATTCCAAATTACCTTAAAATGTATCAAAACCAAACTTAGTTTGGTGCGGACTTGTATTCTAAATGTTGAGATCGTCAACCCTATTATTAGGGGATAATTTACACATAGCGTTGAAATGTTTGTGCACAATACATTGTATGAAGGGCTAATCCCCCTAAGTACGAGAAGTCCCTATAGTCTTATGACTGTTAAAGTTTAAGTTGAAAGATTACTTATAACTATGGACATAGTTTGTGGTCTTATGACCCTCAATTATATATATTTCATGATTTTGATTATCATTGATAGAACATATTGTTCAGTTCTATTGAGCCTATTAATTGGCAAATGTTGTAACGTTTTGTTCATTATCACTTCAAGTGGGCATTGTTTGCTCACTCTTGCTTATATAACTATTACAGCTAAAGTTGAGAAGGTCGATGTACCTAGCACCAGTAAAGGGAAAGGAAAGATGAACAAGTATTGAAGACTTGTAATCATGTTGGCATTTTTATTGTCAGACTTTATTTTAATTACTGTAATGAAGTTATTTAATTTTTTGTATTTGAATGTTTGTATTTAAAGGTTAGATAACCTAGGAGATTTTTATTTATATAATCCTTTAATGGGAAGGTTTATTATTACATTTATTATGATTGGGCAGTTAGAAATTAATATTTTTATCAAGTGAACACCAAATCTTGTGAGAATGAAGTACCCGAATTTGGAGGTATCACAGGTTATAAAATTTTCACTTTTGTCGGGGAATATTCGTTTGGTCGTAGAATATTCTTGATGTCGGGGAATATTCATACGATGGCGCAGCCATTTGTGGGCCCCATAATAGAAAACGGTCGGATGAAGAAAACAATAAGTTTGAGTTTTTATATATAACGACGTAGCTGTTATCGTTAACACTGTTGGAATACCCGGTGGTTAAAATACAGTAATACGCGTGATTGCACAGTAGCACACTGTATTACACAGTATTTTTGAATTATTAATTCTTACGTAAGAAGGCACTACTCAATAATTGTTACAGTAATTGTTGTTCAATATTTTATTTTATTGATTCAATAATTGCTACGTTGATATTTTATATTATTATTATTTTAATAATTGTCATTGCACAATATTTCCTATTATTAGATCAATAATTCATATTATTTGAATAATATTATTAGATAGTATTATTGACAATATCTAAGAAAGTTCTTTCTAGGAAAGGGGTTTGGTCACCTAATTCCGCGCCAGTAAGGAGAAATCCTTATCGAAAAAGTCTCATCTTTCCTAGGAATGACCTGGTTGTCAGTATTGTGACTCTGTAATATTATTTGTGAATAATTAATTATTAATTTATATGATAAGAAAATATTTTTTATGTGGATATGAATGAAGGATTTAATGTTGGGGTGTTTTATCAGTATTTTGTCGGATTGAAGGTATTAAAAATCATCCGTATGTGAATTTTGGTCATTTTTTATTTGGAATTTGGAAAAACTTTCTTCTACAAAATTGTAGAAAATTAAAATTCCTATAGAATGGACATAAAATTTATATTTTTCTGATAAAATGGCTATTTATTATGAATTATTGAAGTTTTAAAAATAAATATTTTTATTAAAAATATGGTGGGCCCCACTTTTGGTTGTGTGGAAAATGCTAAATTTTGGTGGGCCCCACTAGTGGTGGCTGATAATTTGGTCAAGAAGGTGTGCGTAGGAATTGTTTTTAAGAATATTAATATTTTATTAATTTAGTCTACTTTAGCGTTCTGGCATTTTTCAATAAATAGGGTGCATGTTAGAATTGAAAATTACACCAGAATCATATGTTTTCTCTCTCTATATTATCGAGCGTATTTTTGTGAGTGTTTAAATACTTTGAGAGTTGCTATTCAGTGCAAGTTTTCTTCGGCATTATATCCAATATTTTAGTTAGAAGTACTGTTCTTTTGAGGTAAGGGATGTTATTTTCTTCATAAATGATGTTATTTCTTTCAATATCATTATACCGAAATATTGTATGAATTTTATTATGAAAATTTTATCTTTTCATGTCGAGGTTACTATTTACGTATACAATACTATTCACGTATACGACACTATTCATGAATACGATACTATTCACGAGTACTATTCACAAAGTATGATTTTTCTTGTGGAATTTTTACCTTTTCATGTTGGGGTTACTATTCACGTATACAATACTATTCATAAATATGACACTATTCATAGAAAAATGAAATTTTCTCTTCTTTGTCCAAGTTGTCTATTATGGTTACTATCTTTGATTGTATCCATGCTTTGATCTTTATTCTTGAATTTTTCTCCACAATTGATTATTATGAATTATTTTTAAACTTGGACGAACTAAAGTATGAATTCCCTCAGCAAAAGTATGAAATGTTTTAAAGGAATTCTTATATTCCTCGTTATTCATTCTACTTCATAATTCTTGATAAGTTATGAAGATTAGGGAAGGTTTGAAAGATTAGAACTCCTTTGAAGAGAAGTTGAGAAGAAGAGTATGCTAAAAATTTTGAGGATGAAATTCTGTGAAGAAGGGATGAATGTGAGGACCCGTGTATAGGTGTGGTTTTGAGAAATTCTGAGGACAAAATTTTTATAAGGGGGAAGTGTGACAACCCGAGTAAAACCAGATTGTCCATAATTTATGTTTAAAAGAATTAGTTATTAATAAAAATGAATTTTTAATAATACTATTATGTGCTATGTGTTTATTAATCGTTCTAGGACCTAGGATTATTATAAGTCGGGAGGATTCTAGCTATGAGCTAGACTGAATGAGTAAGAATTTTCAAGATGAAAATAAAATTTTTCTGGGAATAAAAAATATTTTTGAGAAAAAGACGAAATAGGAACTATTTACCTGACGAAACCTAAGAATTAAGGTCTGAATAACCTAAGCCTTTTTGAGAGTTTGGTTTGTCGAAATGGCATTCCGTTGAAAGATTTGTCGATAATATATCCTGAAAAGTTAAGTAAGCCGATAAAAGTTTTTTTCGAAAAACGTGCAAAAATCGAACGAAATAAAAATGATGAAAAGTATTGTTATGTACTTTTCATTCGTTTAGCTACGTTAGGGGAAAACGCTTAACGTCAAAAAATATTTTTCAGTTTTTCAGAGTTTCGAAGAATGCGTAAAAGTTAGACTGTAGAGAAAAGACAAAATATCAAAAAATATTTGGATTCCGAGAATCGTAGTTTTTCAAACTGTCGGACGAATTCCGCAAGACGGAAGCACGAAGTTTCCAAGGGAAGCTTCGTGAATAGTAAGGAGGTGTGAATAGTGAGGAGGTTTGGGGCAAAATGACTAAAACGCCCCTAGCCTTGGTTTTCTATATAAACAAGCCTAGGCTCAGTTATTTGGTTACAAATTTAAACCAACACTTGAGAGAGGGAGAGAGAAAGTTCTGATGAAGAGGGAAAGGAAGAGGAAAAGCTAGCTCGAGTGCATGCTTTGTCCAACAGAAGAGGATTAAAGGATCAAGGTCATCCGAAACCTAGCTCTAAGTAAATTTTCTTTAAGTTTTCTATGTTAAAACATAGCTTAATGAGAATAAGAAGTAGAATATGTTAAGAATGATTTCATATGGTTAAAATCATGAGAAAACGAAGAAATAAGAATTAGAAGTTTAGTTTATAAATATCTTAAGGAAGTATGAGATTCTTAATGAATTTGAACGATCCGAATGAATCATATGAATGATTCGGTGATATTAGTAAGGAATGGTGGTTTATAACATCAAATTCCAAGAAAAAGTAAAATCGTATTAAAAATATCGATTAAAAATGAAGAACGAACGAAGAACGTGAAGAACACGCGAAGAACACCAAGAACGTTGTTGATGGACAAATTTAAAACCATCGTAGTATAATTTGTTGTTGTTGGACAAGTTTAAAACCATCGCGTATTAGTTAGTTGCTTAATGCTTGGTTAGGAACGGTAGAAATGTTCATGAAGAACGGGATTAAACTTAGCTATAACGAAGTTATGGCAAAAATTTCGTAGAAGACGAACGAGTTATAAAAAGTAAGTAAATGAACCCGATCATGTAGCATTTCATAAGAATGTAAGAGAACGTAGAAAATGTGAGTCGTAGACTCAAGAACGAACGAGTTCCGAGTTCGAACGACCGAATTACGGACGAACGGACGAAGAACATTAATAACATAAAACGAACGATGGATAGAATTTAAGCCAATTGAATGGCATGTTAACGGATTCAAAATAAATATTTGTCTAAGGGAAGTTGAAGTAAGTAAGATAAGGAAGAGAATGGCTTTGGAATGACCTCGTTCTAAGCTATAACGAAGAAGTTATGAGATCTCGAAGTAAGCATCTCAAACAATTTCCAGACTTAGAAAATTTTTGGAGATTCTAAGCCTGGCACCGCAGCGCCAGCTGTGCCTTGGGAGGTGGTGCCACAGCGCCAGCTCGGGCCATCAGCTACTGCTGATTGGCACCACAGCCTGAGAAAGAAGAGGGGAATCGGCCCCGCAGTGCCGGTGCAGGGCAAGGCCCAGTGAGGAGCTTTTAACTGCTCAAACTCATGGGGAAAGTGTACGGAAAGATTATGAATGTAAAGTTCACATAAAATAACACGTAAACAAGTGATTTAAACCTTTAGTAAAGGTTGAATGGAATAATTTAAAGGGATTAAATGATGAAGAATGTAAAGAATGTAAACGTATTGCGGATGCGATGAAGGAATAGTCTTAGCATACAACGAACCGTATGGCTTTGACATTAAGAAAGAATAATAAACATAGGATTCATGAGATGGATAACGATTAAAAGTGATTAAAACCATGAGTAAAGGTTGAATGAGAGATTAAGAGACAAGCAACGTAAACGCTGAATACGAAAACGATCCTCATGAATAGTATTCGCGTCGGACGAACGTTCTAAGTGTATAATGGTTGTATAACTTAGACATTGATGAAACTAGTAAGTAAGGTAGGAATTATCAAGAATAGCCGTAATGAACGGTAATATGATTAGTGAAAGTCTAAGGGTGAGTCGGATAGAGAATGTTAGAATGAAGTAAGCGTTAAACACTTTAGCCAACATGAGGCTTGAGTGTACGCAAATATTGAAAGGGAAGAACCTAAACTCCGTGTATGGTTTGACCATAAGGTAATGAAGAATGAAGAAAAGGAATTAAAGACAATAACGTATAACGTTAAGAAGCCGAGTTAGTGAGTATAACTTGGATAACGTTCTGAGTCGAATGACCTGAACATTATAAGATATGAAAAAAGTTAATATAAAATGTTTAACGCTATGACCTCATAGTATTGACATGGAATGATCGTTCTGAGTATGCAAAAGACTGTGTGACTTAGACAATATGGAATGAATCCTGAGGTATGACATTTAGTTGCCAGAAAACCAAAAGGAATAAGAAATTAACTTAACGAACATTATAGTTTAATGGTTCAGATAGGTTAAGATAAAGTTAGGTTGTGGTACAATCGTAATATTTGATGGTTGACATATAGGAGCTGGGCTAAACAATTCCTTCAAAGAGCGGAGGTATATACAAAACTGGCGACCGATCTAACTCACTGTGAAAGACAGTGTAGACGAGACGAGACGAGAACTTGTTTGTTGGTTATTTATGGGAAATCACTCAGGGTATCATATGGACTACTAGCAGAGACACGATGTGTACTGAGTCCTAAAAGAGTTATAAGGAGAATATAAGAATGTAAATCATCAAAAATGATGAACGAATGAGTAAGGCATCTCCGTATGTTATGAAGCCGTAAGACGGTAACGAAAGTTAGTCGCGTAAACTTAGATTATAAGAATGCGAATCCTAAGAAGTAAAGTTAAGTAAACCAATACGTAAGTCAAGTATATGACTAATTGGTGTATGTGCTATTTCCTTATGTGTTATATAGGGATTGGAATGAGCAGTTCAGCGTAAGTTATAACTGTGCGTAAGAAAAGTTTCCTAACTTCATTTATATTATATGAATGCTAGTTTCTTAAACTTCTCAGATGTTGAACATGAGAAGTCTTGTTTATGTGCAAATGTGTGATATTTGTACAAGATGAACTGTTCTGTGATTGAACTGTTCAATATGAGTATGTTCTGTTTATACATGAACTGTTATTGTTAAGTCTGTGCTAATGATTCTAGCCAGATAGGATGTGTATAGAAAAAATTAGAAGAATGAAAGTATTTCAAAGTGAATGTGACTAATATTTTAAAATGATAGGAATCAGGATTATTCCTATTATTCAAGCTGCTTCATAACCTTTGTTCGGTTATTGAAGTTTTAAAGAATGTTTAAATTCTTGAAGTTTTTTGTTCAACTGCTATAACTTGTTGGGAAATTGAATGTTCACACTTGCTTTAAATAAAAAATATTTTTAGTGAACGATGTTAGAAAGAACTTAAGGATCCCGTAAAGATCAAGCTGACAGGTATCCAGACGAAGTGCCATTCAGTATGTGAATGAGCGTAAAGATCAAGCGAAGACTTGTAATGTAGAATAGTTTAATTGAACTGTAGCTTAGTTTAATGAACTGATATGTATCCTTGGTGGCAGATAAAAGTCACTCTTGTAAGATGTAAAGAATAATGTAATTATCATTATTTGTAATGAAAGAGATTATAAGGTCTTAGAACTTGGAATTTGAAAATATATGTTGTTATATTTAGCTATGTAATGATGTATGTTTTGGAAGGAGATGGAATCGTGACGTACAAAATTCGGGTATGAAAATAGATCGGATTTTGGGGCGTTACATTATGGTATCAAAGTTGATAGATTATAAACCTTAGGTACGAGTACCTAAGACTATAATCGTAGAGAGAAGGGTAAGAAAAATTGTTGAGTTAAACGATTAAGGAAGAAGATCACCACGTGATCATATTGAATCGCAATAACAGTTATTTTATTAAACGATTGGTGATTTATAGCTAATGCTATATATGAATTGTGTCACCCCCAAATCCGGGTTACCTGACCCCCGAGTTTGGTGTGCACGATCCATAATATAATACCAATTAACTACCCATTCATATATATATAGGATTACATAAGTCATTAACATATATTGTTAATACATAAGTCCCAAGTCCACTAACCTTAACATTACAAAAATACCCCTTTAGATATATAAAAAGGGTTTAGAATATAACATAATAATATTGTTCATTATAACTACTCCAACATCTTACCTTTGCCTTTGATCTTCTTTGACCCGCTGGCCTCTTCGTTCCTAGCTGAAATGTTTTATTTATAGCAAGGGTGAGAAACAAGTTTGCCCCGCAAGTTAAGACATACAATAAAGGTATATGAATCAACAAGAACAGACTATCTATTTTGATAGAATGAAACTAAAGTTCGGGGAACTTTGAAATAGCTGAACAAATCGTTAATCAATAACAATTTTTCTTATATTCTAGGCAACGCAATAATTTGATAATGAAAGAGTACAACGCTTTCAAAGTTTCTACGATATTCTATTGAATACTCAAGAATCAATTCTAAGCAATAACAAAGTGGAATAATTTCCAAATTTATGCTGAGTGATCCTACCAGATCTTAGAACTTATTTTCTCGGGTATCTATCAAAGATTTACTTTGATACATACGCAGGGGTATCAGATAACCATAAAGAATAAATTATACCCCTCTGCAAGTACTTAGAGCCGGCCAACTCCTTGTACCCTATATTATGCATAATACTTAACAGCGCGCAATGGTCGAATATACGACCTAAAATGTTCCCTTTATATAAAAGGTTGTTCTTCTCAGTTTTAGAATCAAGATTTTGATTTAACAACGAAATACTGTGATTTCAAATTCTATCTACTTATCGATCTAGCCGAAACAACCAGCATCGATTTATTAATAACAATTGATTTCTCTTCTCGTATTTATCAAGTTCTAACAAATATTTGTCTAGCCAGAATAATTAGCTAAGACATTTCTCAATATAATTTGACAATAAACAAAAATTATCTGTACTGTCAATATTAGTTTTCGTAGATATAAATATCCAACAACAGTAATTCTACGAATATATATTTTCCGAATCAGTAATTTAATTTGAATTTTAATCATGCACTAACTGCGAATAATCAACAATAAATTCCCTGGACATGGTATAATTGGCAATAATTAACCATTATAATATTTGAATGAATATAACTCAAGGTTGAGTTAGGAAACTTGCCTTTCGCGTTGATTACAGCTACACAATAAACTTATCTGCTTTCGTAAGACCTATAACCAATAATATCGGTATCACAATTAGCACAATCATTTATAACACGTAACACTATATTTTACAGTCAAACTTCTCCTAGGCACATTACCACATAGCCACATTAGTGTTTATAACCTATATAAACACTTATCCAGTCTAACTATTTAGGTCTGGTTGGACCTCGGTCCATTCTCGGTGTTCTGGTCACTCTATCCGACAATTAACACATTGATTGTCAATTAAACTTGGTCTCTAAGCTTCAATATTATTTTAGATAAGTCAAATATCGTTTATAATATTTTTCGGAAGCTTTTAATAATTTATAAACAATTATTATAATTTATAATAATTTTTCAAACACTTAAATCATTTTTAAATAATTTATTTATCAAATAATCTCATCATTATTAATATGTAATAATATAAAAATATTAATAACATACTTGTCAAAATATCAAAGTTATTGTTAATAACTTAAAATATTTTTAAATCATCAATATTCTACTTAAATGATTTTAAAATAATTAAAAATCATTTTTAAATCATTACCATTAATATTTAAATATTAATGTAATTATTATCAAAATATTAAAAGTCATTAATTATAACAAAAAATATTTTTAAAACATTTTTCTCATTTTTAAATGATTTTTAAATCAATAAAATCATTTTTAATTAATTTATTTAATATTATAATTAAATAAATCTAATATCATTAATATTAATTTATTAATGGGAATTCTCCAAAAATATTGAAAATTATATTTTATAATTTAAAATATTTTCTAACACTTTATTCTTATTTAAAATGATTTTTAAATCATTAAAATCATTTTTAACTTATTTATTTAAATTAGTAATTAAATAAATCGAATATCATTAATATTAAATTATTAATGAAAATTCTCCAAAAATATTAAAAATTATATTTTATAGTTCAAAATATTTTTGAATGCATTATTCTTAATTAAAATAATTTTTCATAATATTAAATCATTTTCCTCTAATTTATTTAATACACTAATTAAATAAATTAAATACTTTTAATATTTAGATAATTATAAATACTAAAGAAAAATATTCTAATTGGTCAAAAAATATTTTTCATAATTTAAAATAATTTTTAAAATCATTTTTGGCAATTTTTAGAATTTATTTCTAATTTTTAATCATTTTCTAGAAATTCAGAAAATAATTTAATTTAATCCGTCGTTATAGAGCTTTAGTGACAGATAGCGTCGCTGTTGGTGTTCTTGAGCTCAAGAACACTGACAGTCGGCTTGATAAGGTTCATGGTTTGACCAACTGGTATTCACAGCCCAGGCGTGTTTTGGATTAGTTTGAACCTTGATCGTGTAGCTGAAATGTAATACTTCAATAACCAACCTTCATCTAGGTCATAACACAACACATCATTACGATCTGGGCTTTCAAAGTAGATGTCAGACCATGCCTGGATTTTCTGGGTAACCCAGAAACCCAAGGCAATTCGAGTGTCACTATTCGAGCTCTATTAGCTAAGTGTTCTTATCATCATTTTGGTGGTTTAATGGTTTAACATTATAGTTCTGGTGTCGAGGAACCTTAATAAATCAACAGATTAGTTTTACAACAACAAAATCAAAAGTTATAAGACAGTCAAAGGCTGTCAGATATTTTGTTCTTTCGGTTTCTGGGTTTCCCAGAAACGGCAAGTCAGTGTCAAGGGGCCTTGTTTGACCACCCCCTACATCGATTCTGTTAGTGATATAAGGAATATCAAAGCATGGATCTATAGTAAAACCAACAGGCTACAAATTGGTTATAACAACATCAACAACCATATATCATAACTGTCAGATCTGGTGCTTGGAAAATCTTGTCAGGTGCTGATTTCAAATTTCTGGGTTACCCAGATTTTTGACTGGTGATGCCCGGTCAACGGGTTTTGACCGTCAATATCTTACAATCTGGACATTGAATGGTTGTTATACCATTTCCAGATCCAAGACCTCATGTCAGACTATAGATCCAAAACGTAAAACACGAAAAATCAAAAACAGAAAAGGATCTACGGCTACTGACATTTACTTGTCAGGAGACATTTGTGTTCTTGGACAGATTTTGTAAAACTCCTTGTTAAAGCATTTTGATGCTATAGATCTATGTTAGATCAACATAGATCGTCATAAAACATTTTCTAGCATGAATCTAAACACATAAACATTAACTCTATCTTAGCATACAAGATCAAAAATTTAATTTAGGGTTATACCTCTTATTGTCCAATTTTTGATCTATGCTCTCCAATCTGTTTTTGGTTGTTCTAAGGACTGATATTGTGACTGATCTCCCATAGATTTTCGGAGGTTTTTGTATGAGAGGGAGTTGGTAGGAGCTTGGAGAGAAAATAAACAAAATGGGTACACTTTCTCTCTTTAATCTATATATATATATATATATATATATATATATATATATATATATATATATATTACTTAGATACATTAGATCTGATGTTGCTGGCACAAATGTGTGGTTTTGATGAGATTTTCATGTCCCAAAGTCAAGAGAGTTGGTCACCCACTAAAGTATTGGCAATTTCTACAAGTTAGCTTACTAAATTATCCAAAAAGGGCATTTTGGTCTTTAGCAAATTGAATTTAATGGCAATCTTGATAAATGCACAAACCCTTAGGGTTTAGGATTTAGGGTTTGGGTTAGGGTTTAAGGTTTGAACCCTCTAGTGTATAGGGTTTAAACCCTTTAGATTTGCAATTAATTTCCAAAATTTTCGAATTTCGGTTTTCAAAATAGAAAATTAATTTTCTAAAATTATAATTAGGATTCAATAAATATATTAATATTTCCTAATCATAAAATTCAATCTTGCTAATTAGGAGTTATATTCCTAATTAAAATTGCTTAAATTAGCAATTAGGGTCAAAATGATCATTAGGGTATATAACCCACGAATTAGGCTTTTAATAAGAAAAATAAATTTTCTAAATTACAGTTAGGATTTGTAAAATAGAAATTAAGATAACAAAAATATAATTAGGGTTTTCTAATCATATTTAAGTTTAATACCCGCATTAGGCTTGCCTATTATGATTAGGGTTTCCTAATTTAGGGTTTAGAATTCCCGAATAAAAAATTAAGGTTTCCCGGCTTTCGATTAGGATTTCTAACGGTACGTTATAGTTTCTAATCCTGAGATTAGGGTTTCTAATCTCTTATTAGGGTTTATAATTTTTAAACCTTATCCGATCAATCATTGATCAAAAATTCTATATAGTACAAACACGTATTCAATAATATAATTATTTTAATTATATTTTCTATCGAATCCCTTTCCAAAAATTAGGGTTAGGGTTTCTAAAGCTGTTAAACACAACTCTACTCTAATTTTATTAGTCAATACACAAATTGACTTTCTCGATACACGTATCACCGATACTTGTCACAAAATTGATAATTAATATTAATATTAATTAAAAAAAAATTTATTCGCAAATTTTTGATTATTCGTAATCTCGGGTTATCACATTCACCCCTCCTTAAAATGATTCCGTCCTCGGAATCACCGCTTTCTTATTCTCTATAATCTTTTAAAGTTGTATCATCAATTCATTTTTATCTACCCAATATTCATTTGTGTCTCAAATTCTAACATGTGACTCGAATCTATAATAGGAAACAGTTCACAGTAATATCTGACTTATAATTCTCGCGTAATTTAAATTTCTAAAGCGAAATTGTTACCTGCTACCACCTCCTGGGCAGCCACCGTATCCTGCGCCGTCATGTTGAATGTACGGGCCGTTGGTCTTCCTGGCAGTGCAGGTCCTCGAGTTGCCAAGGTTCCGCCACTGGGTCCCTTGTTGACACTTTCCTTTTCTGCATTCTTCCTCGGACAGTTCCGAACGATATGATCAGTCGATCCGCATCCAAAGCAACCTTGAATTTTCTTCGGACTGGGGTAATTGGGTGACATATGCCCCTCTTGTCCGCAGTTATAGCAAACTCATTTCTTCTTCAGGCAAACTCCAGCATGGTTCTTCCCATAATTCGCACATGGCTCCATTCCTTTCCTTTTATCTTCTGTCTTGCCTCCTGATTGGGTACTCTCACTCCATTTCCTTTTATTAGGGTTACTTCCACCACTGCTTCCTCCATCATTAGTCTTCTTCTTCTTCTCCTGATGGAATCGAGATGCAGCTTCGCTCCCTCCTTCAGCAATCAACGCTTTCTTCATCAATGTCGTGAACGTGTTGATCTGTAATACTGCTACCTTGTTGTATATTCCCAGCTTCAATCCATTCTCGAATCTTCTCGCCTTTCTCGCTTCTGTGTCCACCTGATGAGGTGCAAATCTTGCCAACTCGTTGAATTTGGCAGCGTATTCTGAAACAAACATATTCTCCTGCTTTAGTTCTAGAAACTTGACTTCCATTCTGGATTGCATACTCGGCGAGAAGTTGTTCTCAAAGAACAACTCCTTAAATCTTGTTCATAACACCACTTCTGTACCAGCTCTCGCTTGGTTCGTCTCCCACCAGTAATTAGCTTCTCCCTTCATTAAGTATGTCGCAAAAGCTGTCTTCTGCTCTTCCGCCACTCGTGCAATGACGAATGCTTTCTCCATCTCGTTCATCCAAGTTTGGGCTTCAATCGGATCTGTGGTTCCTTTAAATTTAGGCGGTCCCACTACTTTAAAGTCTTTAAAATTTGCTAATCTTTCAGCTGGCTGATTCCTCGCTCTTCCTCTTGTAGCTAGAACTCTATTCTCCATAGCTTCGGCTATCATATTTGCAAAGTTTTGCATCGGGTCAATTTGACCTCCTTCATTATTCACCGACTATTCTTCTCGTTGGTTTCGATTCTGTCGTCTAGGCGGCATGATATTATTTAAATAAAAATCTTATATTAATTCTCTTTCTTTACACAAATTCTTAACACAATAAGAATTCAACACATAATTCTCATATAATTGCATATTTATTCAAATAGCACATAGTACTTACCACATATTACTATCCCTTTTTAAATCATATCAGGATTAACAACACAACTTTACACAAAAATTTAATATTCTCCATTCTCACACAGTTATTACCAGTTCGTCAAACTTACCACACTTATGAGTTCAGGAACTTGCCACAATTATATGAGTATATGAACTTATCCTAGTCAGACCTTTGGCGTCCATTCGCTGAGAGGTTCAAAATATTTCATATAATTATGAGTCATTAACTTACCATAAGTATGAGTTTTAAGAACAAACAAATTAATCTTAATCTTATATTCATATAGACAATAAGGATTTCATTCATACAAACATATATATATATATATATATATATATATATATATATATATACATATATATATATACATATGCTTACACATCATATGTACATATGCTTAAACATCGTTCTCGATATTACTACACTTAATATCATAAACTTCTACCCAAAAGATACTATTACATATATCTAAGTTATCTACCGACCACTCCCTTCACCAGTCTTCTTCTTGATGGGACACTTGCTGAATTCGTGACCCGTCTGCCCACATGAAAAACACTTCCTCAAATTCGGCTTAGGACAATGTAGAGAAATATATCCTTCCTGCTTGCAGTTAAAACACACGTTCTTCCACATCATGCATTCTCCCGCGTGAGTCTTCCCACACTTGCTACATGCTTGCTTCTTCATCGGGCTTGATTTTTCAGATTTAGGGCTGTCTTTTTCCCTTTTTCTCTTCTTCTTGTCCTTCTTGCTGGTTCCTTCAGATGATCCACCACCTTCAGCCTTCATTCTGTCCATCTGCGCCTTGAGCTCATTCCTTTCTTCAGTCATTTCGCGTAATGCTCGCTCTGTCTTCCACAATTCCTCCAAGAGAAACACTTTGCTCAGGAGTTCTTGAACCTCTGCAGATTCGTGATCTTGTTCTCCAACTTTGGTCTTATTCTTTAACTCCACCTTAGCTGGCTCAGACTCTGCCTCCTCATCTCCACTTAGATACATCTCGGGATAATCATTATGATCGCTCCCTAGATTAACCATAGGTTCATCTTCTCCCACTTTCTCCACTGATTCACTTTACGCTGGCACCTCGGCTTCTGGCACAGGTGCAACAGCCGCTAGCATCTCCGCACTCTTTTCACCTCCTACAGACATCCTACAATCACTTGAAATAACTTGATGAGTACTTCATTAGTACAAAATTCTCACACTATGTGTCCACTTATCTCACTATTGATGCACTCCGGCAATCCCTCACTTAAAACTCTAAATGAGTTTTATCTATCTCGCGTATGGTTATAATCCCAGGGTTTTCCCCCACCCCACTTAAAATTTATAACATACAGCTCTTCTACTAGCTGGTGACACCTTGGTCACTACAGCTCTGATACCAACCTGTGACACCCCCAAATCCGGGTTACCTGACCCCCGAGTTTGGTGTTAACGATCCATAATATAATACCAATTAACTACCCATTCATATATAAATAGGATTACATAAGTCATTAACATATATTGTTAATACATAAGTCCTAGGTTCACTAACCTTAACATTACAGAAATACCCCTTTAGATATACAAAAAGGGTTTACAATACAATATAACATAATAATATTGTTCATTATAACTACTCCAACATCTTGCCTTTGCCTTTGATCTTCTTTGACCCGCTGGCCTCTTCGTTCCTAGCTGAAATGTTTTATTTATAGCAAGGGTGAGCAACAAGTTTGCCCCGCAAGTTAAGACATACAATAAAGGTATATGAATCAACAAGAACATACTATCTATTTTGATAGAATGAAACTAAAGTTCGGGAAACTTTGAAATAGCTGAACAAATCGTTAATCAATAACAATTCTTCTTGTATTCTAGGCAACACAATAATTTGATAATGAAAAAGTACAACGCTTTCAAAGTTCCTACGATATTCTATTGAATACTCAAGAATCAATTCTAAGCAATAACAAAGTGGAATAATTTCCAGATTGATGCTGAGTGATCCCACCAGATCTTAGAACTTATTTTTTCTGGTATCTATCAAAGATTTACTTTGATACATACGCAGGCGTATCAGATAACCATAAAGATTAAATCATACCCCTCTAAAAGTACTTAGAGCCGGCCAACTCCTTGTACCCTATATTATGCATAATACTTAACAGCCCGCAATGGTCGAATATACGACCTAAAATGTTTCCTTTATATAAAAGGTTGTTCTTCTCAGTTTTAGAATCAAGATTTTGATTTAACAACGAAATACTGTGATTTCAAAGTCTATCTACTTATCGATCTAGCCGAAATAATTGGCATCGATTTATCAATAACAATTGATTTCTCTTCTCGTATATATCAAGTTCTAACAAATATTTGTCTAGCCAAAATAATTAGCTAAGACCTTTCTCAATATAATTTGACAATAAACATGAATTATCTGTACTGTCAATATTAGTTTCCGCATATATAAATATCCAACAACGGTAATTCTACGAATATATATTTTCCGAATCAGTAATTCAATTTGAATTTTAATCATGCACTAACTGCGAATAATCAACAATAAATTCTCTGGACATGGTATAATTGGCAATAATTAACCATTATAATATTTGAATGAATATAACTCAAGGTTGAGTTAGGAAACTTGCCTTTCGCGTTGATTACAGCTACACAACAAACTTATCTGCTTTCGTAAGACCTATAACCAATAATATCGGTCTCACAATTAGCACAATCATTTATAACACGTAACACTGTATTTTACAGTTAAAATTCTCCTAGGCACATTACCACATAGCCACATTACTGTTTATAACCTATATAAACACTTATCCAGTCTAACTATTTCGGTCTGGTTGGACCTCGGTCCATTCTCGGTGTTCTGGTCACTCTATCCGACAATTAACACATTGATTGTCAATCAAACTTGGTCTCTAAGCTTCAATATTATTTTAGATAAGTCAAATATCGTTTATAATATTTTTCGGAAGCTTTTAATAATTTATAAACAATTATTATAATTTATAATAATTTTTCAAACACTTAAATCATTTTTAAATGATTTATTTATCAAATAATCTTATCATTATTAATATTTAATAATATAAAAATATTAATAACATAATTGTCAAAATATCAAAGTTATTGTTAATAACTTAAAATATTTTTAAATCATCAATATTCTACTTAAATGATTTTAAAATAATTAAAAAATATTTTTAAATCATTAACATTAATATTTAAATATTAATATAATTATTATCAAAATATTAAAAGTCATTAATTATAACTTAAAATATTATTAAAATATTTTTCTCATTTTTAAATGATTTTTAAATCAATAAAATCATTTTTAATTAATTTATTTAATATTATAATTAAATCAATCTAATATCATTAATATTAATTTATTAATGAAAATTCTTCAAAAATATTGAAAAGTATATTTTATAATTTAAAATATTTTCTAACACTTTATTCTTATTTAAAATGATTTTTAAATCATTAAAATCATTTTTAACTTATTTATTTAATTTAGGTATTAAATAAATCGAATATCATTAATATTAAATTATTAATAAAAATTCTCCAAAAATATTAAAAATTATATTTTATAATTCAATATATTTTTGAATACATTATTCTTATTTAAAATAATTTTTTATAATATTAAATCATTTTTCTCTAATTTATTTAATACACTAATTAAATAAATTAAATACTTTTAATATTTAAATAATTATAAATATTAAAGAAAAATATTCTAATTGGTCAAAAATTATTTTTCATAATTTAAAATAATTTTTAAAATCATTTTTGGCAATTTTTAGAATTTATTTCTAATTTTTAATCATTTTCCGGAAATTCAAAAAATAATTTAATTTAATCCGTCGCTATAGAGCTTTAGTGACAGAAAGCGTCGTTGTTGGTGTTCTTGAGCTCAAGAACACTGACAGTCGCCTTGATAAGGTTCATGGTTTGACCAACCGGTATTCACAACCCAGGCGTGTTTTGGATTAGTTTGAACCTTGATCGTGTAGCTGAAATGTAATACTTCAATAACCAACCTTCATCTAGGTTATAACACAACACATAATGACGATCTGGGCTTTCAAAGTAGATGTCAGACCATGCCTGGGTTTTCTGGGTAACCCAGAAACCCAAGGCAATTCGAGTGTCACTATTCGAGCTCTATTAGCTAAGTGTTCTGATAATCATTTTGGTGGTTTAATGGTTTAACATTATAGTTCTGGTGTCGAGGAACCTTAATAAATCAACAGATTAGTTTTCCAACAACAAAATCAAAAGTTATAAGACGGTCAAAGGCTGTCAGATATTTTGTTCTTCCGGTTTCTAGGTTTCCCAGAAACGGCAAGTCAGTGTCGAGGGGCCTTGTTTGACCACCCCCTACATCGATTCTGTTAGTGATATAAGGAATATCGAAGCATGGATCTATAGTAAAACCAACATGCTACAAATCGGTTATAACAACATCAACAACATGGATCTATAGTAAAACCAACAGGCTATAAATTGGTTATAACAACATCAACAACCATATATCATAACTGTCAGATCTGGTGCTTGGAAAATCTTGTCAGGTGCTGATTTCAAATTTCTGGGTTACCCAGATTTTTGACTGGTGATGCCCGGTCAACGGGTTTTGACCGTCAATATCTTACAATCTGGACATTGAATGGTTGTTATACCATTTCCAGATCCAAGACCTCATGTCAGACTATAGATCCAAAACATAAAACACGAAAAATCAAAAACAGAAAAGGATCTACGGCTACTGACATTTACTTGTCAGGAGACATTTGTGTTCTTGGACAGATTTTGTAAAACTCCTTGTTAAAGCATTTTGATGCTATAGATCTATGTTAGATCAACATAGATCGTCATAAAACATTTTCTAGCATGAATCTAAACACATAAACATTAACTCTATCTTAGCATACAAGATCAAAAATTTAATTTAGGGTTATACCTCTTATTGTCCAATTCTTGATCTATGCTCTCCAATATGTTTTGGTTGTTCTAAGGACTGATATTGTGACTGATCTCCCATAGATTTTCGGAGGTTTTTGTATGAGAGGGAGTTGGTAGGAGCTTAGAGAGAAAATAAACAAATTGGTACACTTTCTCTCTTTAATCTATATATATATATATATATATATATTACTTAGATACATTAGATCTGATGTTGCTGGCACAAATGTGTGGTTTTAATGAGATTCTCATGTCCCAAAGTCAAGAGAGTTGGTTACCCACTAAAGTATTGGCAATTTCTACAAGTTAGCTTACTAAATTATCCAAAAAGGGCATTTTGGTCTTTAGCAAATTGAATTTAATGGCAATCTTGATAAATGCACAAACCCTTAGGGTTTAGGATTTAGGGTTTGGGTTAGGGTTTAAGGTTTGAACCCTCTAGTGTATAGGGTTTAAACCCTTTAGATTTGCAATTAATTTCCAAAATTTTCGAATTTCGGTTTTCAAAATAGAAAATTAATTTTCCAAAATTATAATTAGGATTCAATAAATATATTAATATTTCCTAATCATAAAATTCAATCTTGCTAATTAGGAGTTATATTCCTAATTAAAATTGCTTAAATTAGCAATTAGGGTCAAAATGATCATTAGGGTATATAACCCACGAATTAGGCTTTTAATAAGAAAAATAAATTTTCTAAATTACAGTTAGGATTTGTAAAATAGAAATTAAGATAACAAAAATATAATTAGGGTTTTCTAATCATATTTAAGTTTAATACCCGCATTAGGCTTGCCTATTATGATTAGGGTTTCCTAATTTAGGGTTTAGAATTCCCGAATAAAAAATTAAGGTTTCCCGGCTTTCGATTAGGTTTTCTAACAGTACGTTATGGTTTCTAATCCTGAGATTAGGGTTTCTAATCTCTTATTAGGGTTTATAATTTTTAAACCTTATCCGATCAATCATTGATCAAAAATTCTATACAGTACAAACACGTACTCAATAATATAATTATTTTAATTATATTTTCTATCGAATCCCTTTCCAGAAATTAGGGTTAGGGTTTCTAAAGCTGTTAAACACAACTCTACTCTAATTTTATTAGTCAATACACAAATTGACTTTCTTGATACACGTATCACCGATACTTGTCACAAAATTGATAATTAATATTAATATTAATTAAAAAAATATTTATTCGCAAATTTTTGATTATTCGTAATCTCGGGTTATCACATGAATGGTACTACGAATTAGTACGGGAAGAAGAACTCAGATTTAGTTATAAAGGTTAGCATACGAATTAAAGAAAATTTGTATTAAGTGAAGAGAAAGTAAGAAGTTCTAAGATTTCGATTGAGGACTCATGTGATAGCTGAGTTGTATGAACCTTTGTATGGGCAGAGGTTTGTGCTTCGGTGTAACAACTACTTAGATTATTACAGTGATAATCATTGAAATAGTAGGTTGCGCTATCAATATGTAAATGATGAGAATGTGAATCTTTTCTCATGTATATACTTGATAGGTATAGAATGTTAAGATATGTGCAAGTTCTTGAACTCATACTTATGAAAAGTTTGTTACTCATAGTTATATGCTATGTTTTTGAGCCCTAAGCATATGAATAGTCCTTGATTTGTTCTTGGATTACATATTGCGAAGATAAGTTCTTAAACATATATGGTTGTGGAAAGTTCCTAAACACATAAAGTGTGGTAAGTTGATGAACTATACTAAGGTATAGGAATGTTTAGACTGGAAACAAGTTTTTTTAGTAGACTTAGCATTGAAGGTGCTAGAGAAGATTAAGTATTGTCGTAAGTAAGACAATGAAGGAAGATGGAGAAATAGGATATTATAAGTCATCTAGCTATGCTAGATTTTGAAGTTTATTGAAATCGTGCTTATATGTGCGTTTTCAAAAGGAAAGACTTGGTTCAACTTTTGGAACCAATGGATTTTAAAAAGAACTATTCTTTATATGTTTATGCTAATTGTTTCGGCTAAACAGAAGTTGATTTGAAATATCAAAATGAATTTTATATCATCAATGCATTTGATGCAAAGATGGTAAACGGATGGATTTATTAATCCAATTAAACCTAGTGTTAGATTTGATCTTATGATCAACAAACCGCTATGGTATGATGTATAATGATGAAGTCATAAACTGGCGAAGTCCTCGACGTACTGCGAAAAGTGCAGTATCATAACGTCATGAAATGTTTTGATGTATTGTGAAAGAATTTAAAGAAGTAGTCGATGTCAATTGATTTGAGTAAACGAATATTTCAAGTTGATGCCCAATTTATTGGTATGGTCTAAGCTATTTGATTTGGCTAAGACGAATGGTATGTCATGTTATAAGAAAATCGAGCTTTCTTTGAGAAGTTATGACAAGCCAAATTATTTTGGTGCAGAATCCAATGATTAAGTCTGAGGTGAACATACCCCAAAATGGGGTTATACGATGGGTTGATCGCCAATGTATGGAAGAGGTAGTTTACATTCTTGGTGATTGTAAACTGACCGTGGTAGAATGGTTTACGGTGAAATACTGTTAAACCTAGTAAGAGTTCATGGTTGATTTGTCCCCTCAGCAAAAGTATAAAATGTTTTAAAGGAATTCTTATGTTCCTCGTTATTCATTCTACTTCGTAATTCTTGATAAGTTATGGAGGTGAAGGAATGTTTGAAAGATAAGAACTTTTTTGAAGAGAAGTTGAGAAGAAGAGTAAGCTAAAATTTTGAGGATTAAATACTGTGAAGAAAGGGAGAAGGTGAGGACCCAAGTATGGGTGTGGTTTTAAGAAATTCCAGGGATGAAATTTTTATAAGGAAGGAAGTGTGACAACCCGAGTAAAATCGGATTGTCCAGAATTTAAGTTTAAAAGAATTAGTTATTACAAAAATGAATTTTTATTAATACTATTATGTGCTATGTGTTTATTAATAGTTCTAGAACCTAGGATGATTATAAGTCGGGAGGATTCTGGCTACGAGCTAGACTGAACGAGTAAGAATTTTCAAGACGAAAATAAAATTTTTCCAAGAATAAAAAATATTTTAGAGAAAAAGACGAAATAGACACTATTCACCTGATGAAACCTAAGGGTTAGTGTTTGAATAACCTAAGCCTATTCGAGAGTTCGGTATGTCGAAATGACATTCCATCGAAAGATTTGTCGATAATATATCGTGAAAAGTTAAGTAAGCCGATAAAAGTTTTTCTCAAAAAACGTGCAAAAATAGGACAAAATAAAAACGACGAAAAGTATTGTTATGTACTTTTCATTCGTTTAGCTACGTTAGGGAAAAACGTACAGGAAAACACTTAACGTCAAAAAGTGTTTTTCAATTTTTTAGAGTTCTGAAGAATGCGTAAAAGTTAAACTGTAGAGGAAAGACGAAATATCAAAAAATATTTCGATCTCGAGAATCGCAGTTTGTCAAACTGTCGGATGAATTTCACAAGACGGAAGCACGAAGCTTCCAATGGAAGTTTCCTGAATAGTAAGGAGGTTTGGGGCGAAATGACTAAAACTCCCCTAGCCTTGGTTTTCTATATAAACAAGCCTTAAGCTCATTTGTTTGGTTAGAAATCTCAACCAACACTTGAGAGAGAGAGAGACAGAAAGAGAGAGAGAGAGAGAGTTCCGATGAAGAGGGAAAGGAAGAGGAAAAGCTAGCCCGAGTGCATGCTTTATCCAACGGGAGAGGATTAAAGAAGAAAGATAATGCGAAACCTATCTCTAAGTAAAGTTTCTTTACGTTTTCTATGTTAAAACATAGCTTAATGAGAATAAGAAGTAAAAGATGTTAAGAACAATTTCTTACGGTTGAAATCATGAGAAAACAAAGAAATAATAATTAAAAGTTTAGTTTATAAATTTCTTAAGGAAGTATAAGATTCGTAATGAATTTGAACGATCCGAATGAATCATATGAATGATTCGGTGATATTAGTAAGGAATGGTGTTTTATAACATCAAACTCCAAGGAAAAGTAAAATCGTAATCAAAATATCGATTAAAAAAGAAGAACTAACGAAAAAACGCGAAGAACATTCGAACTTGTTTGTTGGTTGTTTGTGGGAAACCACTCAGAGTACCATATGGACTACTACCAGAGACGCGATGTGTACTGAGTCCTAGAAAAGTTATAAGGAGAATATAAGAATATAAATCATCAAAGATGATGAACGAATGAGTAAGGCATCTCCGTATGTCATGAAGTCGTAAGACGGTAAAGAAAGTTAGTCGCATAAACTTAGATTACAAGAACGCGAACCCTAAAAAGTAAAGTTAAGTAAACCAATGTGTAAGTCAAGTATATGACTAATTGGTGTATATGCTATTTCCTTATTTGTTATATAGGGATTGGAATAAGCAGTTCAGCATAAGATGTAGCTGTGTGTAAGGCAAATTTCTTAACTTCATTCATATTACGTGAATGCTAGTTTCTTAAACTTCTCAAATGTTGAACTTGAGAAGCCTTGTTTATGTGCAAATGTGTGATATTTGTACAAAGTGGTAGTATATATGAGGCCTTGTGCCGTAATTTGAACACTTGGATGTTTCTATGAGATGAACTGTTCAATATGAGTATGTGATGTTTATACATGAACCGTTATTATTAAGTTTGTGCTAATTATTCTAGCCAAACAGGATGTGTATGAAAAAGGGTAGAAGAATGAAAGTATTTCAAAGTGAATGTGACTAATGTTTTAAAATGATAGGAATCATGATTATTCCTATTATTCCAGCTGCTTCATAACCTTTGTTTGGATATTGAAGTTTTAAAGAATGTTTAAATTCTTGAAGTTGTTTGTTCAACTGCTATGACTTGCTGGGCAATTGAATGCTCACACTTGCTTTCAATAAAAACATTTCTAGCGAACGATGTTAGAAAGAACTTAAGGATCCCGTAAAGATCAAACTGACTGGTATCCAGACGAAGTGTCATTCAGTATGTGACTGAGCGTGAAGATTAAGCGAAGACTTGTAATGTAAAATAGTTTAATTGAACTGTAGATTAGTTTAATGAACTGATATAAATCCTTAATGGTGGATAAAAGTCACTCTTGTAAGATTGAAAAAATATATAATTATCATTATTTGTAATGAAAAAGATTATAAGATCTTAGAACCTGGGATTTGAGAATATATGTTGTTATGTTTAACTATATAATGATGTATGTTTTGGAAGGAGATGGAATCCTTACGTACTGAATTTGGGTGTGAAAATAAACCAAATTTTGGGGCGTTACAGGAAGGATGTGACAACCCGAAAAATCGAACTGTCTAGAATTTAAGTTTAAAGAATTAGTATTAATAAAATAAAATTTTATTAAAAATATTTTGTACTATGTGTTTATTAATCGTTCTATAACCTAGGATGATTATAATATGTGAGGCTTCTGGCTACGAGCTAGACTGAAAGAAATAAAAATTTTCAGGATGAAAATAAAAAAAATTCAAAAATAAAAATATTTTTAAAAAAAAGACGAAATATGCACTATTCACCCGACAAAACCTAAGGGTTAGGGTTTGAATAACCTAAGCTTTTTCGAGAGTTTGGTATGTCAAAATGACATTCCGTCGAAAGATTTGGCGATAATTTATCGTGAAAAGTTGAGTAAGCCGATAAAAGTTTTTCTCAAAAAAAGTGCAAAAATCAGACGAACAAATATATAATGAAAGGTATTATTATGTACTTTTCATCTATTTAGCTACGTTAGGGGAGAACGTGAAGGAAAACACTTATCATCAAAATGTGTTTTTCAATTTTTTGGAGTTCCGAAGAATGCGTAAAAGTCAGACTGTAAAGGAAAGACGAAATTTCCAAAAGTATTTGGATTCTGAGAATCGCAGTTTTTAAAACTGTTGGACGAATTCCGCAATACGAAAGCACGAAGCTTCCAAGGGAAGCTTCATGAATAGTAAGGAGGTGGAGTAATGATGTGTGAATAGTAACCTTAGGGGCAAAATGACTATTTTGCCACTAGCTTGGAAAATCTATAAAAGGAGAGCTTAAGCTCATTTGTTGGTGATTTTGAAAATCACCAACACTTGAGAGAGAGAGAGAGAGAGAGAGAGAGAGAGAGAGGGAGAGAAGTCGGATGAGATGAGAAAGGTAGAGGAAAAGCTAGTCGAGTGCACGCTTTGTCCAACGGAGGAAGATTAAAGAAGATAGGTAATCTGAAACCTAACCTTAAGTAAATTTTCTTTTAAGTTCTCAATGTTAAAAACATAACTTAATGAGAATAAGAAGTAACAGATGTTAAGAATGATTTCATATGGTTGAAATCATGAGAAAACGAAGAAATAAGAATTAGAAATTTAGTTTATAAATTTCTTAAGGAAGTATAAGATTCGTAATGAATTTGAACGATCCGAATGAATCATATGAATGATTTAGTGAAATTAGTAAGGAATGGTGCTTTATAACATCAAATTCTAAGGAAGGAATCAAAATATCGATTAAAAAATGAAGAACGCGAAGAACACTCGAAGAACACGAAGAACGTTGTTGATGGACAAATTTAAAACTATCGTAGTATAACTTGTTATTGATGGACAAGTTTAAAACCATCGCGTATAATTTAGTTACTTATTGCTTGGTTAGGAATAGTAAAAACATTCATGAAGAACGGATTAAACTTAGCTATAACGAAGTTATGGAAAATTTTTTGTAAAAGACGAACGAGAAATAGAAAGTGTGTAAATGAACCTGAGTGTGTAAGGTTTCATAAGAAAGTAAGACAACTTAGAAAACATGCGTCATGCACTCAAGAATAAATGAGTTCCGAGTTCAGATGACCGAATTATGGACGAACGAAAGAAGAACATTAATAACGTAAAATGAACGAATGATGAAGATTAAGCCAATTGAATGGAATTTTATTGGATTCAGAATAAATTTCTGTCCAAAGGAAGTTGAAGTACGTAAGATAAGGAAGAGAATGGCTTTGGAACAACCTCGTTCCGAGCTATAACGAAGAAGTTATGAGATTACGAAGTAAGCGTCTCAAACTTGATTCAAGACTTAGAAAACTTTTTAAAATTTTAAGCATGGCGTCGCAAAGCCAGTCAAGCCTTGGGAGGCGGCGCCGCAGCCCAACCCAGGCCATCAGGTACTGGTAAGTGGCACCGTAACGTGAGAGATAGAGAAGGGGATGGCACCTCAGCGCCAGACTGGGGAGGAATGTACAGGAGACTCGCGCCGCAGCGCCAGAGGAAAGGAAGGAACCGGCGCCGTAGCGCCAGTGCAGGGCAAGACCCAGGGAAAAGAGTTTAAATGCTCAACTTTTGGGGGAAGGCTAAGGAAAGATAAAGAACATATAGTTCAATTAATTTAACACTTAATCAAGTGAATTAAACCTTTAGTAAGGGTTAAACGAGATTAAAAGACAACGAATGTAAATGCTGATTTCGTAACCGATATCTGGGGACCGTGGTCGCGATAAAATGAACGTGTGGGATTGCTATGATTGCAATTCCTTAGACATTGATGAATGTAGTAAGTAAGAGATGAAGTATCAAGAAAGCTGTAGTAAACAGTAATAAGGGTAATGAACGTCCGAATGTGAGTTGGATAGAGAATTTTAGAATAAAGTAAGCGTTAAACACCTTAGCTGACGCGAGGGCTGAGTGTACGCGAATATTAAATGGGCAGAACCTACACTCCGTGTATGGTTTGACCGTAAGGTAATAAAGAATGAAGAAACTGAATTAAAAACAATAACATATAACGTAAATAAGCCGAGTTAATGATTATAACTTGGATAACGTTACGAGTCGAATGAACCGGAAGTTGTAAGATATGAATAAGGTTATGTAAAATACTCTACGCTATAAATGTGTAGAATTAATATTGAATGATCGTTCTACGTATACAAAGACTGTATGACTTAGACGATAAAAAATGAATCCTGAGGTATGACATTTAGTTGCCAGAAAGTCATAAGGAATAAGAAATTAACTTAATGAACAATATTATTTTAATGGTTCGGATAAGTTAAGATAAAGTTTAGGTTATGGTACAATTATAATCTTTGATGGTTGACATATGGGAGCTGGGCTAAACAATTCCTTTAAAGAGCGGAGGTATATACGAAACTGGTAACCGATCTAACTCACTGTGAAAGACAGTGTAGATGAAACGGAAACTTGTTTATTGGTTGTTTGTGGGAAGCCACTCAGAGTACCATATGGACTACTAGTAGAGACACAATGTGTGCTGAGTCTTAGAAGGGTTATAAGAAGAAGATAAGAATGTAAAACATCAAAGATGATGATCGTATGAGTAAGATATCTCCGTATGTCATGAAGCCGTAAACAGGTAAAGAAAGTTAGTCGCGTAAACTTAGATTTCAAGAACGTGAATCCTCAGAAATAAAGAAAAGTTTAAACCAATGCGTGAGTCAAGTATATAACTAATTGGTGTATGTGTTATTTCCCTATGTGCTGTATATGAATTGGAATGAGCAGTTCAGTGTAAACTATAAGTTGTAGCTGTGCGTAAGTTAAGTTTCCTAACTTCATTCATATTTTAATTGAATGTTAGTTTCTTAAACTTTCTCAGATGTTGAACTTGAGAAGTTTTGTCTATGTGCAAATATGTGATATTTGTACAAGGTGGTAGAATATATGAGGCCTTGTGCCACAATTTGAACACTTTGGTGTTTCTATGAGATGAACTGTTCTGTGATTTAACTATTCAATATGAGTATGTTCTGTTTATACATGAACCGTTATTGTTAAGTCTGTGCTTATGATTCTAGCCAGACATGATATGTATGAAAAAGGTAGAAGAATGAAAGTATTTCAAAGTGAATGTGGCTAATGTTTTAAAATGATAGGAATCGAGATGATCCCTATTATTCGAGCTGCTTCATAACCTTTGTTCAGTTATTGAAGTTTTAAAAGAATGTTTAAATTCTTGAAGTTGTTTATTTAACTGCTATGACTTACTGGGCAATTGAATGCTCACACTTACTTTAAATGAAAAACATTTTCAGCGAACGAGGTTAAAAAGAACTGAAGGATCTCGTAAAGATCAAGTTAACCGGTATCCAGATGAAGTGCCATTCAGTATGTGAATGAGCGTGAAGATCAAGGCAAGATATGTATTGTAGAATAGTGTAAATTAAACTATAGACTAGTTTAATGAAGTGTTATGTATCCTTGGTGGCGGATAAAAGTCACTCTTGTAAAATGTAAAGAATAATGTAATTATCATTATTTGTAATGAACGAGGTTATAACGTAATAGAAGCTGAGATTCGAGAATGTATGTTGTTATATTTAACTATATAATGATGTATGTTTGGAAGGAGATGTACTCGTAATGCACGAAATCCGGGTGTGAAGATAGACCGAATTTCGGGGTGTTACAAGGAGCCTTGAGTGCTCTGAACCACTTTAAAATGTTGTGTCTCTTATATTCTTGCTATAACTGTTATATTTGTCATAACTGCTTATCACCTATTAAATCGATTTATCTAAAGGGAAACAAACAAATCTCAAATTCCGCTATGATTAACTCATTAACAAATATGACAACTATTCTGTAAAAGAAAAATTTTAAGATATCTATTCAACCCCCCTTCTAGATAACTATAGTGCATCTAGGAACTAACAGATTGGAATTGCATGATTTTTGAACTTTGTTGATAGCTTAGGCTCGGTCATATTGTCATTACATGATTAAAACCTTTATCTATCGATTCTGATGTAACTGGTTAGCACTATATATTTACCTCTTTGTTTGATCACTTTAAATAATCACATAATTGTCTTCTGGTGGAAATTTTTTGTCCTAATGACAGAGATTTAGTAAAATGATTAGTAATGACCAAGATGATGCAAAAGTTTAAGTTTGGGGGAAAACATGCGGTATACATGCTATATATATACATATACATATATATATATATATATATATATATATATATATATATTAATTGAGAAAAAAAGAAAAAGAATAGAATGATGTTGAATAAACACTTTGGCTAGTTTAGTTATGTTGCCTTTGGTACTTGAGCGAGTACGCCCTAGGGGATATCTCTACACCCAGTGCCCTAAAGCCATTTGGCTTGGGAGTCGTTGATCGAAAGCTCATTAATGGGTATCACTGAAAAGCCTAACAGGACTAGACATTGTACAGTCAGGTGCAAACACGGGAAAGTGCGAATATAACCCTCGTGAGTTAATAAAAGCATAATAAACCCCTTGTTAACTCTTAGCTTAGTTGATGCATAGTATTGGTTGAGGCTTACTGTGTTTACTATTTTTCTTGATTTAAAGCAGTATTTTTCCCTCTAAGAAGAATATTATGTGATGTATTTATTCTAAATCAAGCTTATTGTTAGTAAGCGCGCGCGCACACACACACACACTACATCATTTTGATAGACTTTGATTTGTAAAGTGCTATACACTATTTCCCTACTCTTGGTGGGATTCTTTATTTTATGTTACTGTAGTTGCTCTGAGGCAACTCTTTTGGAATTCATAATTGACTAATTTTTGGGACTCGTTAGCATTTAGAGTAGATTGCATTTCATTTAGTTTTTGCATTGCATTTGTGTCTTGTTGCTTGAGGGCAAGCAACAGTTTAAGTTTGGGGATATTTGATAAGTAAGTTTTATACCTACTTATTGGATGCTATCTTACCATAATTTTTGTTTAAACTTATACGTTTTTGTTGCTTTTCATGCATTTCTTATCATTTTATAGGTTTCATGACGAAAAATCGATAGGTGGCACATTTCAGCAAAAAGGAGGTCGAACTGTCATGTGATACAGGAAACAGAATGCATAGGAGAATGATGGACCAAAACATGATGCAAGAGATATGTTTGAGGTATTTGAAGTTAAGCAGCAGTAGCAAGCAGCAAATCAGCAAACTACAGCAGAGCGCATTTGCGCCCATTTAACAAAGGAAAGGTGCGCAGCTGCGCACAAGCCAGCAGTCAGATTCCCTGGCACGAAGCTGCGCCCTAGCCAAGTACAAATCTAGCGCAGCTGCACTGGTCACTGATGCTGTACAAACTGACTTTTCACTTATTGCACCACTCGACCCCTTACTAAAGGAGGGGGGGTCATTTCAAGTTAGGGTATCATTGTTAGAGTGTTTTTATGCCTTTTAGGGTTAGAGAAACACAGAAAGAGAGCTTGAACCTCTTATTCTACATCTATACTTCTATCTTGGTTTCTATAGTAGATTTTGATATTTAGCTTAGATTAGGGAAAAATTTGGGAACATTGGGACTTGGATCAACATTGTATGCTCAGATTTGAGAAGGAGATTAGATTTGTATCTTTCACTCTCTATTTTCACTTTCTTTTCATTTTGGCTTCCAATGTTTGATGTGACACCCCCAAATCCGAGTATTTCATTCCCAAAGGATTTGGTGTTCACTGTCCAAACATTCGTTTCTAACTATCCAAGTTAAATAAAAATTAGGCAATAAACCTTCCCATTAAAGGGTTACATAACTTAATCAAATAAAATATGACGCCCCCAAATCCGGGAACTTTCAACCCACAGATATGGTGCTACATGGTACTCATAACTATATATTCATTCCATTGAAACAACATCAAAATGATTGTATTTACTACATTCTTATTACAATAATAATAAATCATTTCCTAGGTTCTGTAACCGAATACATTCTTCGTTCGTCATAGTATAATTCATACAAAATACTAGTCTATTATAGGATAAACTAATTATCCATCTTAGCCTTGCTTTTGTCTTTACTAGAACCCTCGATTCGCTCAGCCTTATCTGCAATCATATAATTCAAGCAAGAAGTGAGCATAACTAGCTCAGCAAGTCTAGTAATAGATAATATAAATACCACGTCGAGAATCATATGATTATTCTTCAATAACTGAACAAAGATCTATGAAGTACTATGAAACATTGTATATCACTTTTCATTCTCATAAAACAATTTCGAAGTACATACAGTAACTTAGGAATTCTGAGTTGGTCAAAAGACCATGAACATTCTCTTTTTGTTTTCATTCATGAAAACGGACAACCCGGCACTAAGTCCGTAAGTCTGATATATCTTACGCGCACTTTTAGGTGATCAGCCTATAGTAGTCTATGTTGATCAACACTCATCCGTTAAACGTATTTACGTTTAAGTTTTGGCAACCTTACGTGCCCATCGAATAATCGATGTAAAATACATTTGTTTATTCATACTCAGGCTTACCTTTAAATTCGTACCAAATAATTGGCATAGGATAACGTTATCAATTCTATATCAAAAGACTTGTAAATAAATCAATCAAACTCTTAAGATTAGTCTAGCCAAGTTAAAACTGGCATCGACCCTTTCATAAAACAATTCATGCATCTCATAACATGAATCATAGAAAACTTGGCTAACACGAAGGTTAAACAAGCGTTAAGAAAACTTGCCTTCCAGCGTCTTCAATTAAATATTCAATAGTTCTTGGTCTTTACAGTTTCTACATGATATATTCACATAACACACTGCAATTAGCTACCAAACAATCTAATCACATTGTTTTTACCAACTTCTTTCTCTTCTATAACTTTAACCAAATTTATTTCATTAATAAAACTCATTTCGAGTTACTTATCCCTCCCTTACGGCTTATTAATGCTCACCGTTTCAATACTAATAAACAACGTTAAATTCCTAAAGTCATCACTATATACGTGATATAGGAATGGTCTTAATGTATATTAAGTATATACAATTGCCCCTTAATTGTCATGCAACAATTGGGTTAAAAATAACTTAAATTAAACATTTCTCCTCTACCGGCACTGCAGCGCCATCCTCAAATGTAACATTGGCGCTGCGGCGCCAACTAACAGTACTTAAAATGTTCACATCTCCGGCCCGGTGCGACTTAACAGTGTTCACCTCTCCGGCCCGGTGCTACAAAGCGAGTGTTATATGCTTAGGGCGGCGCTGCGGCGCCGACCCTGAGCCCTCAGGAATAATTTTTATGTTTTCCAGTTCAGTTCTTTCCGGACTCGTAACTTGGTCGTTATAAGTCAGAATTGGCTCATTCAAAAGTCATTATCTCACATATCTCACATACTTCAATTTCATCTAGATAAAAGTAGTTTTTAAATCCGTTAACAATGAATTCATTATTTAACATTATATTACGTGTTCGTTTAACGCTCGTCAATGTTCATAACTCGTTTCTTCGTTTGAAGTCAGAATTAGATAATTCGTGAGTCCACGACTCTGAAATATGTTGTTCTACGTTATGCCATAAAAAACCAAGGTTTTCAAGTTAAAAGGCGCCTTTTGATTACTAATCCGGGAATTCTACGATTTTAATGGTGAACGTTTAATCTCGTAAATTTCGCCATAACTTCGTTACCCGAGATATTTACACCAAGTCAAATGGAACCAATCCATTGATTAATTATCTATACCTAACCAAGCAATATGCACATACCCTATACTTGATGGTTTTCAATTTGTCCATCAACAACCAAATTAAGGCTTAATGGTTTCTTCGATTAAAACTCACATAAACGCTTATGATTCTTAATTGTACATGGCTTATTAATGTTTTAATCTACTAATAGCCATCCTTATTACTCTGGAACAGACATGCTCCACCTATTCATACTTCTCTATGAAAAATAAATAGAAAAGGGATCAAAGACGAAGGTTTACGTATTATTACCTTAATGTTCTTCTCATTATTGACTAAAGCTTGAGTGTTTTGCTTGGATTGCTCTTGATTACGTGTTAAAGCTCTTCTCTCTCTCTCTCTCAATATATATTGGTTCAAGTTTGGTAAAACACCAAATGACCAACACAAGCTTCCTTTATATAGAAAATCTAATGGAGGGCAATTTGGTCTATTGGTCCACCTCCTTACTATTCATGCCTTAGCCACCAAGTAATACACTTTACTTGGCCACCAAGTGGACATCCCATATGGCCTTTTGGGTCCCCCCCCCATGGGTTTTACCCATCGGTTCAATCCGTGGTTTGATTTCTAGGTTTGGGCTTTAGAATAAATTCATATTGGGCCTATCTTGGGCTTGATTTAACATGACTTTGGGCTTGACATAATCCAAGTCCAATTGGAAATGACAAAGCTAATTAGTAAAGTCTACTGAGAATTAATTGTATTCTACTTGTATAATTCTTGTATTCTCTTATATATAGTTCGTACGATATTCGTATTATACGTCGTAATAATCTTCATACTATACTCGTATAATAACTAGAATCATACTCGTATTTCTCACGTATAACAACCATAATCATTATACATAGTCACTTAATTCTCGGAACTCACTTTTCCTAACCCTTAGGTTTTAAGTCCGCAGGCGAAAACTTCGTTTGCCATAACTGAAATATTATTAGATATTCTATCTCGTCTTAGAATTCTATCATTACATGTTTCTCAAAAATTCATAATTAATCTCAAGGCAGAAACAGATGAATAGTATTTTTATAGAAATTTCTCAGAAAACATCCATTTTCGTCTTGGAAATTCATAACAATTAATCCTAGCACATAGCCAGAATCCTAACCACATCCGCACATTCTAGGTCATAGAACGCCCTTCAAACAACTTACTCACATAAATAAACAATTAAATTTATTTAATTCTCATAAAAATCTAATTTTCTCGGGCGTTAAATTCTCCCCCCCCCCCCTTATAAGGATTCTGTCCCCAGAATCTCGATACAATTACATAAACAAATGAGGAAAATTTTCCTTTATTTTACTCTCGAGTTCCCACGTTGCTTCTTCAGCATTGTGGTTCCTCCAAATTACCTTCACCGAAGGTATTATCTTATTTCTCAAGACTTGTTCCTTCCTATCCACAATCTGAATTGGAAGTTCTTCATACATTAAGTTTTTTTCTACTTAAATAAATTCATACTTTATTACGTGTTTGTAGTCCGGTTTAAAAAGACGCAACACTGACACGTGAAACACATTGTGTATTCGTTCCATCTCTGGAGGTAAAGCTACTTGATAAGCTACCTCTCCTACCCTTCTTCAAATTTTAAAAAGTTCTATGAACCTTGGACTTAACTTCCCTTTCTTTCCAAAACGTATCTTCCCTTTCCAAGGCGATACCTTCAGAAAGACATACGGACCGACCTCAAACTCCCTCTTCTCACGGTGATGATCTGCATACTTCTTTTATCTATCTTGAGCCGCTACCAATCGAGTACGTATTATCTTTTCCATGTCAGCTATTTGTTGTACCATCTCAGGTCCCAACATCTGACGCTCACTTACTTCATCCCAGCACAGTGGAGTTCTGCACTTCCTCCTATATAACGCTTCATAAGGAGACATGCCTATACTAGCGTGTAAACTATTGTTGTAAGCAAATTTCACCAAAGGTAGGTGTTCGTCCCTACTCCCCTTGAAATCCATAATGCAAGATCTTAACATATCTTCTAGCATTTGAATTGTCCGCTCACTTTGTCTATCTGTTTAAGGGTGATATGTTGTACTTAACCTCAACTGCGTTCCCAGTTGCTCTTGTAAACTTCTTAAAAAATTCGATGTGAATCGTGGATCACGATCTAACACAATCGAAACTAGTACTCCATGCCTTGAAATAATTTCTTTGACATAAAGTTTAGTCAATTGATCCAGGTTATACCTAACTCCTATTGGTAAAAAGTGAGCCAATTTTTTCAACCGATCTACTATTACCCAAATAGCGTTGTATCCCTTCCTTATCGTTGGAAGTCCCACCACAAACTCCATTGTGATATGCTCCCACTTCCACTCTAGATTCTTTAGTGATTGTAATAATCCACTCGGTCGTTGGTGTTCAGCCTTAACTTTCGGACAAGTTAAGCACTTACTAACATATTCTGCTATCTCTCTCTTCATGTTTGGCCACCAAAAGTTATGTCAAAGGTCTTGATATATCTTAGTACTACTCGGATGTATCGAGTACCTCGAACTATGGGCCTCACTCATTATCTCTTCTTTTAATTCGGAATTATTTGGAACCCAAATTCTTCCTTCAAAATGAAGTAATCCTTCTTTATCAAGGTTATACTTAGATTTCTCTTTATCCTCCATTCTTTTCTTTATTCGCTCGCACTCTTCGTTGCTTAGTTGTACTTTCTTAACTCGTTCCACTATTGTTGGTTGAGTCTCCATCGTGAATAACATCTCTACCGCTTCACTCGGTAATTTAACTTATAGCTCCATTCTCGCCATTATCGTTTTTAACTCATTCTGAGTCGTTAACATTGATAGCTTTTCCCTACCCTTTCTACTTAACGTGTCAGCTACTACGTTTATTTTTCCTGAATGATATAAGATATCACAATCATAATCTTTTATCAATTCTAACCACCTTCTTTGTCTCATATTCAACTCCTTCTGTGTGAAGATATATTTCAGACTTTTATGGTCCGTGTATATCTCACACTTCTTCCCGTATAGATAATGTCTCCGTATTTTAAACGCAAAAACTACTGCGGCCAATTCTAAGTCATAAGTAGGATAGACCTTCTCATAATCCTTTAACTGGCGTGACACATACGCAATGACCTTATCATGATGCATAAGCACGCAACCCAGTCCTCTATGTGAAGCATCGCTATAAACAACAAAATTCCCCGTATCATCTGGTAAAGATAATACAGGTGCCTTACTTAACCTCCTTTTTAGTTCCTGAAAACTATTCTCACACTTCTCAGACCACGCATACTTTACTGACTTCCTCGTCAAATTTGTCAACGGAGTAGCTATTTTAGAAAAGTCCTGGATGAACCTACTATAGTATCCCACCAACCCCAAAAAACTCTGAAACTTGGTTGGCATTTTCGATTGTTCCCAATTATTAACTGTTTCCATCTTCACTGGATCCACATAAATATCATCTTTATCAATAACATGTCCTAGAAACTGCACTCTTTCAAGCCAAAATTCACACTTAGTGAATTTTGTATACAACTTCTCCTTCCGTAGTGTTTCCAACACTATCCTCTAATGTTCAGCATGATCTTCAGATGTCTTAGAATATACTAGAATATCATCAATGAACACTACGACAAACTTGTCCAAATATTGTTTGAACACTCTATTCATCATATCCATAAATGTGGCTGGCGCATTAGTCAATCCAAACGACATAACCAGAAACTCGTAATAACCATAACGAGTTCTGAACGCCGTCTTAGGTACATCCTCCTTCCTTACTTTTAACTGACGGTACCCCGTACGCAAATCTATCTTAGAAAAATACTTTGCCCCTTTCAACTAATCAAAGAGATCATCGATCCTGGGCAATGGGTATTTATTCTTAACTGTTAACTTGTTCAACTCACGATAGTCGATACAAAGTCGTAACGACCCATCCTTCTTCTTTACAAACAATATCGGTGCTCCCCACGGAGACCATTAACTCCTTCATCTCTACCGGCGCCATCCTATATGGTGCCCTAGAAACTGGTGTCGTACCTGGTATAAAATCAATCACAAATTTGACCTCCCTATCCGGCGGAAGACCTGGTAACTCCTCTGGAAATACATCTGCGAATTTTTGTACTATAGGTATTTGTTCTAATGCTGCTTCCACTCTCTAGGCATCCACAACATGGCACAGGTATCCTATACACCCCTTTCTCAAAATCTTCCTAGCTTATGTTATAGTTAGACAACAAGAGCGTCCCGGTAATTTATTACCGTAAAACACTGCCTTGGGTTTCATAGAAAGCTGAAGGTTCACACTTTTTCTATGACAATCTATTACAGCTCTATGGTTAATCAACCACTCCATACCGAGAATTATATCAAATTCTCTCAACCTTATCGGTATAAGATCTACCGATAGTTTGTTACCTCTAATACCTACGTAACAATTCCTATGAATGTATTCAATGGAAATTATCTTTTCATTCGTTACCTTAACATCAAAAGGTATTTCTAATCTTTCCGGGAATAAACCTAATCGCTTAGCAAATTCACATGCTATAAAAGAAACAAGTAGCACCCAAATCAAATAGCACATAAGCATTTATTTCAATGATTGGAATGATACTTACTACTACATCCACTGATGCAACCGCATCTTGGACATTCATATTAAAAGTACGGGCCGTAGGTCTACACGATGGTGTTGGTTCAGTAATGGCTAACTTACCACTATTAGCACCTTTATTACCCTCCGATCCCTTCTTTTGGGCAATTTCATGCCATGTGGTCCATCAACCCATAGACAAAACAACCTTGGTTCTTCTTAGGATTAGGACAATTGGGTGATATATGACCCTCCTGCCCACAGTTATAACAAACCGATTTCCCTTTAAGGCAGACTCCTAGGTGAGCCTTTCTGCATGTCTTTCTGGCCTCGATCCAACGCTTAGGATCTCCTTGTTTCACTCCAGTATTTCCGGAGTTAAAACTCTTTCTTTTGGGCATGCTTCCACTGCCACTAGCTCCCTCCACCTTGGATACTCCTTCTCCTTTACTCTTATTCTTTCTCTCTTTGTGGTATTGGCTTAAAGCTTCACTACCACCCTTAGAAATAATTGCTTTCTCCAGAATGGTTTCGTACAAAAGCACTCTGGAACACAAAAATCCTACTATAGAGCCAGGGTTTCAGTCCCTGCTCAAACCTACGAGCCTTCCTCTCCATAGTGTCCACTTGGTGTGGAGCAAAAATCTTTCCAGTTCATTAAATTTGGCAGAATATTGGGAAACCGCTATGTCCCTTGCTTAAGTTCTAAGAACATAATCTCCATTCCCCCCTGCATGCTTGTAGGAAAATCGTTCTCGAAGAAAACCTTCTTAAACTGTTCCCACGTTGTTGCATCAGTTCTAGCCCCACCCTGGTGAGCCTCCCACCAAAAGTTGACTTCTCCTATCATTATATAGGTCACAAAAGAAGCCTTTTGCGCCTCCCCCACGTTTGTAATAACAAACTGTAACGACTGATAAAATCAGATGTATTGTAAAATAATTTTATTTAATTAAATAATGAATAAAATTATATTATATGTTATTATTATGTGTTAGTAAGATGAAGGTTGTTCTATAACCTAAATGTATCGGAATATCGTAGTATTCTGGCTACATGATGGAATTAAAGTGTTTGAATTTCCAAGACATAAATTGAGATGCCCCTAAATTCGGGTATCTTCCAACCAGACAGATGGTGCTATACGGTGCTACAGTTCACACAAACATTCAATTGAAATGCCTCAAAAGAATGAATATGTCTTATATATATTCAAAATAATATTAACATTGTCCCAGGTTCTTTATAACCGTTACATTTGTTCTTGTCATAATATCAAATATTATTATTACAAACCTATACTATTATATAAGTAATCTACGTGTTCGCCTTAGCCTTCTCTTTATCCGTGCAAGAGTGAGCCTAACTAGCTCAGCAAGTACAACAATTCTAATAAAATTAGCATGCTTGAAACATAGGAAACGTATATCTTTGATAACTGAACAATAGTTACGAAGTACTATTGATAATTCAAAATAGCACTTCTTTCCTTTCAAAACGTTTTAAAATGACAATATTCAGTAAAACATCAATTCTGGTTCAAGACCATGAGCATTTCATAAGTTCTTTGAAAAGGGCATCCCGACACGAAGTTCATAAGTCCGACATAGCTTACGAGCACGTCTAGGTGATCAGCCTATAGTACTCTATATTGATCAACACTACATTCATTAAACGTATGTACGTTTAAGTTGTGGCAACCTCACGTGCATATCGTTTGACGACAAAACATTTTAGCATACTCAGTCTCCTTTTGAAAAACCACACTAATATTAGTTTGGTAAATCATTGACAACACTTCGATAGATTATAAGAAATCCAACATATCGTAAGTTTAGCCGAAAGAATTGGCGTTGACTTTATCAGACATTAACTCATGCGTAAGAATACAATAATCACAAAGCTAGTCCATATTGAACTGAAACAAGGGTTAGAACACTTGCCTTTAGCGTCTGCTACAGTTATTACACGTACACTTTAAGTCTTTAAGGTCTCTACAGTATATGATAACATCATATAACACATTAGGTCACGAATAACATACATGGTTCCTAAAGAATCTTACCCGTTTTTCTCAATCTAATTACGTATTAGATTTGTTATTATTAGTTATGGCTTTCCGTTACGTCATTCTTACGTTTATATGTAATTGAGTTACTTCAACCCTAAATGATCATATTTAAGGGTTAAACATGTCTTAACAATGTTACATTAAGTTCCTTAGTTCATTATTAATCAATTACCATGCATGCTCTACTTGTAATCATTCTTTACTATCTAAACCCTAAGGCTGGTGCTGTGGCGCCAGACTTCCTTCTTGGACTCGCACTGCGGTGCGGGTTAGCAGTGCTCAAGTCCCAGCTTCGGCGCTGCGGCGCCACTTGCCCTTCTATGTGTCGCGCTGCGGCGCTAACTAACAGTACCTCATGCCTCGGCCTCGTGCTGTGGCGCAGGCTTTTATGCCTTGGGCTGGTGCCTCGGCGCCAACTCTGTGCACCAGAAAATTTTTACAGTCTTGAAATTTTGTGAAACTCCCGGGCTCGTAACTTCTTCGTTATAAGTCCGAATTGGCTCGTGCAAGAGCCTACGGTTCACAAATCACATACTCTACATGTTCATGCAAGAATTTTATCTATTTTACTTTGTTAACTAAAAATTCACCTATTAGTCCATTTTTAACGAAAACAGTAAACGTTTGTAAACGTTCAACGTTCGTTTCTTCGTTCTCAGTCAGAATCTGGCCATTTTCGAGTCTGCAACTCTATAATGCCAAATAAGACTTATCTCCATCGAAAACCAATGTTTTTAAGTTCAAATAAAAAATCCAACTTCCATTCTGAGAATTTCACGAATTCGACCATTATCGTCCAATCGTGTGATTTCTGACAAAACTTCGTTACTAACGATTCGTTCATCGCTCTAAATGAATTCAATCCATTATCTAGACATCTCAACATACATATTATAACAACTTATCTTTAAATTAGGTTATGGCTTATTTCTCGTAAGTTCATAACTTAACAAATTATAAAATACAAGATTTCATTCCTTATGACTTATTATTGATTTAAGTCCTTTAATCAATATTCTTACATCTTTTAAATCATACTAACTTCTTAAAGTAATCATATGACAAGTTCATCATTGTTATTCATAAGTTTATAACTTATTTAGATTTAAATTGCTTCTTCCTTATTTATTCGGCTTAAGTCCATTGATCATCCAATCTTTAGGAGTTCTTAGCATACATGTTCATTAAGTTACACTTCTCTTATCACCCTACAATGGTAGAGATAGAAGAGATAAGATTATTTACCTTGATGACTAACTTCCTTCTTCTTGAAAATCTAACAAAGGATGTTTGGACTTATAAGTTCTTATTTTCTCTAACCAATAAGTTGCTTTATAAAGGAGAGTTGTTGGATAATTGAACAAGTAAAAATGATTTATGAGCTTGCTATTTATAGAGCTTGTAAGGTTAGGGCAAAATAGTCATTAAGACATTCCACCTCCTTAAGTCACCTCCTAACTATTCCTTCCTTAACTTCCAAGTATACTTGCTCCCTAGATCAAATACTTGGCCATCACATAAAGGTCTTGGTCAACAAGTTTACCCATGGGTTACCCCATGGATCCTAGTTAACTAATGGATCATTAATTGGGCTTAAGTCTTAAATTAATTAACTTATCTTTGGGCTTACATTAATTCAATTTGGGCTTCATATTAACCAACTCTTGGCTAAACATTAATACCTCTTGAGCTTGCCCCTTAATGCTTATTGGACTTGCACTTCATACAAGATTCCACAAGTTTATTTCCTTTTGATTTTAAATCCTAAACATTCTCAAATTAAGTCTGCATGCGAAATATTGCATTTTTCATACTTAGATTATTATTATTACATAATCCATCTCATCTTGATATTATAACGTTACGTATTTCTCAGAAGTTCAAAATAAATTCCCGAGCGAAAAATGATGAATAGTATTTTTCAGAAAATTTCTCGGAAAGCTTTTATTTTCGTCTTGAAAATTCAAGCACTTTAATTCCTTCACGTAGTTAAAATACTACGACTTTCTGATGTTTGTAGGTTATAGAACGACATTCATCTTACTAACACATAATAATAACAAATAATATTATTTTACTTATTATAAAAGTATTTACAAAAGGTTCGATTTTCTGGGGCGTTACAAAAATAAAAGCTCTCCAAGAAATTTTTCGAAAAACACTATTTATCAATTTCTGCTCAAAAATTATTTTTGAACTTCCGAGAAATACGTAATGATAGAATAATAAGGAAGGATGGAATACGTAATAATATTTCAGTTATGACAAACGTAGTTTTTCGCTTGCGTACTAAGTTTGAGAATGTTAAGGAAAGTAAAGAATGAATAAATGATGATTGAATAATAGCAAGTATTATACGAAGCATTAATACGAGTATGATACGAAGTATCGTACTAGTATATATGAAAGATGGTATAACGTGCATGATGAATGATTATACGAACTAGTATATGTAAGGAATACGAGGATTATACGTGAAATGCTTTAATCCTATTGTAATGGACGTGTAGGATTTGTGTAGAAATTGTGCAAGCCCAATTGAAATTATGTTAAGGCCCAAAGAATTATAATGAAAGCCCAATGCTAGGCCCAAAGTAATTAAATTTAAAGCCCAAACCAAGAACCGGACCCGTGGATCGAACCGATGGGTAATCGGGTAAGAAAACCCATGGGGCAACCCATAGGTGAGTCATGGCTAGCCATGTGTGGTGAGAAAGCAAGAGATAAGTATTGTGGGGTGCAAGAAAGGAATAGTAAGGAGGTGGAAGAAAGGAGGTGGGATGGCCTCTTTACCAAATTACCCTCACTTGGAAAATATATAAATAGAAGAGCTTGGTGGTTCATTTTTGCCTTGTTCAAATTCACCAACATATTAGAGCTAAGCATATAGAGAGAAATAAGAGCTAGATTTTCATTATTCAAGAATAGGAAGAAAGGAAAGCTAGATCATCAAAGGTATTCAACCTCTAGACCATTAATCTTCTTCTCTTCATTATAGTTTTGATAGAGAAGTGGATGATTGGTGGATCATGTATGATAAGAAGTAATAAGGATGGCTAATTAGTGGACTTAAACCTTAATAAGCCACGTGACAAGTGAATCATAATCATAGGAATTATGAACTAATAAAGAACATTGAAGAATTATCATATTGTTGTTTGATGGACAAGTTGAAAACCATCATGTATAAGATTGAATGAAATACGTTTGGTTAGAATGTTAGAATGACGGAATGAATATATTTTGAATGGTGTAAAAATCTCAAGTAACGAAGTTATAGCAAAATTTCCGAGATTACACGGTAATCGTCGAAATCGTGAAATTCTCGGAATGAAAGTCAAAAGTCACCATTGAACTCGAAAATATTGGTTTTCGATGGAGAATAGTCTAAGTTTGCATTTTAGAGTTGCGGACTTGAAAATTACCAAATTCTGACTTAGAACGAAAAAACAAGCTTTGAACGTCTTCGAACGTTTAACGAACTCTCAATAACAAACTTAATAGGTGAATTCCATGTTAACGAATTCGAAAATGTAAAATTTTCTAATGAAATCGTAGTACATGTGATATGTGAGCTAATGGCTTTTGAACGAGCCAATTCGGACTTATAATGATTAAGTTATGAACCTAGAAAATCCATAGAAGAAAATAACTATCAAAAATTTTTTCTGAGGCAGGGCCAGTGCTGCAGGGCGGCCCAAGGAGGCAAAGTCGGCACCGTAACGCTAGGCCAAACGCCAATATACGGAAGAGTGACGTCGCAGCGCGGCACATAGAGAAGAGATTGGCGTCGCAGCGCCAAGACCAAGGCATACATACTGAGGAGTCGCGCCGCAGCGCGAGCTATGTATAGAAAACTGACGCCGCAGCGACAACACTAGGAGAAAGCCAGAGAAAAACTTAACAATGAAAGAAAAGGAAAGAGAAGTTAATGGAAGGGTGAATTATATACTTAATTAACTTGAAGTAACATCATTAAAGATGATTATAACCAAAAGATTACAACTAAAGGTTGACGAAAGATTTCTTGAATGTAAATACAAAGTAATACGATAAACCGTAACAAATGTTAAACAATCTAATGAATGATTAGATTAAGAAGAAAGGTAAGATATAGTAGTGACCATATATGATTGTTTAGGACCTAATGTGGTATGTTATGTGATAATGTATTGTAGAATCATTAAAGACTCAAAGGAAAAGAAAAATAACTGTAGAAGACGCTGAAGGCAAGTATTCTGACCCTTATCTATAGTCTTTCGGACAAGCGCTGTAATTCGTGTACCTTATGCATGAATTGATGTATAATGGAGTCGAAGAAAATTCCTTCGGCTAGACTTAATGTATTTTTGTGGATTTCTTGATAAATCTATCAAAGTATTGTAAATGTTGCTATCTTTTGCCAAAATGTTTTCGTATTGATTTGAAAGAAAGACTGAGTATGATAAACAAATGTTTTGTAGTCAAACGACAAGCATGTGAGGTTGCCATAACTTAAACGTAAATACGTTTAAAGAAAATAGTGTTGTACAACATAGAGTACTATAGGCTGGTCACCTGGACGTGCTCGTAAGATATACCGGACTTACGGACTTGGTGTCGGGTTATCCTTTTCAAAGAAAGAATGAAATGCTCAAGGTCTTGGACCAATATTGATGTTTAATGAATGTTGTTTATTGTGAAACGTTTTAAAGAAAAGAGAAGTACTATTTTGAATTATCGATAGTACTTCATAACTATTGATTCAGTTATAGAAGATATACGATTTATATGATTCAAGCATATTATTTAAATGAAGCTGTCATATTTGATGAGCTAGTTATGCTCACTCTTGCTTGAACCATATAAATGCAGCTAAGACTAAACGGACTAAAGGATCCGATAAAGATAAAGGAAAGGCTAAGGCATACAACTAGACTATCTTTGTAATAGTATTATAGGGATGTTGTAATAATTTGATATTATGACAAGAACACATGTAATGGTTATAAAGAACCTGAGAATGGTAATATTATTTTGGAATATATAGAAGACATATTCACTCTTTTGAAGCATTTCAATTGAATATATGTGTGAACTATAGAACCGTGTAGCACCGTCCGTCAGGTTAGAAGATACTCAGATTTGGGGGCGGCACATGTTGGTATCAGTGCTGTAGGTTATAAAACTTAAGGGGGGAAAAGAAGCTTAAGCCATAACCTTAAGAAAAGTTAAGGAAGTAAAAAATGAAGTTAACCCTAAAAATGCATTAAATGTGATATGTGTTTTTATTATTCTACTGACGTGTACTAAACAAACTAAATTATTTTGTTGTAGATGTCAAGAATTAATGAGATGTATAGGGATATACATGTTATTAGTGAGGAGTCCGTAAATCAAGTAGAGATCTTACCGACCCCTATAGTAGAAAAGCCATAAGTGGTTGTAGTCGAGTCTAGAGACTCGAAAAACTTCGACCTCATGTCTTTGTTTGATGGCATGTCCGAGGAAGAGGTGGAGGTGGTGTCTTTTAACACCGTAGCACCTACAGAAGAGATGACTCTGGGGGAGTTAATGAAGGCACTGTTCATGACAATATTGGATAGAAATATCCAGTTGGGGAAGGAGGTGAAAGAGCTGAAGGAGGAGGTCCAGGAAATCCTGGAGGATAATAAGAGCATGGAATCAATGTGGGAGGAAGAGCATGATGAGAGAGTTTTCGCGAAGGACAAGGTCCACGAGCTGAAATAGGAGGCCTTTGAGCTCAGGCATGAGCTAAAGGCTAAGAAGCAAAAGATTGGTAAATGTAACCGATCTTGCCAACGCGGATTATGAGAATTCCATAAGGTAAATGTAACCTAGTGAGTAGCTAGAGTAGAGTTAGATATATAAATATGATGTATCTAGTAATGACGTAAAACCCTCTTTTGTATATCAAAGGGTAGTCTTTTTTAAATCCCAATTTTTAGAAAGCAATTACGGGAAAGTAATGTAATCAGCTAAGGCTGTATAATGACGAATGATGTAGTATTATATTATAAGAAGCAAAGCAATATAAGCCTGAAGTTATTGTTTAATAATGAATAATAACTAACTAATAAGAAGAAAGTAATAATGACGTGTTATTTATCTTAACAGAAAATGTAGCCATGAAGAAGACAACAAAATCAAGATGCCAATGTCAATCAACCGAAGGGATGACTGGTTAACCCGATGCAAGAGTTCATTAATTTATTAATGGCTGCTTTTAATAGGAACGAGGCTAATATACCCGTAAATCCTGGGGTAGTACGAGCTACTACGTTTAAGGATTTTAAAAGTGTCAGTCCGCCGGAGTTCAAAGGAACTACGGACCCAATAGAAGCCCAGACTTGGGTAAAAGAAATAGAGAAGGCATTTGTTATTTCAAATGTCGATGAGGGGCAAAAGGTTGCTTTTGCTACCTATACGATGAAAATGGAGGCCAACTTCTGGTGGGAGGAAAATTAAGCTAGGGCTGGGATAGAAAACCTAACGTGGACGCGGTTCAAAGAGATTTTCTTCGAGAACTACTTTCCCACAAGTATGTAAGGGAGGATGGAGATGAGGTTTCTAGAGTTGAAACAAGGGGAAATGACAGTTCCCCAATACGCTGCCAAGTTCAATGAACTGGTGAGGTTTGTTCCACATCAGGTGGACACGGAGGTGAGGAAGGCTAGGAGGTTTGAGAATGGCTTGAAACCCTAGCTCTATAGCCAGATATCAGTGTTCTAAATAATTATTTTGGAACCATTCTGGAGAAGGCGATAATCGCAAAGGGTGGGAATGAGGCTCTAAGCCAATACCACAATGAGAAGAAGAACAAGAATAAGGTAGACGGGGGAGTGAAAATGAAAGGAGCTAGTGGGTGTGGCAATGGCCAGAAGAGGAAGGGTTTTAACTCTGGGAATACCGGGGTGAAGTAAGGAGATCCTAAGAAAAGGATGGAGGCATGCAAAAACTGTGGGAAGACTCACTTAGGAGTCTGTCTCAAGGGAAAGGCTATGTGTTACAATTGTGGACAAGAGGGGCATATTTCGCCTAACTATCCAAGTCCGAAGAAAAACCATGGATGCTTCATATGTGGATCAATCGATCACATAGCGAAGAACTGCCCAAAGAAAGTGATGGACGGGAATAAGGGCGCTAATAGCGGTAAGTTAGCTATTGGTGGTCCAGCTCAGACGGGTAGGCCGATGACCCGCACCTATAACATGACGGTCCAAGATGCAGTTACATCAGGGGATGTAGTTGCAGGTATTATCCCGATCAACGATATAAATGCTTATGTGATGTTTGATTCGAGTGTTACTTGTTCTTTCATAGCATGTGATTTTGCAAGACGATTAGGATTACTTCCCGAAAGATTGCTTGTACCTTTGGATATCAAGGTAGCAAATGTAGAGATAATTCCTGTGTGAAAATATTCATAGGAGTTGTTGCGTAGATATATGAGGTTGTAAATTATCGGTAGATTTGTTACAGATAATGTGATAACCCAAGATTACGAATAATCAAAATTTACGAATAAATTTTTTTTTATTAATATTAATATTTACTATCATTTATGTGACAAGTATCAGTTATACGAGTCTCGAGAAAGTCAATGTGTATTGATTAATAAAATTAGAGTAGAGTTGTGCTTAACAGCTTTAGAAAACCTAACCCTAATTTTTGGAAAGGGATTCGATAGAAAATATAATTAAAATAATTAATTTAATGAGTTTGTGTTTGTACCGAATAAATTTATTGATCAATGATTGATCGGATAAGGTTTGAAATTAATAAAACCTAATAAGAGATTAGAAACTCTAATCTCAGGATCACAAACTCTAACGTACCGTTGGAAACCCTAATCGAAAGTCAGGAAACCCTAATTTTAAATTCGGAAATCCTAAACCCTAAATTAGGAAACCCTAATCCTAATTGGCAAGCCTATTGTGTTTATTAAATTTAAATATGATTAGAAAACCCTAATTATATTTTTGTTATCTTAATTTCTATTTTACAAACCCTAATTGTAATTTAGAAAAATTTATTTTTCTAATTAAAATCCTAATTCGTGGGTTATAAACCCTAATGACCATTTTAACCTAATTGCTAAATTAAGTAATTTTAATTAGGAATATTAATCCTAATTAGCAAGATTGAATTTTATGATTAGGAAATATTAATATATTTATTGAATCGTAATTATAATTTTGGAAAATTAATTTTCTATTTTGAAAACCGAAAAATCGAAAATCTTGGAAAGTAAATTAAAAACCTAGGGTTCAAACCCTAAACCCTAAAGGGTTCAAACTCTAAACCCTAATTCAAATCTTAAACCCTAAGGGCTTATGCATCGGACAAGTTGCCCTTAAAATTATTTTGTAAATGACCAAAATGCCCTTTTTATATTCTTTAAATGGTAACTTGCAAAAATGCTAGCCCCTTTAGTTGTTGAATAACTATGTTGACTTGGTGACACAACATATCAGCCAAATCAGCCGAAAATCTCAGCCTAGCAACAATATAAGCAATATATATAGAATTAAAGAGAGAGAAAATAATAAAAAGCTAACCATTTTGCTTCATGCTCTCAACTCTCTCTCTCTCTCCTAAACCAACGAAATTGCTAAGTATACCAGTCACTTATACAGCCCTAGATCAATCAATAACAGATTGGAGAGCCAAGATCTAAAATTAGTCAAGAAAAGGTATAACCCTAATTTGACATTTGATCTTGTATGCTAAGAAATTTTTTGTGTTTTTGTGTTTAGAATCTTGCTAATGGATATTTTATGTTGATCTATGATGATCAAACATATATCCATAGCATCAAATTGCCTTGATTTGGTGTTTTTCCAAAACTGTCAAGAACACGATTTGTGGTCTGACAAGCAAATGTCAGGAGCCACAGATCCGTGTATGTTTATGATTTTTCTTGTTTTATGTGTTGTATTGGTAGCCAGGTATGTGGTCTTTAATCTGAAAGTGGTAGTATAGTCATTAGATGTTTAGATCATGAGTTATTAACGGTCAAAGACCGTTGACCGACGTTGACCGGATGAAATCTGGGCAACCCAGAAACGGTTTACCAGCGTCTGACAATACTTTCCAAGTATCAAATCTGTCCGTTTTATTAATGTTTTGATGATATGTTGTATTCATGTTATAGCTTGTTATGTCGACTCTATATCCCTGGCCTTATAACTCTTAAACACTCCACATATCGATTATAACAAGTAGTCAAAGTGGCATACTCGGCCATGTTAGGAGTTTTCTGGAATTTCCAGAAAACCGGATGAACAGCCCTCTGACAGGGTTTGACCGGGTCCTATCTTGTGGATCTGTTGATGTTAAACTGATTTGTGGCTATTGTAACGTTATTTGTCATGTGTACTATATATTGGAACCATTATATCACATAAATCTTAAGCAGAACATAGATTAAAATGAGCTTGAAAGTGGCTGCTTGATTTTCTGGGTTTCTGGAGAAACCCAGATTGGGTCTGACAGCTTCTTTGGAAGCCCAGATCTCTTTGATATGTTGTTATATAACCAAATTGATGATTGTTAACGGTATTATTACATGTATACTACGATTTTAAACTTCAAGTTAGCCAATAAACGACTTTAAACTGTGATTAAAATTCGGTCTAAGTGAGGGTCTCGAACACTGAGATTGTCAGTGTTCTTGAGCCAAGAACACCTAAGGCTACAGGCAAGTGTCGCTAAAGGCTTTAGCGACGGTTCCTATTTATTTATTTTCTGAATTTCCGGAAAATGATTACAAATTAGAAATAAATTCTAAAAATCGCCAAAAAAGATTTTAAAAATTATTTTAAATTATGAAAAATAATTTCTGACCAATTAGAATATTTCTCTTTAATATTTATAATTATTTTAATATTAAAGGTACTTAATTTATTTACTTAGTGTATTAAATAAATTAGAGAAAAATAATTTAATATTATGAAAAATCATTTTAAGTAAGAATAATGTATTTAAAAATATTTTAAATTATAAAATATAATTTTTAATATTTTTGGAGCATTTTCATTAATAATTTAATATTAATGATATTAGATTTATTTAATTACTAAATTAAATAAATAAGTTATAAATGATTTTAATGATTTAAAAATCAGTTTAAATAAGAATAAAGTGTTAGAAAATATTTTAAATTATAAAATATAATTTTTAATATTTTTTGAGAATTCTCATTAATAAATTAATATTAATGATATTAGATTTATTTAATTATGATATTAAATAAATGAATTAAAAATGATTTTATTGATTTAAAAATCATTTAAAATTGAGAAAAATATTTTAAAAATATTTTAAGTTATAATTAATGACTTTTAATATTTTGATAATAACTACATTAATATTTTAATATTAATGGTGATGATTTAAAAATAATTTTAATTACTTTAAAAATTATTTAAGTAGAATATTGATGATTTAAAAATATTTTAAGTTATTAACAATAACTTTAATATTTTGACAAATATATCATTAATATTTTTATATTATTAAATATTAATGATAATAAGATTATTTGATAATTAAATCATTTAAAAATAATTTAAGTTTTTGAAAAATTATTATAAATTGTAATAATTGTTTATAAATTATTAAAAGCTTCCGAAAAATATTATGAACAATATTTGACTTATCTAAAATAATATTGAAGCTTAGAGACCAAGTTTAATTGACAATCAATGTGTTAATTTTCGGATAGGGTGACTAGAACACTTAGAATGGAGCGAAGTCCAACCATACCGAAATAGCTAGACTGGATAAGTGTTTATATAGGTTATAAATACTAATGTGGTTATGTGGTAATGTCTCTAGGAGAAGTTTGACTGTAGAATACAGTGTTACGTGTTATAAATGATTGTGCTAATTGTGAGACCGACATTGTTGATTATAGGTCTTACGAACGCAGTTAATTATATTGTGTAGTTGTAATCAACGCGAAAGGCAAGTTTCCTAACTCAACCTTGAGTTATATTCATTCAATTATTTTAATGGTTAATTATTGATAATTTTACCATGTCTAGGGAATTTATTGTTGATTATTCGCAGTTAGTGCATGATTAAAATTCAAATTGAATTACTGATTCGAAAAATATATATTCGTAGAATTACTGTTGTTGGATATTTATATCTATAGAAATTAATATTGACAGTACAGATAATTCTTGTTTATTGTCAAAGTATATTGAGAAATGTCTTAGCTAATTATTCTGGCTAGACGAATATTTGTTAGAACTTGATAAATACGAGAAGAGAAATCAATTGTTATTGATAGATCGATGTCAATTATTTCGGCTAGATCGATAAGTAGATAGAATTTGAAATCACAGTATTTCGTTGTTAAATCAAAATCTTGATTCTGAGACTGAGAAGAACAACCTTTTATATAAAGGGAACAATTTAGGTCGTATATTCGACCATTGCTCGTTGATAAGTATTATGCATAACATAATATAGGGTACAAGGAGTTGGCCGGCTCTAAGTACTTGCAGAGGGGTATGATTTAATCTTTATGTTTATCTGATACTCTTACGTATGTATCAAAGTAAATCTTTGATAGATACCCGAGAAAAATAAGTTTCAGATCTAGTGTGATCGCTCAGTATAAATCTAAAAAATATTCCACTTTGCTATTTCGTAGAATTAATTCTTGATTATTCATTGAATATCGTAGAGAATCTTGAAAGTGTTACACTCTTTCATTATCAGATTATTGTTGCGGAGAATGTTAAAATAATTGATATTGATTTCTATAACTTTATTGTATGTCTTAACTTGCGGGGCAAACTTGTTGCTCACCCTTGCTATAAATAAAACTTTTCAGCTAGGGACGATGTTCCAGAAGGTGCTGCGAAGAAGAACAGGGGAAAAGGCATAGTTATAAATTAGTTATGATGAACAATATTATTATGTTGTATTGTATTGTAAACCCTTTTTGTATATCTAAAGGGGTATTTCTGTAATGTTAAGGTTAGTAAACATGGGACTTATGTATTAACAATATATGTTAATGACTTATGTAATCCTATTTATATATGAATGGGTAGTTAATTGGTATTATATTATGGATCGTGAACACCAAACTCGGGGGTCTGGTAACCCGGATTTGGGGGTGTCACAGGTTGGTATCAGAGCTGTAGTGACCAAGGTGTCACCAGTTAGTAGAAGAGCCGTAGGTTATAAACCTTAAGTGGGGTGGTAGAAAACCCTAGGAATATAACCATACGCGTGATGGAGAAAACTCATTTAGAGTTCTAAGTGAGGGATTGTCGAAGTGCATTAATAGAGAGATAAGTGGACACATAGTGTGAGAAGTTTAAACTAATCAAGTTATTTAAACTGATTGTAGGATGTCTGGAGAAGGTGAAAAGAGTGCAGAGATGTTAGCGGCTGTTGCACTGGTGCCAGAAGCCGAGGTGCCAGCACAAAGCGAATCAGTGGAGAAGGTGGGAGAAGATGAACCAATGGTTAATCTTGGGAGAGATCATGACGATTATCCTGAGATGTATCTGAGTGGAGATGAGGAGGTAGAGTCTGAGCCAGCTAAGGTAGAGTTAAAGAACAAGGTCAAAGTTGGAGAACAAGATCACGAATCTGCAGATGTTCAAGAACTCCAGAGCAAAGTGTTTCTCTTGGAGGAATTGTGGAAGACGGAGCGAGCATTACGCGAAATGATTGACGAAAGGAACGAGCTCAAGGCACAGGTGGACAGAATGAAGGCTGAAGGTGGTGGATCATCTGAAGGAACCAGTAAGAAGGACAAGAAGAAGAGAAAGAGGGAAAAAGATAACCCTAAATCTGGAAAATCAAGCCTGAAGAAGAAGCAAGCCTGTATCAAGTGTGAAAAGACTCACGCGGGAGAATGCATGATGTGGAAGAACGTATGCTTCAACTGTAAGCAGGAAGGACATATTTCTCTACATTGTCCTAAGCCGAATTTGAGGAAGTGTTTTTCATGTAGGCAGACGGGTCACGGATTCAGTAAGTGTCCCATCAAGAAGAAGACTGGTGAAGGGAGTGGTCGGTAGATAACTTAGATATATGTAATAGTATCTTTTGGATAGAAGTTTATGATATTAAGTGTAGTAATATCGAGAACGATGTTTAAGCATATGTACATATATATGTTTTATGAATGAAATCTTTATTTTCTATATGAATATAAGATTAATATTAATTTGTGTGTTCTTAAAACTCATACTTATGGTAAGTTAATGACTCATAATTATATGAAATATTTTAAACCCCTCAGCGAATGGACGCCAAAGGTCTGACTAGGATAAGTTCATACACTCATATAATTGTGGCAAGTTCCTGAACTCATAAGTGTGGTAAGTTTGACGAACTGGTAATAACTATGTGTAAATGGAGAATTGCAACTTTTTGTGTAAAGTTGTGTCGTTAATTCTAGTATGATTTAAAAAGGGATAGTAATATGTTAAGTACTATATGTACTATGTGCTATTTGAATGAATATGCAATTATATGAGAATTATGTGTTGAATTCTTATTGTGTTAAGAATTTGTGTAGAGAAAAAGAATTAATATAAGATTTTTATTTAAATCAGATTTTGCCGCCTAGACGACAAAATCGAAATCAAAGGGAAGAGCAGACAGTGAACAATGAAGGAGGTCAAGCTGACCCAATGCAGAATTTTGCAGATATGATAGCTGAAGCTATGGAAAATAGGGCTCCAGCAAGAGGGAGAGCGAGAAATCAGCCAGTAGATAGATTGGCTAACTTCAAGGATTTTAAAGCGGTAGGACCGCCTGAGTTCAAATGGACCACAGATCCTATTGAAGCCCAAACTTGGGTGAAGGAGATGGAGAAAGCATTCGTTATCGCCAGAGTAGCGGAGGAACAAAAGATGGCATTTGCAACTTATCTAATGAAGGGAGAAGCTAATTATTGGTGGGAGACGAACCAAGTGAGAGCTGGTACAAAGGTGGTGTTGTGGACAAGATTTAAGGAACTGTTCTTTGAGAACTACTTCTCGCCGAGTATGCAATCTAGAATGGAAGTCAAGTTTCTAGAACTAAAGCAGGAGAATATGTCTGTTTCTGAATACGCTGCTAAATTCAACGAATTAGCAAGATTTGCACCTCATCAGGTGGACACAGAAGCAAGAAAGGGGCCAAGATTTGAGAACAGACTGAAGCCGGAGATATTCAACAAGGTAGCAGTATTGCAGATCAACACTTTCGCGGTATTGATGGAGAAAGCGTTAATTACGGAAGGAGGGAGCGAAGTTGTGTCTCGATTCCATCAGGAGGAGAAGAAGAAGACTAATGACGGAGGAAGCAGTGGTGGAAGTAACTCTAACAAAAGGAAATGGAATGAGAATACCCAGTCGGGTAATAAGGCAGAGGATGGTAGGAAAGGAAGGGAGCCATATGCGAATTATGGGAAGAACGATGCTGGAGTTTGCCTGAAGAAAAAGGGAGTTTGTTATAACTGCGGACAAGAGGGGCATATGTCACCCAATTTCCCCAGTCCCAAGAAAATTCAAGGTTGTTTTGGATGCGGATCGACTGATCATTTGGTTTGAAACTGTCCGAAGAAGAATGCAGAAAAGGAAAGTGGCAACAAGGGACCTAGTGGGGGAACCTTGGCAACTCGAGGACCTACACAGCCAGGAAGACCAACTTCCTGTACATTCAACATGACGGTGCAGGACACTGTGGCTACTCAGGAGGCGGCAGTAGGTAATGATTTCGTTTAGAATTTAATTACGCGAGTAATATGAGTTAGATATTTATGTGAATTGTTTTCTTTTAAAGATTCAAGCCACAGGTTAGAATTTGAGACACAAATGAATATTGGGTTGATAAAAATGAATTAATGATACAACTTTAAAAGATTGTAGAGAATAAGAAAGCGGTGATTCCGAGGGCGGAATCCTTTTAAGGAGGGGTGAATGTGATAACCCGAGATTTCGAATAATCAAAATTTACGAATAAATTTTTTTTTATTAATATTAATATTAATTATCATTTATGTGACAAGTATCGGTGATACGAGTCTCGAGAAATTCAATTTGTATTGATTAATAAAATTAGAGTAGAGTTGTGCTTAACAGCTTTAGAAAACCTAACCCTAATTTCTGGAAAGGGATTCGATAGAAAATATAATTAAAAAAATTGTTTTAATTAGTTTGTGTTTGTACCGAAGAAATTTATTGATCAATGATTAATCGGATAAGGTTTAAAATTAATAAAACCTAATAAGAGATTAGAAACTCTAATCTCAGGATCACAAACTCTAACGTACTGTTGGAAACCCTAATCGAAAGCTGGGAAACCCTAATTTTAAATTCGGGAATCCTAAACCCTAAATTAGGAAACCCTAATCCTAATTGGCAAGCCTATTGTGTTTATTAAATTTAAATATGATTAGAAAACCCTAATTATATTTTTGTTATCTTAATTTCTACTTTACAAACCCTAATTGTAATTTAGAAAAATTTATTTTTCTAATTAAAACCCTAATTCGTGGGTTATAAACCTTAATGACCATTTTAACTTAATTGCTAAATTAAGCAATTTAAATTAGGAATATTAATCCTAATTACCAAGATTGAATTTTATGATAAGGAAATATTAATATATTTATTGAATCCTAATTATAATTTTGGAAAATTAATTTTCTATTTTGAAAATCGAAAAATCGAAAATCTTGGAAAGTAAATTAAAAACCTAGGGTTCAAACCCTAAACCCTAAAGGGTTCAAACCCTAAACCCTAATCCAAATCCTAAACCCTAAGGGCTTATGCATCGGACAAGATTACCCTTAAAATTATTTTGTAAATGACCAAAATGCCCTTTTTATATTCTTTAAATGGTAACTTGCAAAAATGCTAGCCCCTTTAGTTGTTGAACAACTATGTTGACTTGGTGACACAACATATCAGTCAAATCAGCCGAAAATCTCAGCCTAGCAACAATATAAGCAATATATATAGAATTAAAGAGAGAGAAAATAATAAAAAGCTAACCATTTTGCTCCATGCTCTCAACTCTCTCTCTCTCTCTCTCTCTCCTAAACCAACGAAATTGCTAAGTATACCAGTCACTTATACAGCCCTAGATCAATCAATAACAGATTGGAGAGCCAAGATCTAAAATTAGTCAAGAAAAGGTATAACCCTAATTTGACACTTGATCTTGTATGCTAAGAAATTTTTTGTGTTTTTGTGTTTAGAATCTTGCTAATGGATATTTTATGTTGATCTATGATGATCAAACATATATCCATAGCATCAAAGTGCCTTAATTTGGTGTTTTTCCAAAACTGTCAAGAACACGATTTGTGGTCTGACAAGCAAATGTCAGGAGCCACAGATCCGTGTATGTTTATGATTTTTCTTGTTTTATGTTTTGTATTGGTAGCCAGGTATGTGGTCTTTAATCTGAAAGTGGTAGTATAGTCATTAGATGTTTAGATCATGAGTTATTAACGGTCAAAGAACGTTGACCGACGTTGACCGGATGAAATTTGGGCAACCTAGAAACGGTTTACCAGCGTCTGACAATACTTTCCAAGGATCAAATCTGTCTGTTTTATTAATGTTTTGATGATATGTTGTATTCATGTTATAGCTTGTTATGTCGACTCTAGATCCCTGGCCTTATAACTCTTAAACACTCCACATATCGATTGTAACAAGTAGTCAAAGTGGCATACTTGGCCATGTTAGCAGTTTTCTGGAATTTCCAGAAAATCGGATGAACAGCCCTCTGACAGGGTTTGACCGGGTCCTATCTTGTGGATCTGTTGATGTTAAACTGATTTGTGGCTATTGTAACGTTATTTGTCATGTGTATTATATATTGGAACCATTATATCACATAAATCATAAGCAGAACATAGATTAAAATGAGCTTGAAAGTGGCTGCTCGATTTTCTGGGTTTCTGGAGAAACCCATATTGGGTCTGACAGCTTCTTTGGAAGCCCAGATCTCTTTGATGTGTTGTTATATAACCAAATTGATGATTGTTAACGGTATTATTACATGTATACTACGATTTTAAACTTCAAGTTAGCCAATAAACGACTTTAAACTGTGATTAAAATTCGGTCTAAGTGAGGGTCTCGAACACTGAGATTGTCAGTGTTCTTGAGCCAAGAACACCTAAGGCTACAGGCAAGTGTCGCTAAAGGCTTAAGCGACGGTTCCTATTTATTTATTTTCTGAATTTTCAGAAAATGATTAAAAATTAGAAATAAATTCTAAAAATTGCCAAAGAAGATTTTAAAAATTATTTTAAATTATGAAAAATAATTTCTGACCAATTAGAATATTTTTCTTTAATATTTATAATTATTTAAATATTAAAGGTATTTAATTTATTTACTTAGTGTAATAAATAAATTAGAGAAAAATGATTTAATATTATGAAAAATCATTTTAAGTAAGAATAATGTATTTAAAAATATTTTGAATTATAAAATATAATTTTTAATATTTTTGGAGCATTTTCATTAATAATTTAATATTAATGATATTAGATTTATTTAATTACTAAATTAAATAAATAAGTTATAAATGATTTTAATTATTTAAAAATCATTTTAAATAAGAATAAAGTGTTAGAAAATATTTTAAATTATAAAATATAATTTTCAATATTTTTGGAGAATTCTCATTAATAAATTAATATTAATGATATTAGATTTATTTAATTATGATATTAAATAAATGAATTAAAAATCATTTTATTGATTTAAAAATCACTTAAAATTGAGAAAAATATTTTAAAAATATTTTAAGTTATAATTAATGACTTTTAATATTTTGATAATAATTACAATAATATTTAAATATTAAATGTGATGATTTAAAAATGATTTTAATTACTTTAAAAATCAATTAAGTAGAATATTGATGATTTAAAAATATTTTAAGTTATTAACAATAACTTTAATATTTTGACAAATATAACATTAATATTTTTATATTATTAAATATTAATGATAATAAGATTATTTGATAATTAAATCATTTAAAAATAATTTAAGTGTTTGAAATATTATTATAAATTATTAAAAGCTTCCGAAAAATATTACAAACGATATTTGACTTATCTAAAATAATATTGAAGCTTAGACACCAAGTTTAATTGACAATCAATGTGCTAATTATCGGATAGGGTGACCAAAACACTGAGAATGGACCGAAGTCCAACCAGACCGAAATAGCTAGACTGGATAAGTGTTTATATAGGTTATAAACATTAATGTGGCTATGTGGTAATGTGTCTAGGAGAAGTTTGACTGTAGAATACAGTGTTACGTGTTATAAATGATTGTGCTAATTATGAGACCGACGTTGTTGATTATAGGTCTTACGAACGCAGTTAATTATATTGTGTAGCTGTAATCAACGCGAAAGGCAAGTTTCCTAACTCAACCTTGAGTTATATTCATTCAATTATTTTAATGGTTAATTATTGATAATTATACTATGTCCAGGGAATTTATTGTTGATTATTCGCAGTTAGTGCATGATTAAAATTCAAATTGAATTACTGATTCGGAAAATATATATTCGTAGAATTACTGTTGTTGGATATTTATATCTATAGAAACTAATATTGACAGTACAGATAATTCCTGTTTATTGTCAAAGTATATTGAGAAATGTCTTAGCTAATTATTCTGGCTAGACGAATATTTGTTAGAACTTGATAAATACGAGAAGAGAAATCAATTGTTATTGATAGATCGATGTCAATTGTTTCGGCTAGATCGATAAGTAGATAGAATTTAAAATCACAGTATTTCGTTGTTAAATCAAAATCTTGATTCTGAGACTGAGAAGAACAACCTTTTATATAAAGGAAACATTTTAGGTCGTATATTCGACCATTGCGCGCTGTTAAGTATTATGCATAATATAGGGTACAAGGAGTTGGTCGGCTCTAAGTACTTGCAGAGGGGTATGATTCAATCTTTATGGTTATCTGATACTCTTACGTATGTATCAAAGTAAATCTTTGATAGATACCCGAGAAAAATAAGTTCCAGATCTAGTGTGATCGCTCAGTATAAATCTGAAAAAAATTCCACTTTGCTATTTCGTATAATTAATTCTTGATTATTCATTGAATATCGTAGAGAATCTTGAAAGCGTTACACTCTTTCATTATCCGATTATTGTTGCGGAGAATGTTAAAACAATTGATATTGATTTCTATACCTTTATTGTATGTCTTAACCTGCGGGGCAAACTTGTTGCTCACCCTTGCTATAAATAAAACTTTTCAGCTAGGGACGATGTTGCAGAAGGTGATGCGAAGAAGAAAAAGGGAAAAGGCATAGTTATAAATTAGTTATGATGAACAATATTATTATGTTGTATTGTATTGTAAACCCTTTTTGTATATCTAAAGGGGTATTTCTGTAATGTTAAGGTTAGTGGACCTGGGACTTATGTATTAATAAATATATGTTAATGACTTATGTAATCCTATTTATATATGAATGGGTAGTTAATTGGTATTATATTATGGATCGTGAACACCAAACTCGGGGGTCAGGTAACCCGGATTTGGGGGTGTCACAGATAAAGTTGGGAGAATTCGATGTAATTCTCAGAATGGATTGGTTGTTTAACCATGGTGCAATTATAGATTGTAAAAAGAAATGTGTAAATACTAGAACGATGAGACAACCAAATGTAGTGTTTTACAGTAATATATCGCCAGGATGTTCATGTTGTCATACTATGACCCAAGCTAGGAAGTTGTTGAGGAAGGGATGTATAGGTTATTTGTGTCATGTTGTTGATACCTAGAGAGTGGGAGCAACGATGGAACAAATACCTATAGTTAAAGAATTTGTGGATGTATTTCCAAGCGAATTATCGGGTCTTCCACCGGATAGAGAGGCCAAATTTGTAGTAGATATTGTGCCATGAGTAGCACCAGTTTCAAGGGCACTATACCGTATGGCGCTAGTGAAGATAAAGGAGTTGATGATTCAGTTATAAGAACTGTTGGATAGAAAGTACATTCAACTGAGTGTTTCGCCGCGGGGAGCACCAGTACTGTTTATGAAGGACGGATCATTACGACTTTGTATCGACTACCGAGAGTTTAACAAGTTAACAATAAAGAATAAATACCCATTGCCCAAGATCGATGATCTCTTTGATTAGTTGAAAGAGGCAAAGTATTTTTCTAAGATAGATTTGCGAACGCGGTATCATCAGTTGAAGGTTAGGAAGGATGATATACCTAAGATGGCATTCAGAACTTGTTACAACCATTACGAGTTTCTAGTGATGTCATTTGGGTTGACAAATGCACCAGCTGCATTTATAGATATGATGAATAGAGTGTTCAAACAGCACTTGGACAAGTTCATCGTAGTGTTTATTGATGATATTCTAGTATATTCTAAGACGCCAGAAGATGACGCTGAACACCTAAGATTAGTGTTGGAGACACTAAGGAAGAAGAAGTTATATGTGAAATTCACTAAGTGTAAATTTTTGCTAGAAAGGGTACAGTTTTTAGGACATGTTATCGACCGAGATGGAATTTTAGTGGATCCAGCGAAGGTAGAAGCAGTGATGAATTGGGAACAGCCGAAAATGTCGACAAAGGTGCGTAGCTTCCTAGGGTTAGCGGGATACTATCGAAGATTTATCAAAAAAAATTCTAAGATAGCTACTCCGTTGACTAACTTGACAAGGTAGACAGTGAAGTACGTATGGACGGTGAAGTGTGAAGACAGTTTTCAAGAACTAAAGAAGAGATTGAGTGAAGCACCTGTATTGTCTTTACCCGATGATACATGGAATTTTGTAGTTTATAGCGATGCTTCGCATAGAGAACTTGATTGCGTGCTCATGCAGCATGGAAAGGTCATTACGTACGCAAAACGACAGTTGAAGGATAATGAGAAAGTTTATCATACTCATGATTTGGAACTGGAAGCGGTAGTGTTTGCCTTAGAGATATGGAGGCATTACTTATACGGAGAGAAATGTGACATATACACGAACCATAAGAGTCTAAAATATTTCTTCACACAAAAGGATTTAAATATGAGACAAAGGAGATGGCTAGAGTTGATAAAGGAGTACGACTGTGAAATCCTGTATCACCTAGGAAAAGCCAATGTAGTGGTTGACGCCTTAAATAGGAAGGGTCGAGAAAACTTGTCTATGTTAACAGTTTAAACTGAGTTAATAACAAAGATGGCTAGAATGGAGTTAGAGGTGAGGTTACCGAGTGATTCGGGTCAAAGACTATTTACAACTGAGATTTGATCTACCATTGTGGAGAGAGAGAGAGTCAATGAGGTACAACTCAGAAACGATGAGTGTGACCAGATGAAGAAGCGGCTAACCGATGAAAAATAATTAAAATATAGTCTTGGTAATGAGGGATTATTTGAAGGAATAATTTGGGTTCCAAATAAGACAGAATTAAAGGAGGAAGTGTTACAAGAAGCTCATAGTTCGAGGTACTCGATTCATCCTAGTAGCACTAAGATATATCAAGACATTCGATACAGTTTTTGGTGGACGAACATGAAGAGACAGATAGCAGAATAGGTGAGTCGGTGCTTAACTTGTCAAAAGGTTAAGGCCGATTATCAGAGACCTAGTGGCTTGTTACAATTATTGGAGATTCTAGAATGGAAGTAGGAGCATATCACGATGTACTTTGTGGTGGGACTTCCAATTACTCAGAAAGGGTATGACGCTATTTGGGTAATAGTGGACCGGTTGACGAAGTCGACTCACTTTTTGCCAATAAGGGTTAAGTATGACTTAGATTAGTTAGCTAAACTTTATGTTAAGGAAGTTATTTCCAGACATGGAGTACCAGTTTTGATAGTGTCAGATCGTGATCCACGATTTACATCAAACTTTTGGAGGAGTCTGCAAGAATAGATGGGAACGCAGCTAAAGTTAAGTACAGCTTATCATTCACAAACTGATGGGCAGAGTGAGAGGACAATTTAGACACTAGAAGATATGATGAGATCTTGCGTCATGGATTTTAAGCGTAGTTGGGATGATCATCTACCGCTAGTAGAGTTTGCTTATAACAAAAGTTATCATGCGAGCAAAGGCATGCCGCCTTACGAAGCTCTATACGGACAAAAGTGCAGAACACCATTATATTGGGATAAAATGCGAGAATGCCGAATGCTAGGCCCAGGATTGGTGCAGTAGATAGCGGATATAGTCAAGCTTACGTGGTAGCGTTACCCCCAGACCTAGATAGAATACAAAATGTATTCCATGTATCTGTGTTACGTCCTTATAAGACAGATTATAAGCACGTAATAGAGTATGAGCCTATTAATATTGAGAAGGACTTGACGTATGAAAAAATTCATATTCAAATCGTTGATAGAAAATAGCAAGTTTTGAGGAACAAAGTTATACCTTTGCTAAATGTGTTATGGAAGAACCACGATGCCGAATAAGAAACGTGGGAACTTGAATAAAATATAAAGAAGAATTACCCTCAATTATTTGTGTAATTGTTAGCGAGATTCTGGGGACAGGATCCTTATAAGAGGGGAAGGATGTAACGACCGAGAAAATTGAATTTATTGTAAAATAATTTTATTTAATTAAATAATAAATAAAATTATATTATATGTTATTATTATGTGTTAGTAAGATGAAGGTTGTTCTATAACCTAAATGTATCGGAATATCGTAGTATCCTGGCTACGTGAAGGAATTAAAGTGTTTGAATTTCCAAGATGAAAATAAAAGCTTTTTGAGAAATTTTTTGAAAAATATTATTCATCAATTTTTGCTCGGGAATTATTTTTGAACTTCCGAAAAATATGTAACGATAGAATAATAAGGAAGGATGGAATACGTAATAATATTTTAATTATGACAAACACAGTTTTTCACCTGCGTACTAAGTTTGAGAATGTTAAGGAAAGTAAAGAATGAATAAATGATGATCGTATAATATCAAGTATTATATAAAGCAATGAATACGAGTATGATATGAAGTATCGTACTAGTATATTTGAAAGATAGTATAATGTGTATGATGAATGATTATACCAACTAGTATACGTAAGGAATACGAGGATTATATGTGAAACCCTTTAATCCTATTGTAATGGACGTGTACGATTTGTGTAGGAATTGTGCAAGCCCAATTGGAATTATGTTAAGGCTCAAAGAATTATAATGAAAGCCCAACGTTAAGCCCAAAGTAATTAAACCTAAAGCCCAAACCAAGAACCAAACCCGTGGATCGAACCGATGGGTAACCGGGTAAGAAAACCCAACCCATGTGGGCCCCATAGGTGAGTCATGGCTGGCCATGTGTGGTGAGCAAGCAAGAGATAAGTGTTGTGGGGTGCAAGAAACGAATAGTAAGGAGGTGGAAGAAAGGAGGTGGGATGGCCTCTTTATCAAATTACCCTCACTTGGAAAATCTATAAATAGAAGAGCTTGGTGATTCATTTTTGCCTTGTTAAAATTCACCAACATACTAAAGCTAAGCATATAGAGAGAAATAAGAGCTAGATTTTCATTATTCAAGAAGAGGAAGAAAGTAAAGCTTGATCATCAAAGGTAATAAACCTCTAGACCATTAATCTTCTTCTCTTCATTATACTTTTGACAGAGAAGTGGATGATTGGTGGAACATGTATGATAAGAAGTAATAAGGATGGCTAATTAGTGGACTTAAACCTTAATAAGCCATGTGACAAGTGAATCATAATTATAGGAATTATGAACTAATAAAGAACATTGAAGAATTGTCATATTGTTGTTTAATGCACAAGTTGAAAACCATCATGTATAAGATTGAATGAAATATGTTTGGTTAGGATGTTAGAATGATGGAATGAATCCATTTTGAACGGTGTAAAAATCTCAAGTAACGAAGTTATGTCGAAATTTTTGAGATTAGACGATAATTGTCAAAATCGTGAAATTCTCAGAATGAAAGTCAAAAGTCACCATTGAACTCAAAAACATTTGTTTTCGATGGAGAATAGTCTAAGTTTGCATTTTAGAGTTGCAGACTCAAAAATGAATAAATTCTGATTTAGAATGAAGAAACGAGCTTTGAACGTCTTCAAACGTTTAACGAATGCTCAATAATGAACTTAAATAGTGAATTCCATGTAAACGGATTCGAAAATGTAAGATTTTTTAATGAAATCATAGTACATGTGATATGTGAGCTAATGGCTTTTGAACGAGCCAATTCGAACTTATAATGATTAAGTTATGAGCTCGGAAAATTTAAAGAAGAAAAGAACTGTCAAAATTTTTCTCTGATGCAGGGTCGGCGCTTCAGCGCGGTCCAAGGAGGCAAAGTTGGCGCCGCAGCGCCAGGACGAACCTCAACATATAGAAGAATGGCACCGTACCGTGGCACATAGATAAGGGATTGGCGCCGCAGCGCGAGCTATGTATAGAAAGCTGGCACCGCAGCGCCAGCACTAGGAGAAAGCCAGAGAAGAACTTAACAATGAAAGAAAAGGAAAGAGAAGTTAATAGATGGTGAATTAGATACTTAATTAACTTGAATTTACATCATTAAAGATGATTATAACCTAAAGATTACAAGTAAAGGTTGATGAACGATTTCTTGAATGTAAATATAAAGTAATACGATAAATCGTAACAAATGTTAAACAATCTAAGGAATGATTAGATTGAGAAGAAGGGTAAGATACAGTAGTGACCATACATGATTTTTTAGGACCTAATGTTATATGTTATGTGATCATGCATTGTAGAATCCTTAAAGACTCAAAGGAAAAGAATAATAACTGTAGATGAAGCTGAAGGCAAGTATTCTGACCCTTGTTTATATTCTTTTGAGCAAGCATTGTAATTCGTGTACCTTATGCATGAATTGATGTATAATGGAGTCAAAGCAAATTCCTTCGGCTAGGTTTAATGTGTTTTTGTGGATTTCTTGACAAATCTATCAAAGTATTGTAAATGTTGCTATCTTTTGCCAAACTGTTTTGGTATTGATTTCAAAGAAAGACTGAGTATGATAAACAAATATTTTGTCGTCAAACAACAGGCATGTGAGGTTGCCAAAACTTAAACATAAATACATTTAAAGAAAGTAGTGTTGTACAACATAGAGTACTATAGGATGATCACCTGGACGTGCTCGTAAGATATACCGGACTTATGGACTTGGTGTCGGGTTTTCCTTTTCAAAGAAAGAATGAAATGCTCAAGGTCTTGGACCAATATTGATGTTTAATGAATGTTGTTCATTGTGAAACATTTTAAAGAAAAGAGAAGTGCTATTTTGAATTATCGATAGTACTTCATAACTATTGATTCAGTTATAGAAGATATACGATTTATATGATTCAAGCATGTTGCTTAAATGAAGTTGTCATACTTGCTGAGCTAGTTATGCTCACTCTTGCTTGAACCATATAAATGCAGCTAAGATCGAACGGACTGAAGGATCTAGTAAAGATAAAGGAAAGGCTAAGGCAGGCAACTAGACTGTCTTTGTAATAGTATTGTATGGATGTTATAATAATTTGATATTATGACAAAAACACATGTAATGGTTATAAAGAACATGGGAATGGTATTATTATTTTGGAATATATAGAAGACATATTCACTCTTTTGAGGTATTTCAATTAAATGTATGTGTGAACTGTTGCACCGTGTAGCACCATCTGTCGGGTTGGAAGATGCCCAGATTTGGGGGCATCACACAAATGCCTTCTCTATTTCCTTTACCTATGTCTGGGCCTCTATTAGGTTCGTGGTTCCCTTGAACTCCGGCAGACCTACGCTCTTAAATTTTATAAAGGTAGTCGTTATGGCTACCCAAGGTACTGCGGGTGCTCTATCCCCGATTTAGTTAAATGTAGCCGTTAATAAATTAACGAACTCTTTCATAGGGTTATTCTGACCCCTTTGGTTATCATTATGGGATTCAGCCTCCTGATTACGTTGTCTTCTTCTTGGCAGCATTTTTTTGATTAAATAAATAAAGTTTCATTATTATCTATTTGCTTACTTAGTTATTATCCACCAAACAACAACTTATACCATAACAAAGCACATTAAATAAAAACTTCATTATATTCATATACGTTTTCATCATTGAAACTATTTACAGCTTGATTCCATAGCCAAAGCTATTGCATTTCTATCCCGTGATTGAATTTCACAAAAATTGGGATTTACAAAAAGACTACCCTTAATTATACAAAAGAGCGTTTTACGTCATTACACAAAATATTTGTCGCTCTAGACTTCTAATACTACATAATAGCATTCATATGCTTCTCATTCGCAAGAATCGACACAATATCCCAACTAATAGTATGTCGAGTTTGTCTCGACTCAATGGAATAACATGTAATTTTTAGCTTGAAATCCTCATGAGCACTCTCATGGATGTATGACATCCGTGCTATCTTCTGATTCCTCTCCCCCAGTTTTTTACGAAGCTCAATGGCCTCATTCTTAAGTTTCGTCGCCTTATCCTTCATGAGCACATTCTCGTCATGCTCTATCTCAAAATCTGGTTCTACAGACTCCTTAGCTTCATGGAGATCACTAATCTCCTCCCTCTAGTTCTGCACAATAGTGCACAATTGCACATTCCGGTCAACCACCGCTAGATACAATGCCCTCATTGCATCTGGAGGTGTTAGCTCTAGTGCAGGTACCACCGTATTAAACGATGCTACCTCCTTATCCTCATCAACATCGACCACCATATCGAGATATGACGCTGATCCCAAATTTTCCATGTCCCCCTCTGAATAGTCCTCCTCTAAATATTCCTCATCTGGCTCGGACTCTTCTAGGTTCACTACTAGTACCACCGCCACTGGCACTGGTACTTGTTCTACTCTGTTTATTAACTCTTCACTCACCACATGTATATCCCTATACATAAAGCTATCGATGGACATCTATAATAACACATAACATGTTGATTAGTACATAATACACAATAGTATAAGCATAAATCACATTTAATTTATTTAGGGTTAATTTCCATCTTTTAAATCTTTTAGTACTGAGTTTCCTCAATACTTAATTAACTTATTCTACTAGAGTTCATTCGCTTCTACTTTTCATCTACTAACGAGGTTATTAGCCTAAGGTTCTTCCCCCCTTAAGTTTTATAGCCTAATGCTCTGATACCAACCTGTGACGCCCCCAAATTCAGGTACTTTTAACCCATAGATATGGTGTTACACGGTACTCATAACTATACTTTCATTCCATTGAAACAACATCAAAATGATTCTATTTACTACATTCTTATTATAATAATAATAAATTATTTCGCAGGTTCTCTAACCGAATACATTCTTCGTTTGTCATAGTATAATTCATACTAAATACTAGTCTATTACATGATAAACTAATTATCCATCTTAGCCTTGCCTTTATCTTTATTAGAACCCTCGGTTCGCTAGGCCTTAGCTATAATTATATAATTCAAGCAAGAAGTGAGCATAACTTGCTCAGCAAGTCTAGCAATAGATAATATAAAACATTGTATAGCATTTTGATTCTCATAAAACAATTTCAAAGTACATACAGTAACTTAGGAATTCTGAGTAAGTCAAAAGACCATGAACATTCTCTTTTATTTTTTATTCATGAAAAAGGACAACCCGACACTAAGTCCGTAAGTCTGATATATCTTATGAGCACTTCTAGGTGATCAGCCTATAGTACTCTATGTTGATCAACACTCATCCGTTAAACGTATTTACGTTTAAGTTTTGACAACCTCACATGCCCATCGAATAATTGATGTAAAATATATTTATTTATTCATACTCAGGCTTACCTTTGAATTCGTACTAAATAATTGGCATGGGATAGCGTTATCAATTCTATATCGAAAGACTTGTAAACAAATCAATCAAACTCTTAAGATTAGTCTAGCCGAGTTAAAACTGGCATCAATCCTTTTGTAAAACAATTCATGCATCTCAAAACATGAATCACAGAAAACTTGGCTAACACGAAGGTTAAACAAGCGTTAAGAAAACTTGCCTTCAAGCGTCTTCAATTAAATATTCAACAGTTCTTGGTCTTTACAGTTTCTACACGATATATTCACAGAGCACATTGCAATTAGCTACCAAACAATCTAATCACATTGTTTTTACCAACTTCTTTCTCTTCTATAACTTTAATCAAATTTATTTCGTTAATAAAACTCATTTCGAGTTATTTATCCCTCCTTTACGGCTTATTAACGTTCATCGTTTCATTACTAATAAACAACGTTAAATTCCTAAAGTCGTCACTATACACTACAAAAATAAGGGTCACTGGCGACGGGCCCATTGCCGATGGCACAATCCCCGTCAAGAATAAGGTCAATGTTAACGGTCTAGCCGTCGCCTATGCTTACCGTCAAGAATGACCTTTTTTGGCACCAGACATTCCCAGTGGAGGGAAAACCTCATTGGCAACAGTAATGATTTTAGCATCGACGATATTGTCGTCGGTATTGACTCAATAACGATGGGATCTTTATCGACGGGGGATGCCGTCGAGAATGAAAATTAAAACCTCCTCCGATGGCAACGACTCCTTTTATAAAATTTTGTTCTCTCTATATTTCATTCTCTCTCAAATTCAGCCATTTTCGCTCCTTAATTTCCCCACTGAATCTCAAATTCTGTTTATTCATTCTCTAAAGTTCACCCATTTCGCCCATTTCGATTTATTGATTACCATTTCGCCCATTTCTCTCATCCTTATTGCAACCCCTCCCCTTATCCATTTTACCGCTACAATCAAGGCCTCTGACCGGACCCTTAACCTTACCTCCGGCCAGTTCGTCGCTACAACTTCAGAAGTTTACCTTCACCTATACAAGGATTGGGCTGGTTTGCATTGGTAGGCTCATAAACATGTAAGATTTCAAACAGACAATAACATTAAGTAAGTGTGCAATAATTGGGGCTATGATATTTATTCAATTTCTGGAAACTAATTTTCCTATGTCCTTTTTTATTTATTTAGGTTCAAGTTGTGTATTTAATATGAAACTATATAATCATTCAAGGTTGAACTTCTGTTGAACTGTATTTGGTTTAATATAATATTTGTATGTGTATGTTTTCAGCCACATATGTACTTATGGAAACATCTGTTATGTTTACTATTATGCAATTTATGTAATAATTTCTTCATGGATTATATTCATCATGTTACATGTTTGGTTGCTTGAGCTAGATATAAATGAAGTAAACATCTGTTATGTTTTCTATTATGCCTGATATATACTCTACAAGCTAGAGCCACTGAAAAATCAGATTACATGTTGAATTAATCTCAAAGGGTATATCATATTTTTCCCCTTGCAAGCAATTTTTAGGTCCTCTTGGTTACTTTTTTTAGTTTATTATTACTTGTGTGAAAAACATCTTTATTTGAATGTTTTTTTAAGTTTGTTTTTGTATGTTTTTTCAGTTGTTAGTACAACGAGAGAAGTCGGGGAGGATTAACATTTCACATTTACCAAATTTGATTCTATTGTATATAATGTATAGTGTGGCTCTAGTAGCATAATATGTATGTAGTGTCATTACATATTATTAGGAACCACATATTCCCTTTCTCATCGTTAAGTTGTCTTTACATTACATCAGCTGTTATCTTAATACAAAATTTTGTTTAAAATTTGGTTCGTTTATTGGGTTATTGAAGATTGCTCAACTTGGTGAATATAGTGATTATAATCTTATCTGAGAGTCTAAGAAAGTGATCTTCTTTGTGTTTCTTTGATTTCTTCTTCATCCTTGAAAAAATCTGTAATTTTTTTCTTCAGTAATCACTATGATCAAATGCGTGTATTCCATGTGACTTGACATGTGCATATTTTCATATAGTTTAGGAAGCTTAGAAACCCGTTTAAGATTCACCTAGTAGGAGTGGATCTCAAATAGTCCCCATTTTAAGACTGTTCTTGTATGTTTCGATCTCACTTAGGTCGGTGTTAACGACTTGAGCACGTCTTTATATTTTTTGAATTTTCGGTTAGTATATATCTCTTGATGTTCTTAGGGTGCATATTTAGACTATGATGTGTTATTCTATTTCGTGTACTTGAAGACCATGGGGGGGTGCTGCCGAAATTTCTAAAAAGTTTAAAGATGTGTTCAAGTTGTTGGCATCAGTAAGGATACACATCTGGGAATGGGATAGAAGCCTGGCCCGTTAGAGTGGGAGATGAAGTTAGGAAACTCATAAGCTTGCATATACATTAACTTGGACACTTGATTGTGTTTGTCTAACTTTCCATATATATAGCAGACAGTTGTCCAAGATGTCTGTTGATCAAAGTTGGATGGAATGTAGGGTAGCCACTGATAAGAGTGGGCTTAGCTCTGAGTACCGTAGTGGGGTTGAACAGTTTCTCAATTTTGCATTTGAGCAAGTCAACGGCGATGAGATCAGATGTCCTTGTAAGAGGTGTGTGAATGAAGTGTGGAAGGAAAGGAGTGATGCCATGTGCAACTTATTTGCCTATGGGTTCAAGCAGGGTTATACGACATTGATCTATCATGGGGAAACCTGGTTGGATGAACATGAATCAGAACTAGAATCTAGAGGTGACGAAACCTTTGATTGTACTAACATGATAGTCGAAGTTGCTAGTTCATACTTCCAGTGGAATACAGACAGGGATGATAGTAGCATCAAGTAAGAGCCGAATGATGGGGTTAAGGGTTTCTATGAGTTATTGCATGAAGCAGCGACGCCATTGTATGACGGGAACGAAAAGCACACCGTCTTATCTACCGCTACTATGTTTTTACACTTCCAGAACGAGCATGACTGTAGCGAGAGAGGTTTTAATGAACTGCTAAACATTGTCAAGGAGTGCTTACCTGCAGGCAATAAGTTACCGGAGTCGTACTATGGTGTGAAGAAAATGGTCAAAAGGCTTAATCTAGGGTATGAGAAGATTGATGCTTGTGAGAATGATTGTATGTTATATTACGGTGATGTCAATAAAGATAAGAGGTCACGTGATATTTGCGATAGAAGTAGATACTGTGAACAGCGCAAGAAAAAGGGAAAAGACATGCCAAGAAAGATCTTACGTTACTTTCCCATTACACCGAGGCTTCAGCAGTTGTTCATGTCAACACATACCGCCGAGTATATGAGATGGCACTCTACATGGGACATAGTTGATGGTCAACTGACACACCCAGTAGATGAGCTTGAGTGGAAAAGTTATAATAAAAATCACCCCTCGTTTGATGAAGAGGTTCGCAATGTTAGGCTTGGACTTGCTACGGATGGGTTTAATCCTTTTAATGGGCCTTACACCAAGCCCTACTCAACTTGGCCGGTGATTATTGTTGTGTATAACCACCCGCCTTCGATGTGCATGAAAGATCCCTACATGTTCATGTCTTTACTGATTTCGGGTGATAAGAGTTCGAGTAAAGACATCAATGTATACCTCAGTCCGTTAGTTGATGAGTTGAAGATGCTGTAGGATAAAGGGGTTCAAACTTATGATGTATCTCTTAAACAGAACTTTGACATGAGGGCAACTTTACTGTGGACCATAAATGACTTCCCGGTGTTAGGAATAATCAGTGGATGGGTCGACTCACGGGGCCTTGTCATGTCCCGTGTGCATGGGGTTAGTTAAAGCTATGCGGCTCAAACATAGGGGGAAAATGAGTTTCTTTGCAACATCCAAATAGTTTTTGCCGATTGAACATCGTTATCGACGGATGAGTAGACAATTCAATCGAAAAATAAAGAAATGTCAAGTACCTGGACGTCTTTCTGGGACAACAATGTCTTTCTGGGACAACAATGTTTAGTTGGATTACACACTTGAAATTTCCACCTTTAGGGAAGAATCACATATTAGAGCAAGCTTATGGTTACAGCAAGGTTCACAACTGGACACACAGATTCATGATCTTTGACCTTCCTTATTGGGCTACACTATGCATCCATCATTGTTTAGATCCGATGCATACTGAGAAGAACGTATTTGATAATGTTTTTTATACAGTCCTAGATGCAAGTGGTAGAACAAAGAACAACAATAAGTCAAGGATTGATTTGGTAGAAATGAACATTAGGGAACATCTATGGCTGTATCAGGACGGTAGCAAGACGGTAACGCCAAAAGCTGTTTATACTTTGACTAGGGAACATTTGCTATTGATATGTAATTGGATCAGTGGACTGAAGCTCGCAGAAGGATATTCTTCGAATAAAGCAAGGTTTTGTAAAGTCGAAGAGTTGAAGTTTTGGGGTCTCAAAAGTCATGATTGTCATGTATTCATGCAGAAGTTGATCCTCGTGGCATTTATCGACTTATTACCAAAATGTGTGGTTGAAGCACTGACGGAGCTTTCTAATTTCTTCTTAGATCTATGCTTAACGGAGCTACAACTCAAAGACATAGATAAAATGGAAATGCAGATAGTGGAAATAATTTGCAAGTTAGAAATGATCTTCCCTCCATCGTTTTTTCATTCAATGGAGCATTTGCCTATTCACTTGCCGTACGAAGCTAAGTTTGGCGGTCCCGTGCAATATAGATGGATGTATCCATTCGAGAGGTAATGACATTTATGTTTTTAATACGCTGAAATGTGTATTCTTGTTTACTAATTTATACATGCATATATAACACATAGGTATATGCGACGTCTAAAACAAAAGGTGAAGAACAGAGCCCGTGTATAGGGGTCAATTACTGAGAGTTATGTTATGGAGGAACTTGTTAATTTCTGCTCATTGTACTTTGAGACGAATGTTCAGATGAGGCACAATCACTTACGTCGGAATGAGGTTGTCCCACACGAGGAAAATGGAGAATTAACGACCTTTAGTCATCCTGTACAACCATTTGGCGGGAAAAAAGGCGATTCTTGTGACACCCCCAAATCTAGGTACTTTATTCCCACAAGACTTGGTGTTCACTTTCCATTCATTCATATTTATCTACCCAAACATAATAAAATTAAATCATAAATCCTCCCTTTATACAGGGTTACATCATTAAAAAAAATCTTCCCAAGTTGTCTAACCTTAAACATCATATAAGTGCGGAATTAAAATTATTACATCACATCATTAATTTAAAAGTCTATCATCATAACATTAAATGAAATTACAAGTCTTCATCACTTGTACATTTTTCCCTTTCCTTTGCTATTTTAAGACTCATTTACCTTCTCAACTTTAGCTGCAATAATTATTTTTATGCAAGAGTTAGCAAAATAAATGCTCACTAGATATAACAATGAATCAACAAGATAATGATAACTGCCAATGAATAGGCTCATCAAAAATGAATACTACTCTATCAATAATAACAAAAGACTGGAATCAAAATATGGAATATATATATGAGGGTCGTAAGACCATGAACTATGTCCACAGTTGTAAGTAATCTTTCAAATTCAACTTTAACATTAACAGTCATGAGACTATAAGGACTCCTCGTACTTAGGGGGATCAGCCCTTTCGTACAATATATTGTACACAAACATTTCAACGCTAAGCGTAAATTATCCCCTAATAATAGGGTTGTTCATCTCAGTATTTAGAGTACAAGTCCGCATCAAAGTAAGTTTGGTTTGGATACATTTCGAGGGTAATTTAGAATTCAATGGTCATCAACTAAGGATTAGTTGAATACAATATTGATAACGTCATGCTATGGAATAATCATAATTGAATCGACATTATAAATTAGGATAATGCTTTAGGAATAAACTAATAGCATAAACATTGAATAATCATAACGTGCCTTGCTTGAACAATATTAAGCCAATGTTATTTAGAATTGAGTACTAAGCATGCATACCAACTAGTAATTTAAACGATAAAACTTGTTCAACCTGAGTATATCAGAATACGTAAACTTGCATGCTAGATAACAAGTTAAAGACAAGAATAACTTGTTCAATATCAGAATTAGGTTTTGAAAAACTAGATACAAGAACTTGCTCAATCGTAAGAATAAACTTGCACAATGTAATAAATGAATTAGCTCAACGAGAGTATAGAGTTAAAAAAACTTGTTCAATTATAAAAGTAGAATTAGAAAGCTTGCTCAATGTAAAAAAGATAAGTTTAGAAACTTGCTCAACGAAAATGTAGAGTTAGAAAACTTGTACAATTATTATAAGAGTAGAGTTAAAGAACTTGCCTCGAGCGTAAGCTATAATATTAAGACTCACGTTCACATACACATAGTGTTAGAACCACAATATCTATTAGATATACTAACATTCACATTCCCACCTAATACGCATTTCTAGTTAGACTTATTATTTCAATACAAGTCTCACATTACCATTTACATTTCAGAAAATCCAAGTGTTAACATCACAACACTTATCTAACATTCATTGTATAAACTAAGTTATAACATAACACGTTCATAACTTATAATCATTTAAAACCTTAAAACTACTAACCACCTAACACGATTCTATTTTAACCATGTTATCACATGTTTGACACCATAACACAACCTTAGACCAAGCTATAGGGGTGTTTCAAGGTCTGCAGTAACAGCAGAACAAATTGTCTCAGATCAGTGTATGGCGCAGATGCTTCATACATAGGCTTAGAATCGGCGCGGCTGCGCAGTTCTTAGCCTTGGCACCAGCGCAGGTGCACTGGTGCACAGACAGAGGCAGAGACGGCTATGAACAGTAGCCAACTTTAGCCCATTAAACACGAATTTTACCCACAAAACGGTGAAATTAGCATATAAAATAAATATGAAACTATCATAAACATGATTGCTAACATATTCAACCACTTAGAACAATTTAACAACCACTTTAACTATTTTAATTTCTTGAATTTCATGTTTTCATACAAAAACACCATTTTTGAGTTCCTTAGACAAAATCAACACTATAAACACAATTCTTGTCCAAATTGCTTCATTCAAATTACGTTATATTCGTTTCTTAATGAACTAGCATAAACAAGCTTCAATTTGCAGTTTATCATACAAACTAACCACTAAATTCGGTACTTACATAAGCCATGTACAAAATATCTACACAAACATACACTGCTAATTATCTCTCCTACGTTTAACTGTAATTAGCATGCAATTCATGTTTAAACGTAAACTCTAGCATTACAAACACGTATAATCACAATTACCAACTATATATATCCACAATTCAACTATTTGATTTCACAGGACATAAGAAAATTTTTGCCATGAAACCCACATATGTATAATAAGGTTATAAAACATACCTTTTGCTGCTAAAAAGAAATCCTTGCTAAACACAATGGAATTGTCGTGAAATCCTTAGGTTTCCTCTCAATCTCTCTTAATTTTCTCTGTCAAGCTCTATCAAGCTCTCTCTGAACTCTCAATGTTCTTCCTGATCAACTAAGACTATGCGTAAAAACCCAAACTAATAGTCAAGCATAAGAAATAAAACGGATAACCTTAATACTACTACTAATTGTAATATCAGTTACAACCTAACGTATATGTTATAAATATATTATATTTATTATTTAATTTATTTTTATTTGTTTTATTTATATTTTTATAATTCAAAATTTGAAAATCCAAAAGCCATAAGGCTTTATTTGGCAAAACCCTTTAAATATAAAGACTTAATATATTTAAGCCTTGTTTAGGTTAAATTAATTTAAAACTACTTTCATTATTTTAATAAACAATTTAGTTTATGATTTATAATAACAAATTATATATTTAGATTTCCATATCCAACATTAATTAATAAATTAATCAACCATACAATATTTAAATAAATATACCATTTAAACAAATAGCACAAAATTATAATTTTATTATAATTTTATTTAATAATTTAATATACCATTTAAATTATTAAATCAACACGACAATATAATATCTCATGTTATATTACAACTCTCTAAATTATAATTTAATTTAATTTAATTTATAAATATTTACTAATAATAACAACATCAATAAAATATTTATTTCATCAATTTCAACAATAAACACATCAAATAAATATTTATATAATTCAATAAATATTTATTATTACAATTTGAAACTTCAGATTGTTACATCATTCCCTCCTTACAAGGATTTATGTCCCCAGAATCACAACTCAAATAATCAAATCGTCACATTCTTCCCTTCTTATAAAGATTCTGCCCCAGAATCGAAGACATAGATTAAACAAAATAACTCAAGGTAATTTTTCATCATTTCAGCTTCAAGTTCCCACGTTGCCTCTTCAACATTGTGGTTTCTCCATATCACCTTCATGGAAGGTGTCACTTTTGTAAGACCCCAACTTATTAATGAATAAAATCAAATTTTCTCTAAATATTATTGTGAATAATAAGGGGGTTAATTTGATATAATACTTTGGTTATGGGTGAAATGTGCAAATTTTGCAAAATAAGCAAGTGGTTATTAAATATTTATTTTTGGTCGGTGAATATTCGGTTGGTCGTGGAATATTCTTGCTGTCGGGGAATATTCGTACGACGACGCAGCCTTGTGTGGGCCCCATAACGGAAAGCGATTGGATGAAGAAAACGACAAGTATAAGTTGTTTATTAATAATGGCGTAGTTGTTACCGTTAACACTGTTTAAATACCCGGTGGTTAAAAATACAGTAATAACGCGTGGTTGCATAGTAGCACACGGATTGCACAGTATAGTTGAATTATTGATTCGTACGTAAGAAGGCACTACTCAATAATTGTTACAGTGATTACTGTTCAATATTTTATTTTATTGGTTCAATAATTGCTGCATTGATATTTCATATTATTGTTGTTTCAATAATTGTTACTGCACAGTATTTTCCATTATCAGATCAATAATTCATATTATTTGAATAATATTATTAGATAATATTATTGACAATGTCTAGAAAGTTCTGTCTAAGGAGAGGTTTGGTCATCTAATTGCGCGCCAGTAAGGAGAAATCCTTATTGGAAAGCCCCCTCTTTCCTGGGAACGGCCTGGTTGTCATAAATGTGATTCTGTAATATTATTTATGAATAATTAATTATTGATTCATATGATAAGGAAATATTTATTTTATGTGGATATAAATGAGGGATATATTTTTGTGGTTAAAAATGAAGGAGTTAATGTTGAGGTTTTTATCCATATTTTTGTCGGAATGGAGGTATTAAAAATCAGGGTTTTTGAGATATTTTGCGGGGGTTATAATTTTTAATCCGACCGTTGGATCGTGGTAATTTTTGGATATGTTATACATATATAAGTTGAGTATATGCCCACAAATTTTGAACCGTTAAAAATGAACGTATGATTTATTATGAATTTTACAAGATGACTGGTTCAGAAATTGTTGAATTTTCAGAGTTTATCATTTTGATGGAAAATTCTAGAATTGGTGGGCCCCACTTGTGGTTGGTGAAGAAATGTGCTGAATTATATTTCAAATGTGGTAGGTGGGAATAGTAGCAGGTAAAGCCATCAGGTTGCAGGTCAAACCTACCAAAATTTTCCTATAAATAGAGGGCTAAGTTAGAATTGAAAATTACACCAGAAACAAGTTTTCTCTCTTTCTCTCTCTAGATTATTGAGTGTATTTTGTGAGTATTTAGATACTTTGAGAGTTTCTATTCATCAGAGCAAGTTTCTTTCAGCCTTATACCGGTATTCCGACCAGAAGTACTGATATTTTGAGGTAAGGGATATTATTTTCTTCTTAAATGATATTATTTTCTTCAATATCATTATGCTGAAATATTGATATGAGTTTTTATCAAATTTGGAACTTTTTGTGTCGGGGGTTACTATTCACGTATACGGCACTATTCACGTATACGGCACTATTCACGAATACGGCACTATTCACCGAAAAATAAAATTTTTCCTTTTTGTCCAAGATGTCTATTATGGTTACTATCTTTGATTGTATCCATGTTTTGATCTTTATTTTTGAATTCTGCTTCACAATTGATTATTATGAAGTATTATTGATCTTGGATAAACTGTTATACGAATCCCTACTATTTGTCCTTCTGTCTCATTGGATTCGTTCTCTTTAAGATATTTTTCATCATCCTCAGTTCTAAATGATGATATTACTGAATATCTTTGGCCTGTAGTGCAAAGATGTATAATTACTTGATGAATATCTTTGGCCTGTAGTGCAAAGATGAACAGGTGTTGAGATGAACATGACCGACTGATGATACAAATGAATATCTTTGGCCTGTAGTGCAAAGATGAATATTTGGTTAAAGATGATTATTAATTGATGTTACAGGGATAAAATATTGATGATGGACTTTTAAATCTTAGAAGATAGTAGAATTCTTTCTCTACTTGACTCTTCTAATGGTTTGTTGTTTCCGCTGCAGTTGTTGATCTAAAACTTGTTGTCGATTATATTTTATCAGATTTCTCCCTGTTGAAGACTAACGATAATTTGTTTGTATATTATCTTAGTCATAATATTCTTTACTGGGCTAGTTGAGCTCACCCTTTTCCTTTTTGTTCCATTTTTCTTCTCAGGAGGTGAGAACATAGCAGGAACTAGTCGGGGTACGGAGTGATGGTTCTAGAAAGATGTTTTAGCAGTCCTCACTATTTCTGTAAAATAGTGTTTGAATAATTGTAACGAGGACTTATTTGAGTGTGGATATTGTCTAGAAGACAATATTTGTATTTAAACTCACAGTATGTGTTGTCGTATTTTGCAAGACAATTGTATTATTGAAGTTGTAGTTTGTTTTCTGTACCATGTATTTGGCGACTCAGAATGGGTGTTGTATACCTATTTTGGGGGCGTCACAGTTGGTATCAGAGCTTAGGGATATGATCCCTGGCTGAGATGTGAGACAAGAACTAGGAGGGGAGAGACGGGGAATTCCTTCGCTAGTATGACCTGACTAAGTTTATTTGGTGTTTATTTGGTCGGTCAGAGTATAGGGATAATATATGACATGACTATTAACCCTTGTTTTATGGCAGTATTTAAGAATGGCAGCTGAGAACGTTAATAATGGAGTAAATCAGACCGTGGAGACACCTTTGATCACTACCCAGGGGAACGTGCAACAGGAAGGCAATATTCCTCCTGTAAACAACGTTACCGAGCAAACGATGAATGATGGAATGTTTAGGAGCTTTTTGCAGTTCATGCAAAATCAGACGAGGGAGACTCGTGTGCAGAATACGGGTGGAAATGATAACAACGCGCGGTTTGTCACAGCTAAGCAGTTCAAAGAATTGGGACCACCAGAATTTAAGGGAAAGCCGGATCCGATCATGGCGGAAACGTGGGTCAAGCAAATTACCAAGATATTTGATGTCTTGGGATGCACGGAGGAACAGAAGGTTCCATTCGCCACATTTATGTTCCGCGGTGAGGCAGACTACTGGTGGGAGTCTGTGAAGCGTACCCAGCCTGACGCACTCAACATGTCCTGGGAAACATTTCAAAAACTGTTCAATGACAAGTACTTTCCTGAAAGTATTCGTCATATGAAGGAGGTTGAGTTTATTAGACTGGAACAAAACAACATGACGGTGTCCCAGTACGAGGCGAAGTTTGCAGAGTTATCCAGGTTTGCACCTCATTTGGTCGAAAATGAGGAACGAATGACGCGGATGTTTCTGAGAGGTTTAAAACCTGAGATTCGTCAATACCTTATCTCTCATAAATTTTCTCTGTATTCAGACGTTGTCAACAGGGCCCAATTATTAGAGAGAGATAATGAGTATACTCAACCGAGGGACCACAACCAGGGTCATACCAGTGACAGCAATCATCAGAGCGATGATAACCAACGAGGAGGGAAAAATACGAACAAAGGCGGTAACCACTCGGGTGGTCATCGTGGCCATGATAATAGGAGAGGTGAGTCAAGTGAAAATTTCAGAAAGAGGAGATTCAACAATGACGGGAAGACATCAGCACCAGCACCAGCACCAACAACAAATTTTAGGGGAGGAGAACGACCGCCAGTTAGATGTTACAAATGCGGGAAAGAGGGACATATCAGCCCAAACTGTCCACAACAATCCAAGGTGTGTTACAACTGTGGGAAGGAAGGCCACATCGCTCGAGATTGTACTATAGCGAAACCAAGTTCAGCGGGAGTGGTGATTCCAAGGGCTGTCCCGGATAAGGCGAAATCAGCGGTTCCTGGAAGAGCGTTTGTCGTAACTGGCCAAAACGTGAGAAACCCGAACGAGGTGATCACGGGTAAGCTAATCTTGAATTCTTACGAAGTTTATACCTTACTAGATACCGGTTCTACCCATTCTTTTATCTCTCCTGCTTGTGCTCAACGTTTAAACTTGACTCCGGAGAAATTGGACTTTAACTTATCTGTTGAAACTCCGTTGGGTGAAACCTTCGTTACATCTACAGTTTATAAATCTTGCATGATCCAAGTTGGCACTATCACATTACCTGTTGATCTTATCTCTTTAAAGATACTTGCTTTTGATGTGATTTTAGGAATTGATTGGTTAACCACTCATCATGCTAAAATTGATTGTTTTCGTAAGGTTGTTAGTTTTCATATTCCTAACCAACCTGTCATACGAATTCAAACTACTAAACCACTAAAATCAGTCACTGTCATATCGAGCCACAAAGCTATTCGTTTATTGAAAAACGGATGTCAAGCTTTCTTAGCCCATGTTATGGATTTGAACAAAGACAAGTCAGATTTGAATAATATTTCTATTGTTAGAGAATTTTCCGATGTATTTCCTGAAGAACTTCCCGGTCTACCCCCGGAACGAGAAATTGAATTCTTTATTGACCTTGAACCCGGTACAAAGCCCATTTCTAAAACCCCATATCGAATGGCTCCTATTGAACTTCAGGAGTTAAAAGTCCAACTACAGGAGTTGTTGGACATCGGTTTTATTCGTCCTAGTACGTCTCCTTGGGGTGCTCCTGTTTTATTCGTAAAGAAGAAAGACGGGAGTATGCGACTTTGTATTGACTATCGAGAATTGAACCATGTCACCATCAAGAATAGGTATCCGCTACCTCGCATTGATGACCTGTTTGACCAGTTGCAAGGAGCACAATTCTTTTCAAAGATCGATCTTCGTTCTGGATATCATCAGCTGAAGATTAAAACTGAGGATATTCCAAAGACTGCCTTCAGAACTCGGTACGGGCATTATGAATTCTTAGTAATGTCTTTTGGATTGACTAATGCTCCTGCTGCCTTCATGGATATGATGAACCGTGTATTCAAAGAATATTTGGATCAGTTCGTTGTTGTCTTTATTGATGACATCCTCATCTATTCCAAAAGCCGTGAAGATCATGAGCGCCATTTGAAGCTGGTACTGCAAAGGCTTCGTGAAAACAAGCTATATGCCAAACTGAAGAAATGCGAGTTCTGGCTTGAGGAAGTAGCATTCCTTGGGCACGTGGTGTCAAAACATGGAGTATCTGTCGACCCGGCGAAGATTGAAGCCATACAAAGTTGGGAGCAACCAAAGTCGGTAACCGAAGTACGTAGCTTTCTGGGCTTAGCTGGTTATTATCGGAGATTTGTGGAAGGATTTTCTCGAATCGCTACTCCATTAACTCAGCTGACTCGGAAAGATACAAAATTCGTATGGAGTGAGGAATGTGAGAAGAGTTTTCAAGAACTCAAGAGGAGACTCATTTCGGCACCTGTTTTGACAATACCATCTGGTTCGGATGGATTTGTTATCTACAGCGATGCTTCAGGCAAAGGGTTAGGATGTGTTCTCATGCAACATGGGAAAGTCATAGCCTATGCCTCACGACAACTCAAAGAATATGAGAGGAATTATCCTACTCATGATTTGGAGTTGGCAGCAGTCGTTTTTGCGTTGAAGATCTGGAGACACTACCTGTATGGGGAGAAAGTGGAGATCTATACAGATCATAAAAGCCTCAAATATTTCTTCACCCAAAAGGAACTCAACATGCGGCAACGACGTTGGCTTGAGCTGTTGAAAGATTACGATCATACCATCCAATACCATCCTGGAAAAGCAAACGTAGTAGCTGACGCATTGAGTAGAAGATCATATGCGGGTACGAGTGCAATGTTTTTAACACAAAGGCCCATTTTGTATGACTTGCAAAGGATGGAGATAGAGATGAAGGCTCCAAGTACCCACATGATGATATCAAATATACGAGTAGAACCGACTTTAATCGATAAAGTTAAAGCTGCTCAAGCTACGGATATAGAGCTGATGCGTATGAAGAAGAAAGTGCAAGAAGGTGCTATTCCAGAAGCAAGAATCGATGAAGAAGGAATACTTCGAGTCAACTCCAGACTTTGTGTTCCTAACGATTTTGACTTGAAGCATAGAATAATGATGGAGGCACACAACACACCGTTTGCAATCCATCCTGGGAGTACCAAAATGTATCACGATCTTCGACATATATTTTGGTGGAGCAATATAAAAAGAGAGATCGCGGAGTTTATCTCAAGATGTTTAACTTGTCAACGTGTAAAAGCGGAGCATCAAGTACCAAAGGGTCCATTGCAACCACTTGAGATTCCGAAATGGAAGTGGGAACACATTACTATGGATTTTGTTACGGGTCTTCCCAAGGTTTCTCAAGGCATAGATGCGATTTGGGTTATTGTTGATAGATTAACCAAGTCCGCTCATTTCTTGCCGATACGTGAGACTTATTCCCTTGAACGTCTTGCTAGTATGTACGTGAACGAGATTGTGAGATTGCATGGCATGCCAGTATCCATAGTTTCGGATCGTGACCCAAGATTCACTTCACGATTTTGGGTTAGCTTGCAGAAAGCTATGGGCACGGATTTACGATTCAGTTCAGCATACCATCCTCAAACGGACGGACAATCAGAGAGGACTATTCAAACTCTTGAAGATCTATTAAGACTTTGTGTCTTAGATCTCAAAGGGAGTTGGGATAAGTACCTACCATTGGTGGAATTCTCCTACAACAACAGTTATCAGGCGAGCATAGGTATGGCTCCATTTGAGGCGTTGTATGGAAGAAAATGTCGTTCTCCAGTATGTTGGGACGAGGTGGGTGAAGCAACATTGTTGGGACCAGAATTGGTACGCATTACTACAGAGAAGATCCAAACGATTCGACAACGTATACAAACGGCACAGGATCGACAAAAGAGTTATGCGGATCTTCATCGGAAGGACGTGGAATTTAATATTGGGGATCATGTATTGTTACGTGTTGCACCATGGAAAGGAGTTACAAGATTTGGGAAGAGAGGAAAGCTCAATCCAAGATTTGTTGGTCCATTTGAGATTCTTGAGCGAATAGGAAATGTGGCATATAGACTCGCATTACCTCCAAGCATGTCTCGTGTTCATAATGTTTTTCACATATCTATGCTTCGTAAATATGTTAAAGACCCGAACCACATTATTGAGTTAGAACCAGACGAGATAGCTGAAGATTTAACGTACGAGGAGGTACCTGTTAAGATCTTGGATAGGAAAGAGCATGTCCTACGCACGAAGGTTATACCACAAGTTAAGGTTTTGTGGAGAAACCATGCTATTGAAGAAATGACCTGGGAGTTAGAATCAGAAATGAAAGCGAGGTATCCTCACCTTTTTGAAACATCAGGTGCGTACGTCAATTTCGAGGACGAAATTTCATAAGGAGGGGAGGTTGTAAGACCCCAACTTATTAATGAATAAAATCAAATTTTCTCTAAATATTATTGTGAATAATAAGGGGGTTAATTTGATATAATACTTTGGTTATGGGTGAAATGTGCAAATTTTGCAAAATAAGCAAGTGGTTATTAAATATTTATTTTTGGTCGGTGAATATTCGGTTGGTCGTGGAATATTCTTGCTGTCGGGGAATATTCGTACGACGACGCAGCCTTGTGTGGGCCCCATAACGGAAAGCGATTGGATGAAGAAAACGACAAGTATAAGTTGTTTATTAATAATGGCGTAGTTGTTACCGTTAACACTGTTTAAATACCCGGTGGTTAAAAATACAGTAATAACGCGTGGTTGCATAGTAGCACACGGATTGCACAGTATAGTTGAATTATTGATTCGTACGTAAGAAGGCACTACTCAATAATTGTTACAGTGATTACTGTTCAATATTTTATTTTATTGGTTCAATAATTGCTGCATTGATATTTCATATTATTGTTGTTTCAATAATTGTTACTGCACAGTATTTCTCATTATCAGATCAATAATTCATATTATTTGAATAATATTATTAGATAATATTATTGACAATGTCTAGAAAGTTCTGTCTAAGGAGAGGTTTGGTCATCTAATTGCGCGCCAGTAAGGAGAAATCCTTATTGGAAAGCCCCCTCTTTCCTGGGAACGGCCTGGTTGTCATAAATGTGATTCTGTAATATTATTTATGAATAATTAATTATTGATTCATATGATAAGGAAATATTTATTTTATGTGGATATAAATGAGGGATATATTTTTGTGGTTAAAAATGAAGGAGTTAATGTTGAGGTTTTTATCCATATTTTTGTCGGAATGGAGGTATTAAAAATCAGGGTTTTTGAGATATTTTGCGGGGGTTATAATTTTTAATCCGACCGTTGGATCGTGGTAATTTTTGGATATGTTATACATATATAAGTTGAGTATATGCCCACAAATTTTGAACCGTTAAAAATGAACGTATGATTTATTATGAATTTTACAAGATGACTGGTTCAGAAATTGTTGAATTTTCAGAGTTTATCATTTTGATGGAAAATTCTAGAATTGGTGGGCCCCACTTGTGGTTGGTGAAGAAATGTGCTGAATTATATTTCAAATGTGGTAGGTGGGAATAGTAGCAGGTAAAGCCATCAGGTTGCAGGTCAAACCTACCAAAATTTTCCTATAAATAGAGGGCTAAGTTAGAATTGAAAATTACACCAGAAACAAGTTTTCTCTCTTTCTCTCTCTAGATTATTGAGTGTATTTTGTGAGTATTTAGATACTTTGAGAGTTTCTATTCATCAGAGCAAGTTTCTTTCAGCCTTATACCGGTATTCCGACCAGAAGTACTGATATTTTGAGGTAAGGGATATTATTTTCTTCTTAAATGATATTATTTTCTTCAATATCATTATGCTGAAATATTGATATGAGTTTTTATCAAATTTGGAACTTTTTGTGTCGGGGGTTACTATTCACGTATACGGCACTATTCACGTATACGGCACTATTCACGAATACGGCACTATTCACCGAAAAATAAATTTTTCCTTTTTGTCCAAGATGTCTATTATGGTTACTATCTTTGATTGTATCCATGTTTTGATCTTTATTTTTGAATTCTGCTTCACAATTGATTATTATGAAGTATTATTGATCTTGGATAAACTGTTATACGAATCCCTACTATTTGTCCTTCTGTCTCATTGGATTCGTTCTCTTTAAGATATTTTTCATCATCCTCAGTTCTAAATGATGATATTACTGAATATCTTTGGCCTGTAGTGCAAAGATGTATAATTACTTGATGAATATCTTTGGCCTGTAGTGCAAAGATGAACAGGTGTTGAGATGAACATGACCGACTGATGATACAAATGAATATCTTTGGCCTGTAGTGCAAAGATGAATATTTGGTTAAAGATGATTATTAATTGATGTTACAGGGATAAAATATTGATGATGGACTTTTAAATCTTAGAAGATAGTAGAATTCTTTCTCTACTTGACTCTTCTAATGGTTTGTTGTTTCCGCTGCAGTTGTTGATCTAAAACTTGTTGTCGATTATATTTTATCAGATTTCTCCCTGTTGAAGACTAACGATAATTTGTTTGTATATTATCTTAGTCATAATATTCTTTACTGGGCTAGTTGAGCTCACCCTTTTCCTTTTTGTTCCATTTTTCTTCTCAGGAGGTGAGAACATAGCAGGAACTAGTCGGGGTACGGAGTGATGGTTCTAGAAAGATGTTTTAGCAGTCCTCACTATTTCTGTAAAATAGTGTTTGAATAATTGTAACGAGGACTTATTTGAGTGTGGATATTGTCTAGAAGACAATATTTGTATTTAAACTCACAGTATGTGTTGTCGTATTTTGCAAGACAATTGTATTATTGAAGTTGTAGTTTGTTTTCTGTACCATGTATTTGGCGACTCAGAATGGGTGTTGTATACCTATTTTGGGGGCGTCACAACTTTATTCCTGAGCACTTGTTCTTTCCTGTCGACTATCTGGATAGGAATCTCTTCATAAGACAAATCTTTACTAAACTGCAGCTGTTCATACTCGATCACATGTTTGTAATCGGGTTTATATGGTCGCAAAACCGACACATGAAAAATGTTGTGCACATATTCTAATTCTGGAGGTAAAGCTACCTCGTAAGCCACTTCTCCCACTCTTCGTAGTATCTTGAACGGGCCAATAAATCTTAGGCTGAGCTTTCCTTTCTTACCAAAATGAATTTTTCCCTTCCAAGGAGAAACTTTTAGGAAAATGAAATTTCCTGCTTTAAATTCGCGATTCTGCCTGTGTTGATCAGAATATTTCTTCTGTCGATCTTGAGCAGCTACCAATGTTGCTCTGATGAGTTCTATAACTTCAGCGGTCTGCTGTACGAGTTCGGGACCTAATAGTTGGCGTTCACCGACTTCATCCCAGCGCAGTGGAGTTGTGCACTTTCTGCCGTATAATGCTTCATAAGGCGGCATGCCTATGCTTGCGTGATAACTGTTATTATAGGCGAATTCGACCAACGATAAATGATCGTCCCAATTTCCTTTGAAATCCATGATGCACGCTCTAAGCATATCTTCTAATGTCTGGATTGTTCGTTCGCTTTGCCCATCGGTTTGCGGGTGATACTTTGTACTCATCCTCAGTTGCGTTCCTATGCATTCTTGTAGTTTCTTCAAGAAATTTGATGTGAATCTCGGATCTCTATCTGATACTATTGACACTAGAACTCCATGCCTTGATATGATCTCTTTGACGTACAGTTTTGCCAGCTGATCAAAAGTAAATCTAATCTTTATTGGCAAAAAGTGTGCAAATTTTGTTAGTCTGTCCACTATCACCCATATCGCATCGTATCCTTTCTGAGTCGTTGGAAGACCCACCACAAAATCCATTGTGATGTGTTCCCACTTCCATTCCGGTATTTCCAACGGTTGAAGTAATCCGCTTGGTCGTTGATGCTCGGCCTTGACTCTTTGACATGTCAAGCACTTTGCAACGCATTCTGCAACGTCTCTTCTTCATATTTGGCCACCAAAAATGTCGCCGCCAAAAATGTCGCCGCAAATATTGATACATTTTCGTACTTCCCGGATGAATCGAACATTTTAAGCTATGAGCTTCTGTTAAGATTTCGTCTTTAATCTTTGGTACTGCTAAACCCAAATTCTTCCCTCGAACCTCAATAACCCTTCGGTATCGATCTTGTATTTTGCATCACTACCCTCACCCACTTTCTCTTTGATCGTTTCACATTCTGCATCTTGTAGTTAAGCATTCTTCACTTTGTCCACCAAAGTTGGACTAGCTTCCATCTGGTATAATTTTTTTTCAGTTTCTTTTGGAAATTTGATTTCCAACTCTAGCCTTGCCATCGCTGAAATAAGCTCTTCCTGGTTGGTTAACAACATCAACTTTTCACGACCTTTTATGCTTAAAGCATCTGCAACCACATTCGCTTTGCCCGGATGATAAAAGATCTCATAATTATAATCTTTTATCAATTCCATCCATCTTCTTCGACGCATGTTCAGGTCCTTCTGTGTGAAAATATACTTCAGACGCTTATGGTCTGTGTAGATCTCACACTTTTCACTGTAGAGATAATGTCTCCATATCTTCAGAGCAAACACAACCGCCGCCAACTCTAAATCATGAGTCAGATACCCTTTCTCGTAGTCTTTCAACTGCCTTGATGCATATGCAATGACCTTGCCATTTTACATAAGGACACAAACCAACCCTTTATGTGAGGTATCACTATACACGACAAAGATTCCCGTATTATCTGGTAATGACAGCACATGTGCCACACTTAACTTCTTCTTCAAATCTTGAAAACTCTCTTCACACTTCTCCGTCCAAACAAATTTTACAGCTTTCCTTCTCAAATTTGTTAGCGGAGTGGCTATCTTGGAAAAATTTTGAATAAATCTTCTATAATAACAGGCCAGTCCCAAGAAACTCCTCACCTCCGACGGTGTTCTTGGTTGTTCCCAATTGATTACAGCTTCCACTTTTGATGGATCCATTGAAATCCCAACTTTGTCAATCACATGCCCAAAAAATTATACACGATCTAGCAAAAATTCGTACTTAGAGAATTTCACGTACAACTTTTCCTTTCTTAGTGTCTCCAACGTTAAACGTAAATGTTCCACATGTTCTTCTTGAGTTTTGGAATACACTAAAATATCATTAATGAATACCACCATAAATTTATCTAGAAATGGTTTAAACACCATGTTCATCAAATCCATGAACGCTGCAGGGGCATTTATTAAACCAAAAGACATCACCAAAAATTAGTAATGTCCATACCGAGTTCAAAATGCCATCTTCGGTACATCCTCCTTCCTTACTTTCAGTTGGTGATACCCACTTCTCCAATCTATTTTTGAGAAATATCTAGCACCTTTTAGTTGATCAAACAAGTCATCTATAATTGGCAACGGATATTTGTTTTTAATAGTGACTTTGTTCAATTCCCTATAATCAATGCAAAGACGCATTGACCCATCCTTCATCTTCACAAATAACACTGGCGCTCTCCACGGTGATACACTAGGCTGAATATATTTCTTGTCTAGAAGCTCTTGCAGTTGTACCATCAGTTCCTTCATCTCCACTGGAGCCATTCTATACGGGGCCTTCGATATTGGAGCAGTTCCTAGCGCTAAGTTGATCATGAACTCGATTTCTCGATCAGGTGAAAGTCCTGGTAAATCTTCCGGAAACACGTCTACGAATTCCCTGACCACTGGTATCTCTGACAGTTTCACTCCTTTCTGCTAAATAACCCGCACAGCCTTGACTTAACAACTTCTTGGCTTGCATAATCATCAGATATCTCATTTTTCTAGGCAATTTGCTATCATAGAAAACTACATTTGACGGAGTCATAAGGTTTACACATTTCTTTTGGCAATCAATTATTGCTCCATAATTGAACAACCAATCCATTCCCAAAATAACATCAAACTCTCCAAGTCTAATCGGGATTAAATCTACCATCATGATATTCCCTTAATATTCACCCTACAGTTCTTGTATACGAATCTAACCGAAATTACCTCCATATTCGCAATTTCTATGTTTAAAGGGAAATTCAATTTTTCACTAGGTATTTCTAACCTCTTATCAAATTCATCAGATATAAACGAGCAAGTAGCACCCGAATCAAATAATACATATGGATTTATATCATTGATTAGGATAATACTTGACACGACATCCTTTGATTGCATAGCATCTTGCACAGTCATGTTGAAGGTTCTGGCTGTGGGCTTATTTGTTGACGTTGGTCCAGTAATAGTCAGCGCACCTCTACTAGCATTTCCCTTGCTTCCATTTGCCTCACCAGATCTCTTCTTAGGGCATTCACGAGCAAAGTGATCCTTGGAACCGCACGTGAAGCAAACGTTCTTCTTAGGTTGAGTGTAATTTGGGGCAATGTGACCCTCCTGGCCACAATTGAAGCATACTCGTTTCCCCATCAAGCACACACCCTTGTGAAACTTTCCACATGTAGCACATGCTTCGAACTTCTTCTTCTGTTGATTACCTTGTTGATTCCCAACTCCCACATTTGCATTCCACTTTCTCTTCAAATTACCATTTCTACCGTTACCACCGCCATTCTTAGATTTGTCCTCATTCTTCTACTTTCTCTGCTCTTGATTGTACTTTGTTAAAGCCTCGCCTCCACTCTCAGCGAGAATTACCTTCTCCATTACTGTTGCAAAAGCCTTCAGCTGTTACAGGGAGACCCTACTGTACAACCAGGGCTTCAGTCCCTGCTAAAATCTCTTCGCCTTGTGTTCTTCTGTGCTAACTTGATATGGCGCAAACCTCGCCAACTCGTTGAATTTTGTGGCATACTCAGACACCGTCATTGTTCCCTGCTTCAGTTCTAAAAACTGCACCTCTAGCTGACTCTTCGAACTCTCTGGAAAATAGGTCTCGAAGAATATCTCCTTAAACCTATGCCAGGTCATAATCCCTTGACCTCCTCGAGTTTTATTGGCCTGCCACCAATAACTAGCCCCTACTTTCAACATGAATGTTGCAAAAGCAGTCTTCTGATCCTCCCCTACTCTCGCAACATCGAATACCTTCTCTATTTCCATGATTCATGACTGTGCCTCCACGGGATTCATAGACCCACAGAATTCAGGTGGTCCAACCGCCTTGAAATCCTTAAACGTTGTACCTTGATTCTGAGGTTGATTCTGCAACGCTCCTGTAACACCCGAGAAAATCGAATTTTTAGGAGAATTAAATTTTTATTTGATTATACAAATTAAATGAATTTAATTAATATTTATGGGAGTAAGCTAATTGAAGGTCGTTCTATGACCTAGATATGTTGGAATGTTGTAGTATTTTAGCTACGTGGTAGAATTAAAGTGTTTGAATTTCCAAGACGAAAATAAAAGCTTTTCGAGAAATTTTCTGAAAAATACTATTCACGTATTTCTGCTCGGGAATTATTTTTAAACTTCCGAGAAATACGTAACGATAGAATATCGAGGTGAGATGGAATATCCAATAATATTTCAGTTATGAAAAATGCAGTTTTTTACCTGCGGACTTAAAACCTAACGGTTAGGAAAAGTGATTTCAGAGAAGGAATTTAAACGCGCATAATGAATTAAGGGACGATCGTATAATACGTAGGTATTGTACGAGATAATGAATATGAGTATTATACGAATATGTATGGATAAGGGTATGTCGTATATGAATAAGTATACAAGGTGGAATACGATAATAATACGTATAGAATATGTCCTAACGCTTTAATCCATTTGTGAATGGACTTGTAGATTATGTAGGATGTACAAGTCCAATATGATTTAATATGAAAGTCCAATAAAGAGTAGTGTGCAAGCCCAATGTAAGCTAATGGTAAAACCCAAAGATTTGTTAATGAAAGCCCAAAGTATAATATATGATTAATTAAATTTAAAGTCCAAAGCAAGGATGATCCATGGGACAACCCATGATTATATGGATGACCCAAAGTGGTGGCCAAGTAAAGTACTTGGTGGCTAAGCAGCTTAAAGGCTAAGTATGTGTGATAAGCAAGATAATTTAATGGTTAAGCAAATAATGTAGGGAGCAAGTTTACTTAATGAGTAAGTAATGAATAGTATGGAGGTGTAGTAAGGAGGTGGATGGTTTAATGACCATTAAGCCCTCATTTAGGATTTCCTATAAATAGCAAGCTTTGTATTCATTTGTTAGTTGTTAGATTTTCATCCAATAACTTATAGCTTATTGGTTAGAGAGAAAAAGTTAGAAAAGCTAGGAAGTTAAACTTTATAATTCAACAAGCAAGAAGGAGATCAAAGCTTAACCAAGCTATATTCAAGGGTAAGTAATCCTAAACCATGATTCTCTTTCTCTTACATTGTTAGAGAAGTGGGTAGTGGTAGAACATGTATGCTAAGAAGGAGTGAGAATGGTTAATCCATAAACTTAAGTCTTAATAAGCCGTATAAGTCATGAATAAGCTATTCGTAATCATATAAGCTATGAACCAAGGAAGAATTTGTAGAAACTTGTAACATGTTTACATTAATGAAATTGGTATGATAAGATGAAGCAAGAATGATGGTTAGAAGTCTTGAACCTTCCTAAGTCATGAGAAATCGAAACATAAGTATTTTATACTTTAATAAGTTATAAGATCACAAAGAACAAGTAATAACTTATCATACGAATAAGTTAATGAAGTATGTATATTAAGATGTTAGTTTAATGGAATGAATCCATTTAAAACGGTTTAAAAATCTCAAGTAACAAAGTTTTGGCGGAATTCACACGATTAGACGATAATAATCGAATTCTTGAAATTCTCGGAATGGAAGTTGAATTTTGATAATGATCTTGGAAACATTGGTTTTCAATGGAGATAAGTCTTATTTAGCATTATAGCATTGCGGACTCGAGAATGACCGAATTCCGACTTAGAACGAAGAAACGAACGTTGAACGTTCATGAACGTTTATCGTTTTCGTTAAAAATGGACTAATAGGTGAATTTTTAGCAAACAAAGTTGAATATATAAAATTCTTCCATGAACACGTAGAGTATGTAATTTGTGAATCGTAGGCTCTTGAACGAGCCAATTCGAACTTATAACGAAGAAGTTATGAGCCTGGGAATCACAAGTAAAAAGTTAACTGTCAAAATTTTTCTGGTGCTGAGTACTGGGGCCGCGACGCCAGTCAAAGCAAAGTAAGTCACGCTACAGCACGAGGCCAAGAGCATAGCTACTGTTAGTTGGCGCCACAGCGCGACCATAACAAAGGAGACTCGCACCGCAGCGCCGAGTTCGGTTTCTAGCCTGGCGCCGTAGCGTGGTACAGAGAAAAATAGCCGGCGTCGCAGCGCCAGCCTTAAGGTCTAGGTAGTAAAGAATGTTTATATGTTGAGCATGAATGGAAATTAATGATTAATTAACTAAGGATCTTAATGTAACATTATTAAGACATAATTAAGCATTAAGTATGATCACTTAGGGTTACAAAAAGTCAATTATGTATGAACGTAAGAATGATATAACGGAAGGCCAGAACCAATAATAACAAATCTAAAACGTAATTAGATTGAGTAGAAGGGTAAGATTCATTAGGAACCATGTATGTTCATTCCTGACCTAATGTAGTATGTTATGTGGTTATGTGTTGTAGACACCGTAAAGACTCAAAGGAAATGTCATTTTACTGTAGCAGACACTGAAGGCAAGTTTTTCTTAAACACTTGTCTAACCTTCGTGTTAGTCAGGTTTTCAAATGATTCAAGTTATGAGATGCATGTATGGTTTTAAAGAAAGTGTCGACGCCAATTTTAACTCCGCTAGACTAATCTTGACAGATTGATTGATTTATTTACATGTCTTTCAATAACAGAATTGCTCACACTATCCTACGCCAATTGTTTGGTACGGATTAAAGGTAAGCTTGAGTATGAATAAACAAATGTATTTTTTATCGATTATTCGATGGGCACGCGAGGTTGCCAAAACTTAAACGTGCATACATTTAATGGATGTAGTGTTGATCAACATATAGTACTTTAGGCTGGTCACCTAGAAGTGCTCGTAAGCTATGACGGACTTATGGACTTAGTGTCGGGTTGTCCTTTTCAAAGAAAGTATGAACTGTTCATGGTCTTGGACCAGAATTGATGTTTTACTGAATATTGTGTGAAGCCCCCAAATTCGGGTACTTGAAACCCGAACTCGGTGCTTCACGATACCATTTCTATAAGCTGAATAATACTAATAATAATAACAATAATATAAAATTCAAACTTTATTTACATGCATCAAAGTTTACTCCCAGGTACGAGACCTTTAAACATTCCTTACATCATAGATATTAAGTAACATTGTCTTAATAAACTATAATTATTACACCACATATTAGAATTCTCATTCGAACAGCTTTCATTTCCCCTTGTTCTTGTCCGAGCCTTCTGGTTGATCATACTTAACTGAAAACATTTAATTTGAGCAAGAGTGAGCATTTGAGTGCTCAGCAAGTAATAACAATTATAAATATTAACTGAAAGTGTTAAATGTTTTCTTTGTACTACTCTTCTACAACAAGTCAATAGTTGTGAAGTAATCTGAACTGATAATAATAACATAACATCTCTCTATCAAATTTTTGAAACTACGTAATGACTATAATTGGGGTTTAGGTGACATACTATGAACATTTTTTCAATTTTCGAATAGGTTTAGTAGAAATTCATTTACAAACCGTCATAACTTACGGGCACGGGGGTGATCAGCCCGTTATGCCCTGTATTGATCAATACTACATCCCAGAACGATAGTATCGTTCACTTTGTCCACCTTGGGTGCATAAAAAGTCTTCCCGTTTTCGGGATGTTCATACTTGTCTTGGTTCCAAATCAAAGGTTTTGTCTTGTTCAACAATAATCTATAATTCAACATATATATATATATGCGGGTAATTAACAAAGGTGTATCAACATGTGATTAAATACAATGATCATCCAAGTGAGGACACTTGTATAACCATTTATAGAAATTAACGAACAGAATATATATATCTGAATTACCATATACTAACATGTTGATAAGCAATGAGTGTATATAGTATAAGGTTAATAATATGTACAGTAATAATATAATTCTTAAGCATTCTTACTCATGCCCATTGCATAAAGGAAATACAAAGGTAGGATACTTGCACAATGTAAAGGATAGTTCAGATACTTGCCTGAGTTGCTGCTTACAATAACGCAACTTAGATTAATCTTTTATACAGCGACCTATCAGTGATAAGATCATTCGTTCAATTAGAATAATATATCGTAACACATAGCACTGCTTATTGCAGTCCGCACCTTATCTAATCACATTGTCACCTATGTTTAACAACCATTGAATCACAAAAAAACACTTATCAAGTCAAATTATCTAAGTTCAGATTAATTTTTGAAACATTTCGGTGTACCGACGGCTTTATCGGGTAATTATCGAGTCTAAAACTTTATCCTGTAGTTCAATAACTGAAAATATTAGTCACATTATTTTTAAAATGACTTATAGTAATTTTTAAACATTTATTATAATTTATCATGAATTTTCAAACATCAGAATCATTATTAAATGATTTAAATGTTCATTAATTCTATTATTATTAATATTTAATTAATATTAAATTATTAATGAAACCATTGCCAAAATATTATAGTTACTTATAATAACTCAAAATATCTTTAAAGTATTAATATTACCCTTAAATGATTTTTAAAATATTTAAAATCATTTTTAAATAATTACCATTAATATTTAAGTATTAATGTACTATTTATCCGAATACTAAAAGTCATTAATTATAACTTAAAATATTTTTAATTCATTTATATCCTTTTTAAATGATTTTTAAATAATTAAAACCATTTTAAAACTATTTATTTAATATAATTATTAAATAAATTTAATATCATTAATGTTAAATTAATATCATTAATATTAAATTATTAATGAAATTATCATTTAAGTATTAAAAGTTATATTTTATAACTTAAAATACCTTTAAACATTTTATTTTTATTTAAAATGCTTTTTCTAATATTAAAATCATTTTTTTACATTACTTTATTTAATATAATTATTAAATAAATCTAATATCCTTAATATTAAAATATTAATATTTTTCAAGACAAAATATCAAAAGTTATATTTTATAACTTACAATATTTTTTATAATCTCTAAATTATTTTTATATAAATTTTAAATCATTAATTCTATTTTCCACCATTTATTTAATATCTTTATTAAATAACTTAATCATCATTAATATCTAATTAATAATGAAAATCATCAAAAAATATTAAAAATTATAGAAAATAACTTAAAATATCTTTTTATATCATAACATATTTTTAAATGATTTTTCATGTATTAAAAATCATTTTTAAATAATTTATTTAATATTATACTTAAATAAATTAAATACTTTTTATATTCTAAAAATATTAAATATTTATGAAATATACTTAAAATATTTAAAAACTAATTTTCAGACTTTAAAATAATTTTTAATAATTTTTTATGTATTTTTAATGATTTAAAACTAATTTTCTATAATTATTTATTAAAAATATAATTTTTATAAATAATCTGTCGCTAAAGATCACCTATAGTGACAGAACCGTCGCTATAGGTGTTCTTCGTGTTCTTGAGCACTATTGGACAGTTAGCAAGGTTTCTCGTTTGACCAACCCAATCTGTCAGATTATAGTGTTTTTGGACAGGGTAAGATATTTATCTTCTAGTACTAATGTAGTAATACAAATATCACGCAAGATTTGGGTCAGATTACAACATACAAGCAAGCAATGAATCTTCAAAGTAGCTGTCAGACCAAATCTGGGTTTTCTGGGTAACCCAGAAACCCAGCAGCTTCGAGGGTCCATTTTTTGGGCTAGATTCTTTCTATGCTCAGGTCTTGATTCAAGTGATCTCAAGGTTTAAAGCTATAATAGGTATGTCAAGGTACAATAACATAACATAATATTATCATAACATCAAAACATTAAAGATCTACCGGCCGGTCAAAGTACCCTCCTGGAACTGTTCTTGAACATTTCTGGGTTTTCCAGAAATGTTCTTGAGCAGTTTCGACAACGCAAGTTTGACCAACCCTTAATTCGCTTCTATTACGTATTTGGGTAATATAAAAACATATATATGTAGTACTCATGTCAGTCTACAATTATAGAACAAGAACATGTCCTTACTATAACGGATCAGCAAGAACAGAAGCTCTAAAAATGACTGTCAGGAATTCTGGGTTTCTGGGTTGCCCAGAAACTCAGAATTTCTGATCGGTCAACTCACTTTGACCTCGAATATATTTAAATCTACAACAGTTATGGTCCTGAATCAAGCTCCATAATAAAGATCTCCTAACATACTACAAATACAAACTTTAAAAACACAAAAGCACATAACAGATCAAACTCTATGGGGACTGACATTCACTGTCAGACCCCTATTTCTTCAATTTCTAAATTTTTGAAAAACTTGATTTTGAGCACTTTGATGTTATGGGTCTAACAAATACCAACCCAGATCAACTCTATGGACTACAAATAACATATTTTAACAATAAATCATAACATCTAACACAAGATCAAAAGTTAAATTTCTAAATTAGGTTTTTCCTCCTTATGATCAAATTCTGACTTCTATGTTTCTGATTTGATGCTGGTGTTCGTGGGTTTTGATTGGGGACTGATCTAGCAAGGGAATTTCAGAGGTTTGGTCTTGAGAGAGTATGGCTAGGTATTTGTGAATAAATTAGGCCAAAATGAGCACTTTCTCTCTCTTAAATCAAAAAATCATGTATGGCATGTATGTGATGGCTGATCATGTGCTGTTAATCTAGCTCATAGGCAGGTCTAGGGTAGGGTGGCTGGCCAGATATTGGATAAGAATTGTCTAGCAATAATTCACAAATAAGACAAAATGGTATTTTAATAATTTCACTTATAATTTCAAGGGTATTCTTGTCCAAGATGCTTGAATCTAGGATTAAATCACTAGATTTTATATCTTAAAGTTTCCCAAATAATTACTAGGGTTTGGTCAATTAAAAATTAAAGTATAATAAAATTTTAATTAAACACACTAATTTAAATTTAGGGTTTTTAATAGAAAATTAGGGTTTTTCAATTAGGGTTCCTTAATATTATTAAGGTTCCCAAATTAACAAGTAGGGTTTTCTAATTATCATAATAATTTATAAAAATAATGATTAGGGTTTCTAATTTTAGAAAATTAGGGTTTTCAAATAATAATTAGGGTTTCTCCTAATTACAAAAATTCTATAATACACAGTAAAATTCATACAACACAATTGCTGCACAGTCTTAAACTCATAACCAATTTTAACAATTAGGGTTTAATAACACGATATGAGGGTTATGACATAATTTATCATATTTGGCCCACCATTATCAGTCTACACATTTACAGTTCATATTTATAGCACTGCAAAATTAAAATATACTTAATATTATATTATTATTCTCATCTCTTGATCAATACCCAAATTTAGGGTTTGAATTCCATATCTGGCTTATCCTTCATATATAACATCAATAATTAAGTTAAAATCATTAACTTAATAATCTGAACTAAAATTCATAAAATAAAATAATAATTATAATAATTCCAATAATCATTTCATATATTATTTAAATAATACAAAAATTATATTTTCATGAAAAATAATTAATAAAGACATTTCTACTATAAAATTAATTATTATAAGAATATATTTTATAATGATCAAAAATCTAAAATAAAATTATTTGAAATTATTCATAAAATAAATAAATTTTATTTATCACATAAATTCCTGCACATTACCTGACACTTATTCTCATCATTAAGATATAAAAAAAAATTATATGCAAAATTTCTTATTCACTACAAAAAAATGGGGATTCAGCAACAACCGATTTTCGTTACTAAAGATGTCAAATTTCGTCGCTAAAGGGTTTTGGCAACGACTTTACTGTCGTTGCGTCTTTCGTTGCGCAATGAGCGTTGCTAATTGTCCCTCAACGAACGTATTTTTTTCGTTGCCAACTGTAATACATTTTGAAACGAAATTTGGCTTTCGTACAGAGACATCGATCCTTTAGCAACAAAATATATTGTTGCAGAATAATTAAAATTTCGTTGCTAAAGACCCCATTTCTTTGCAAAAGCCTGCTAATTTGCAACGAAAGGAACTCTTTTTTTTTTTGTAACGACCATGCATTTTCGTTGCAATTGATACCATTTTATAACGACATTTTTCGTTGCAGTAAATTATGAAAATTGTTGCCTAAACTTGCTTTCGTTGCGGAATGTAAACTTTTTAGCAACGATTTTCGTTGCTGATTATATTGGCAACGACATTATGCTGAATTAGCAACGAAAATATTTGTTGCTGGTTATTTTTTCAATAGCAACGAAAGTCGTCGATTAGCAACGACATTATATGTTGCCGTTTCTTTATATGTGCAACAAAAGTTGATATGATTTGCAACAATAAAAAATGTTGCCTTTTATTTTAGTATTAGCAACAATATCCTCTCCGTTGTTATTAGGTTAATTTTTCGTTGCCAAATATTATATTTTTAATGTCATTAGTAACGAAAAATTGTTGCTAAATGTATAAAAAATTGTTGTTATATTAAAACTTGTTCAATGCTTTGGTAACGAATTATATTGTTGCCAAATCAAAATTTGACATTCTGGCTGGCTCAATGTCCCCATAGCAAATAATGACAAAAATACAAAAAACTAAAATATTATTAACTTAATAAAATCATTCACTACATAATCATTTATTATCTTTACAATTAACCATCTAAAGTTACCACAGTTCTTCAATCAAAGTATATATCTACACATATAGAGTACACTTCATAATTTCGTCCCTTGTCTTCCGTAAACGTAGCACGAAAATTTGATACCCAGTATTGTAAGGCAGGTCGTAGAAGCAGTCTTCCTGCACATATTTAAAAATAATAGCAAGTTAGGAAAATGAAGCAAATAAGTCACCAGAGACACTTAATGCCAAAATCAATACACAAAGATAATAGAGTTGGTACGTGATACTAATGTACACCGTATTGCTCATAAACAGAAAAAGACTATCATTTATTTTGATACGTAAATTAATACATATAGAAAGAACTAGGCCAGTAAAATAGTCAACGTATACATTAAAAAATAAGATATTCTTGCCAATTAATTTGATAGACAAGGTACATAAAACTTTCCTAATTCAAGATTATGCTTGAATTTTTGAACCAGAGTTTGCATTATTGTTCTTTGTGAAGTTTTCAAGCATAGATAATACGAAATCAATATTAACAGCATTCACATGCTGTACATATATCAAACTTCAGTTGTTATTATATGTTAAGCATGGCAAGAAGTGGAATGTAATGATTTTCAGTTGATGTGAAACTAAATTGAGCCAATATTTACATTGAATTTGAGATCTAATTCTCTGTCTATGCCATATAGAATCACTGCTAAAATTCTTGCTGAACATTACTAACATGCATGCACAAGCCCACGCGTGCAAACATTACATATATATGCATTCTGATTCAAGACACTTCAAAGTGACAAGTCTATTTGGACCATCTAATGTATATTAGTTGCATTTTATATAATTTATAATTGAGAGTTACTATTGTGCAATACATGTATAACACAATTCATCTAAAATACAGCTTTCGACTATACAAGATATAATTTGTTTCTATATACTGTTCAAATATAATAGACTACTCATTAATTTTAAACTGTTTGGAAACGGTATCCATTACCTAAATGTATCAATAGGCAAAGTTAACAGTTAGCCAATGTCTGCAATAGGAAGACAATTTTTATAGCAGTCGTCGTTAGTCCTCCATATATATTTTGTGGCAGACGGTGGCTATAGATCGGTCTTATTTGTATACATATATATATATAGAGGGAGAGACTGAGAGAGAACCTGTTACCAAGGATGGAATGAAAATGAACGACGAGTTCTTCTTCTTGAAGTGAAAATGCACCGCGCTTAAGATCTGGTCTCAAGTAATTGATCCACCGGAGACGACAACTCTTTCCACACCTCTACAAACCAGCATTTCTAGCAATATCTGTCCAACACCCTTGTCCATTCCTTAACATGTAGTTCATCTGCTTTTCATCTTCTTCTGGTGACCATAACCCTTTCCTAAGCTTGGCCTTGTTATTATTTGCTTTCTCTTTTGTAATTTGATCTGGCTTTCTCATTTCAATTTCGCTACGGATCGAGATACACTAAAGCTAAATTGTTCTTTAAAGTAATTAAAAATGTATCATGTGAATCGCGAGCAGGATATTGCTGCGGCTGGACAAGTGCATCAAAATTCCAGAAGCTGCAAGAAAACAGAAGGGATTAAAATTTCTGATATGTTGCAATAAATTACAACCAACACTTGGTGTAAAGCCCAAAATAAAAATAACAAACAATAGGATATTACAATTTAAGATCTTTTAGGAGTGTCAACATAGTAGAAACACCAATATTTTTGTCACCCATGATAACATATGATAACATGAGGTTCTTTCAAAGATCCCAACCATCTTAAATGATCTTATAACAAACAGTTGTCCAAAATTTAACTGCCAATATATGGAAAACCCTTACACTACCCAAGCATAATTAGAAGAAAGGTCTACAGCTTTACTGCACATCTAAGACATTACTTTGTGTCTAAACTAAAGAAAAGAGTACAAGCAAACATAACTCATGTGAAGGATAGGAAAGAATGTGTGGGTAAGTGTGCAAAGCACACATAAGTTAAGATGCAATAATGCATATCAAGAATAAACATATTGGACAAAATAAACCTCAAAAACATTTGAACATCTTTCAGGGCCAGAAGCTTCTGCAGTGCAACAATGAAGCTTTTGCAGTTCAGATTCAAGCTCTACTTCAAGCTGATCCATCAAAACTTCTGACTGTGGCTCTTCGGTAAGAGCACTACTTCTGCATTCACCTTCATTACTTACAGGGAAACCAGAAAGTCTTCAAAAAGTTTGAGTCCCTTGTCATTATTTCCTGTTGTTATCTGTATGTGTGCAATTATTAGCAGGATTCAATAATATCAAATATCAATAAGAAAACAGCTCTCCATAATAAAATCTAAATATTAAACCAGCAAGGATAAAATTCCATTGAAACTTAATGTCAAGATAAGAGAAATTAAGGTCATTTGCACTCTATCAAGTTGCTCGCACCAAGTATCATCATATGTCTCATTATATAACAATTTAATATGGAGGTGAAATGTTTTCAGTTCCTCTTCTTTCTGGGTTCCACTTATGCAAGATTTAACTACTTCCAATAGTCTAATTGCATGCTTCAATTTTAAAAGAACATATATCCCCTTTTCGTAACTGAGGAAAGTAACAAATGCATTAAAAGAAAGTGAAAAGGTCATCACGTAAATTAAAGCACAACTATGTAGAGATTCTTTTCCTCTACTCATGAAGCTTATTTTTTTTTCCTAATATATTCCATCTCTTCTTTCAAGGTCAACATATTCCAAATCGGGTATTTCAAATCCTTCTTATTTCCAATTTTTGTTCATCGGTAACTAACAGAGTATATGATATGAAAGAGAAAAAGAATAAGACTATAGTGATGAACAAGTAAAAAATAAACCACAGACACACCTCAAAACACAAGAAATCAGAGATCAAAATATCTAAAACCGTTCTAGAACCAACACTCCACAATTACAACAAACAAAATATTAATCACGACAAATCAAATCCAATTGATTTTTTTTACCTTCTTCAAGTCGGTAGCTTTGATCGTACCTTCGTCTGAGACCTGAACTTGGTACTTCTTACCGGTTCTATCATCAACGATCGTCAAAAGATTACGTATGGTCCGTATCTTCAAAAGATTATCCATTATTTTTAATCATAAGTAGTCTGAGATCAATAGTTTTTGTGCATGTTATGTACTCGAAAACTATGGAAAACATAAGTGTGCTGAAAAACCATATATTCTTCTTACTATGGGGATCTAAATAAAGTCACAAGCAGCAACATTGGAATGACATTTAACTGGTCATTATAAGATGATAAGAATAAACAAAAACTCATACAAATATCTTTGTTGGGGGAAAATAATAATCTAACCTTTGGGAACATAGGATTCGCATTTAGCACTAGCATTTTTACTGAAGGATATCTCCCAACAGCATTACTGAAGGATATCCTTCGGGACCATTGCAGACACCTGCTATGATGTCCTCCTTAATGTACTCCAGTTGTTCATGAACAAAGCCAGCTTCATTTCCTCGCAAGCCTAGCTTGCTGTATCCAAGAATATCTTAAGATTCACTATATATCTAAGCTAAGCTCAACGGCACGCATATTAAGCTCATGCTTGAACCTGAGATCAACTCGAGCTTGGTTCATAAAAACACCTTATAAAATTTAAAACTACACTCAAATATTAAACCCTTTTTGAATCATTACATTACAAAATAAAACTTTTTATTTGATTTTTTTAATGTATATAATCCATTAGCATAAGCTAAATTTATAAACAGTTGATGCGTGTCTGAGAACGTATAGATATATATTACTTCTGATTTTAGTTCCATTTTCGCTTTTTAAAGGGAAAGGACATTTTTTTTCCTGATATACAGTGTTAAAACATCCTACAGATTCTCTGAACAGGAAAACCACTCTTTCATTCATTATCTCTATCATGCTCACCCTTCTTCTCTATGTCAGCTATATCTTCATCATTCAGAAAGCTCATATCATTCGGTTAGATTAACTTCTAATGACGGTCAACAAAACTACTAATCAAATCTTCATTCAGCTTCAAGGGACATGTTATGTAGAGTGTAGACTTCAAACCTAGAAGAAATGGAAATAACACGCATGAAAAAACATATTCAGCATGTACTAAAAAAAATCAATGGACACAAGATCAAGCAAAAACCAAACAAAGATTACACATGAGATTTGTACCCATAAGAAATCAGATCCACCACCTGAAAATTTCCCAGCTTCCCTCTTATATTACTAGCTCCTTGCATGAGAGAATTAATTTTGGGAGAAATATTTTATGATGTAAATATATGTGTATATGAATTTCTACATGCTAATAGTAGATAATAACATGTTAGGTCTAAGGCAACAAACTACTGTGCTACAATTCAAGCTCAAATTCAGTAGCATTGATCGCAAACTTGGGTCTAAAGCATACATCAAACATTTTCCATCAATCAGAAGAGCTAATTTTGGTCCAGAGTGGTATCCATGTTGTCATTAAAAAAATAAGAAACAAAATCAACAAATAAGTAACTAACACAGGCCCAAAATACAATCAATAAATAATAATCTAACACACTAACCCAGATTATATTAGGCTAAAAACATGAATAAAATATAACCAATCAACCCCATCCACCCCCACCCCCACTTCCACTTACCTATACTTTTTAACAAACTCAAAGCCACACCAAACCATTTTAAACTTTGTTTAATAAACTCATTTCAAAAAATCTCCACTTGGTCACCTTGACAGTATAAAGTGTACAGGTAAACAGATAATATGAAGCCTAAAAAATTGATTCTACATGGAAATAAAATACTTTATCTAAAGTCCTGCTTACTTTGCTCTCAATTTCTCTGATCGCGTCAGTTTCTGAATTGATTACAAACTGTTTCATGTCATTATTAATCAACTTGCATGCTGAAACAAGTAGAATACAGATACAAGATTTAAGAATTTGCAGAAATTATCACATGAATAAAGAAGTTTTAGCAGAAGGAAGCACCAGATTACATATAAACTAACCATAAGCTATATTTATTGTTGTTTCCATCTTGTCCCCAGTTAGCACCCAAATCTTGATTCCAGCCTTAGAAAGAGTTTCTATACAAGAAGGTACTCCTTGAAGCTTGTCTTTTATTGCAGAGCATCCAATCAAAATGAGATTTTTTTCAATAATTTCCCCCACCTGCATAAGTTTACTATGTTTTAAAGTTACTAACCAGAAAACCCACACTACAACCAGTTTATTTCAAAAGGTGAATTGGTAAAGAAGCTTTCTTTCCTAGAATATCTGTTATACTACATAACAAATTAATAATACTAGGAAGCCTATCAACCTTCCAGATCTAAATAGGCCGCAGTCTACATGTCAAATATTCAAAAACTAGTACTTGTTAAAAACTTAAAATAACAATTGAGGAACAAGAACTCACAATTTAAGGAACAAGAACTCACAATTTGAAGAACAAGAACTCACAATCTGGGTTAGGGCAGAAATAGATTCTGACTTCTGAGGGAGGACCGGATAAGACTTGAGAGATCGAGATGAGAGATGTTAGATGAGGGATCGAGAGTTTGAGATAAAGGGCCGATGAAGAATTGAAGATGTCAGACCGGATGAGAGATCGAGACACGAGAGTTCGACATGTCGAGAGTTCGAGATTGACTGATGATGATCGTTGACCGATGAAGGGCCGAAGGCAATGAAGCGATGAGGCGATGCGCCGATGGCCGTCGACCGATGAGAGATTGAGACCTGAGTCGAGATCTCTCGATTTGGGGCTCTGGGCCTAAGTGAGTGACGACTGAGTAACTCTGATACTCATATTATTATTATTTTAAGTGTTACTGTGTTATAAGGGTTGTAATGCTTTATTCGGTTATTCGGTTAAACCAAATAACCCAAAAATTAAACCCTTATAAACTAATCAAAAATCGTAAATAATTTTGGATATAACCGAAATATTAAAAAAATCGAATTATCAGAAAATTTTGGTTAAATTATTTCGGTTCGGTTCGGTTATACCCGTTTTTTACTCAGTCTTATATGTTGGGGGCAGAGTGTTAGGGCAAAAGGGGGTCGGATATGGTTGTTGGCTAAAAATCAGAAATGCATCCAACGCCACTTTAAAATATATTTTTTTTAAAAACGAATTTAAAAAAAATTATCTTAATTTTTTTTTAAATGATTTTATTTTTTAAAGAAATTTAAAAATAAAAAAAATATGATCCAATGCCAAACTAACTGACATTGTAACTTATTTTAAA